>CM031234.1:250141304-250491304 GCA_018340775.1 Taxus wallichiana var. yunnanensis | reverse complement strand
AGGTTGTGATATAACTTTCCATGAGATTTTCCACTCCCACGAAAACTAATCCAACCATCATACACCTTATCCTCTTTTCACAATATTTACAATACAACCTATACAACTAGTTCCAATACAAATTATTAAACAAAATCAACACCATATCTTCTATCATTCTCACAACAAGCTTTGTAAATGTGATTTCAATCCTTTCCAAAACAAGAAGGAATCCTACTTATATTTTCCTTTCTTAAACAAGGTTTGTAGAGGAATAACCATGTCATTATACAATCTAATATAAACCATTTTACATCCCTTCTTTCCTTGCAATTTACAAGAAAACCATAAGTATAAAATGCAAGTGGATAAGCCTACCTAAATAGGGAACACAGATCGAAGTTTTAAACAAGTCCACAATAGTTTCTCCACAAGATATGAAGGCTCCAAATCCATTAACAAGTCGCCAAAACCATAAGAGAAAGATGTTTGGATGTCCACCTAACCTATAGGCATCATTACATGCCATATTTAATATGGAGGACATGCTAGCCTCCTCGAAGCCCATGGGGAGAGAGGTTGCATGGGTCGGAGTTTCACAAGAAGGAAGAGGTCCACAAAGTTTAAACACACATCCATAAACTCAAAACCACCACCAAAAGTATGTGCATTTCCAACATTTGAAAATCCATATCTTACATTTTTCCAACAAGAACACTATACTCCAAACTTTACCAAACCTCCAAATCCCAACTCAAGCCTCCTCCTTGCCAAGGTTTTTCAAACCTTAGAATATTTCCTTGGCAAGGAAGGGAGATGAGTTTTTAACCCATATGAAATATCATCTCCCTCATCAACCATATGAGGGAGGAAGAAAATAAAATATAAACCCCATCATGGCTTGCCCATCAAGCCATGTGGGTGAAAATAAGGGGTTTACACCCTCTTCCCCAACATACCAATACTAAATAAAGTGTATACAAATCATAATAATAGTAGTGATACAAATCCAAACAACTAGAATATATAGAAGAAATGGGGGAATATAGGCAAGGAAATAAAAGAAATGTAGCTTTATTGGATATATTGGGGAACACAAGCAAGGAAATAGAAGAAATGTAGCTTTATTTCTTGCAATAGTAGAGATACAAAGCCCAACAACTATCAACAATCAACAATTTTCAAACCTTTGGAATGGAGAATTTATTCCCATTTATAGATTTACAACACAACTTGTCATCTCCCCCACATGACCTTTCACTTTCTCATCACTTGTGACCTTTCATCTCCTAAACTTGAGTTAATACATTCAATTTGGGCACAAACACAATATTCTATTATTACATTCCAAAATGTGAGTTTAGAACACTTAATATTCCTATGGGAAAATTTACACATCAATCAGTCCATGTGGGTTGGCAAAGAACTAGAGGAATAGTGGAATGTTCCCTGTGGGCCTTCAAAGGTTGATTTTACCTTTTCCTTTGAATTGCGGTCTAGGTGGTGAATTTGGGAACAAAGGGAATAGTTCCCTATATTCCCTCTTAGGCTGATATAACCAAAATTTCCTCTTTTCTTTAATTTTGATGATGAATTGAGGTTTCTATGGAACAATGGAATGAGGGTATAGTTCCCTCCATTCTGAAGAAGATAGTCTTAATCGATTCTATCCCTTCCTTTATTTGGTTTGGTGTTTGCGGAGTTGCGGGAACCTATAAAATGGTAGAATTATTTCATAAGTTCCTTATCGAGATGACATCTTTGAACACCTCCTTTTCCCTTTGTCATAATTTGTAGGTTTGTGGAGAACACGAGGAACAAGGGAATTGTTCCCATAGTGCCCACAAAACCCGCCTTCACCTATTGTTAAATGTTATGTGGCAAAGCGGAGATGCGGGGAATAGGTGGAATAGAGGAACCATTTCACTTGTTACTCAAATTATCAATTCCATGCATAACACCCCATAATTACAAAATTTTATTAATTTTTTTTTATAGCAAGACCAAAGAAGATGGAGGACAATGCCCCAGAACACCGAAATTTTCCCATGACTCACAATTTTTCAAAATTTCAATGATTTTGTGATAACATACTAGTGTCCCATCCATTGGGCAGAATACCAAGATTTATGAAAAGGTTCACTGAAGGTATGAAGCTTCTACAAATTTAATATGATGAAGCTGGTTAAACCAAAACCTCGTGAGAGCATTGCAAGAAGGTTCATATGGAAACTGCAAAACTTGGATTACAATGGAATATTTTCAAGTCTTGGAACAAAATCGATGTTTCCATCATGTATAATATTAAAATGGATTTCTAATGATTATTGTTTTCCTCCCAACTCCTCCTGGAACTCCCGGAATCATCCAAACAAGTCAGTTTTCACCGTTGGAGTATAACATTCCCTGCACTCAAAATGACCTTGTTTGACTGTTTGATTCTTGAGATCACTTATCTCCACAGATCTCCCCTAAACTTCCTTAGATAAAATTGTGGCTCTGTTACATAACTTACAGATGGTGTTATTCTTCCCAGTCATCTTATGGAGGGTGTTTGGTTGCAAAATGGGCCTTTCTAGGCCTTTTGGGGTAATTGTTTTTCTTTGAATATCAATGGTTTCATAAATCACCATGGGCATATATTCCTGCACTTTAAACACACTTGAAAATCTTGTTAGCACATTCCTCCAAGCCATAATGAGGGTGAAATTGAGGATATGGTGCTAGAGGAAGGTTTCACAATGGCCGGGAAAGGAATTTTCAAGTGGGGGCTTAGTTTTCATGGCTAATTTTTTTAATTTTTCATGCAAGAAATTTAGCATGACAACAAGTATGATAGAGGAAACTAAGATCCTCATTGTAAACACATTATTTTTCACGTGTATTATTTATTTTTATATTACTTTGTGCATTAATCCCCGAGTGTGTGATTAATGAGCATAATGAGGGTGGGTTTGGGCTAGTTGGAAATATTTTATGAGTGATTCATTATGCATAGCACCATCCCGAATTTCCATAGCATTCCTCCTTAATACATTCCTCAATATATCTTTATGACCATTTGATAACCTCATTTTTATCACCTTCATATCTTCCTATAGTATGTTCATATCCCTTTTAGATCGCATTCATACATGTTTAATTGTTTTCTATTCCTCTATTCTCTCTCCTCTCCTTATATTTATGTCAGACTACTTGTGGCCAATAAAATCAACCAAGGTCAAATCCATATAGTATAAATTTTTTCGTGTCGACTGCATTGACAAAAATCAAAGATGTTCACTAAGAGAGATATTAACTTTAGGTTATGTTCTCCTATAAAAATGTGTTATTTTTGCATTTCTCCATGTCATCAACACACACTTTTCATTTTTTTCACTCATAGGTATGCCTTTAAATTTTTAAGAGGTTTAGGTGTAGTGGATATCATTCTTGGTGACTTGATTTTGAACATTGAGTTATTAGGAGAAACAAGAATATGAGCTACCCCTACGAGGTCTACCTACCCGACTTTGGTCTACTTATTATTTATATATGTTCCTCTTGTGTTCCGCACATGATGACTCTCTCATGAGGTGTCATAACGCTAAGGGGTTAATAGACCAACATTGTTCTCATAAAGGTAAGTATACCTTGAAATATTTGGTATAAAAAAATCATTAATTAATCATTAACAAAGAGCTTACACATATAGTTTGCAATCTCCTACAAAACAGAGTTAAACATTATCACTCAAAAAACCACTCAATCACTAAAGAATGATCACTCAATCTTGTTATAGGGTGATTTGTTACTCATGTACACATTCAAAAATAATTATAGCCAAACACATTTTCACATACCTATATTATGAGTACTCAATAATAGAATATCCAATATTCCCCTAATATTATGAACATATGGAGAAAACACCTCTTAAGAAATGAAATGAACATGTACATAACTCACACTATTATGTTCAAGAACACAATGACCAATCCATAGTCAAGAAACATCAATGATAAATGGCGACCTATCAATTAAACTATGGGAACTTATCAACCAATGTGTGAATGGGAACTCATCGATCAAATCAACAAAATTAGTGGGATTAAATTCACTACAAATCCAATCAAGAACACATTTTGCAAAAAAAAAATTGGCAAGTATTTCTAATTTATTTTCAATAACATACCGCATGCAAAACCAAAAATAATATTGTGGATTGGGTCCTTGTTATTACATAAAACCTTAATATTGTCCCATAATTTTAGTAGTCTAATTGGGTGGTTTTTACGACTATAAAACCAAATTCTAATTGCCTTACAAATTCAGTTTTTAGGATATCATAGATAACTTTGTGAATTATATTAGAGAGTGGATGCTAGCATAAGGCTCAAAGAAGAGATTTTTTTATAATGGGAATGATAGTATGATTTATTAACTATATCATTGGTGATTGGTGTATATGTGTATTATTCCTCTATGAGTCTATGATTAAAGATTTTTGATTTGTTGTTTCTTTGTAGAATTTAAATTCTATGTTATGAAATGATTTTTATGTTTTCCAAACTTGATTATGAGGGTTACATGGTCTAAGGAAGATCTCAATTGAGCCCCTAACTACATCTATAACATTTGGTATCCTAGAAAGGTTTTCTTTCCTTATGAGTGTTGGCATAGTAGATGCGGTGGTTTTCCACATTTGTGAGTGTGGGTAGAAAATCATTGTAGACATTTTTAGTGGGCAACTCTTGGGTAAAAGGTGTGAGAATTACAATGTATAAATAGTAGTTTTTAATTTTGTGAAGGTGGGTAGAAAATAATTTCTTAAATCTTCCTTTGAGTAATTATTTGGTAGAAGGTGTGGAGTGTGAAGTACACAATCATTTAATGAAACACAATGGAACATAAGAGGAATTTTTTTGATGTTTATAGGAATCGGGGTGAGATATTTTCAATTAAATTAATGTAGACTATGCAACTTTGTTTTGAGGTTGTGGAAGCCTCACAACTCGAGATGTTGTTTTGTAAGGTCACAATGATGATGAAGGATGACACATGTAATAAAGAACACGTGCTACAAATGAAAATATAGAGGAATAATAGGATGCGTAATTCGATGGACCAGAGGGAGGTTGTTACCCCAATTAGTAGAATGGGGATCAAGCCTTGATTGGATACCCCAAATTCTAATAATCTGGAAACAATTGAGATCATTGATTGGATTATAAAGCTCGATAATTATTGTGAGTATGAAGACATGGAAGATCCCACAAAATTCAAATTCTCCTACATAGTTAAAAGGTCATACATCTATATGGTGGAAGCATATCCAAATAGACAAAGTGTAAAGAGGAAAATATGAGATCATTAAATGGGATAGTATGGTTTAACATTTGAAGGTGAAGTTCTTAAACATAGATTACTAGCTTGATTTTTAAAGAAGTTATAGAATTTGCAACTGGGAGCTCAATTTGACGCAATATAATGAAGAGTTTTACTAACTCACTATTTAAGTGGGACATGTAGATGATGGTTTGGAGAAGATATCTAGGTAAATGAATGGATTGCACATAGAAATTTAGGATGAGTTTCAAGTGATCTATGTGTGGTTGATTGAGGAATCCTATCATTATGTAATGAAGCTTATAGATAATTTTGTGTGCAAGCAACAAATTTATACCCATATATTGGGTAAATCCATGCAAATATGTGGGAGATGGTGGAATAGGAAATTTTTTGCATCGTCAAGGTGGGGAAAATTCAATTTCATACTGAGTTAATAAGCACCTAAATGATGAGGACACAACTCCATAGAAAGAGGATCTTTTGGTCGTGGAAGAGGTCCCGATTCATTGGCACATGTTACAAGGGTGGAGAAGCATGTCATAGAGCTTTGAGTGCTTGAATGTCTAAAATGATGGGAAGAGGGGTAATATGATTGTGCATATTGAACTAGATGATGGAGATGATTTGTTAAGTTTTAAATATCCCCATATATGGGTGAGTCATCAATGTTTAAGTGTGTATTGTTGATAGAAAATAGTGTGTTAATATTGATTAGAGGAAGACTTTGTTCATAACAACATGCAAGTTAGGTGATAAGGTCTACAAATTGATTATAGATAGTTGGAGAAATGATAATTTGATATTGCAAGATATGGTGGATAATTTGGGGTTGGAGAGGATCAAACATCCTATTCCCTATAATGTCTCATAGTTACATAAAGTACATTACTTGTTAGTGATAGAGAAATGTCTAATTAAGTTCTTGCTTGGAAGGTATGAGGATGAAGTGATGTGTGACATCATGCCTAGGGACACATGTCATGTGCTACTTGGAAGGCCATTGAAATTTGATTAGAAGGCACAAAATGATGGTCATGAAAACACCTATAGATTGGTGGAGGATGGGAAGGAGTACACTTTAAATCCAATAAAGAATAAGGTTGAAAAAGTAGAGAAGAACCTAAGGTTCTTTTTCTATCAAGTAAGTAATTTCTAAATGATGTCAAGCATAACAATAAAGGTTTTATGTCGATTTTGAATCCCACTAAAAGAGAGTACACACAAGCCTTGGTGAAGGATAAATCAATGTCATGGGAAGAGAAATATATGTTGGCAAAGTTTATGAAGATTGATTCTAGTGAGTTTAGAAAGGTTACCACTTATGAGCGACATGGCTTGTCATATGCATTTGATTCAAGGTTTGAGTTTTCCAAACAATGTGGACTATAATATGACACCAAAATATAATTTGGAAATATAAAGGAAAGTCCAATATTTTTGAGCCCATGCGTAGCAACAAAAGTTCTAGCACCGAAGAAGGGTAGTGAATGGTGGATGTGTATAGATTCTCCTTCCATGAATTGATGACATCGGATATTGTGAAAGGAGATAATTATTCCAATAAGATTGAATAGAAAAGAGGATACCGTCATATTCACATTAGATAGGGGTATAAATAGAAGACTATGTTCAATACGCGAGAAGTTTTATATGAGTAGTTAGTTATGCGGTTTGGATTAAGCAAAGCATGTTTATCTCCTTTATGATGTTGATGAATGAAGTCCTAAAACCATTTTTGGGAAAAAATTTGATCATGTACTTTGATGATGTCTTATTATTCTACGTAATGTGAAAAGATCATTTTTCACACGTAAGGCAAGTGTTGCAATAATTTTTATTATTATTATTGGTAAATGGTTTTAAAGGGGACCATACCCCGAGGCATAAAATGGCTCAACATCCAAAATAGACAAAGAAGAGTAGTGGTTTTTTGACCAATGGGGACCATACCCTAGAAACAAAAGCCTAGAAAGCTAGATAATACAATAAAAATAAATACGGGGACAACATGCCATCAAGGAGCAAAAACACAAACCCAAAAGACAACAATACAATAGTTATATAACCACGCTTAAAAACAACATTGAGATAAGAAGAAGCCAAAAATAGTGGTCGCGACACAGTTTCTTGAGGAATTTGTTAAAGACCTTCTGAGCATCCTCCATAGCCCTTAAAAGGTTGATAGTTGTTTGTTGAGTAGGGTCTTGGCTACTCAAAGAAACAACTCTCTTCTTAGTTTTTCCTTCCTTCCAAATGTCTTCGAGAGATGCCATTGATGTCACATATTTGTTTCACATGTATCTGGATGAATTCAAGAAAATCCTTATGCATAGAGAACTGGCCAATCTGCTTGTTAAATATTTGTTGCATTTTCCTAGCCTACTTCTTCTTAGCAAAATCATAAACTTTGTCCATCAGTTTAGAGTAGGCAACAGGGTTTGGTCAATGTCTTCTTTGCAGTCCTCATTGAGGAGAAATTCCACATCCTCTCTAAGGCCCTTAATTGCATCAACCTGCAACTTGAGTTATGCCCTCAAATAATTGTTGGCTTGGGGTTCATGAATAGATTTCCCAATATTGATTAGGATTTTTGCAACCATCGTGTAGTTTCCTGACACGCTCCATAGCATCCTTTTGGCCGAGGGAGGGGTTGGAGAGGGAGGACGGAAGCTTGGGTTCTTAGTCCTAACTCTATGTTTCCAAGGAAGAAGAGGTACTATAGACGAGTGGGGTATTTGAAACCACATCATGAAAATACTAGTGCAGGAGAAAAATGACCCCTTCGTGGAGAGGAAGGCCTCTGTGGTGATCTTGTACATCAAGAATTGATTTTTCCAGAGAATGGAGGATGTAATAGGAGAGGCTAACCTTATGGGTGCAATGGAAGTGGTTCAGTAAGACCAGATGATGGAGAGGAAAAGTAGAGAATCGACCCTCCAAGGTTATGTACCGACCACCATCTTAGCAACTTCATCATAAGGAGATGGGATGGAAGAACAAACCAAGCCCGTTTTCCCAATTTTAAGTTTTTCATCCCCTTCTACAAAAATTTTCTCTTCTACATCCTTGTCGAATTTGTTCTTGTAAAATTTTATAACATCCATACCCACGCCAATGATAAAGGAAATCAGACTTTTGGTTATATTGAAATCCTTACCTTTGTAGGTAATAACCATGTCCTTCCATTTCTAAGCAAAAGTAATCAAAAGGTGTCTGTCATGGCCTTTAATCCTCACCAAAAAGGTTGTGAATCCATCTTCATCTAGGGCCTTCCAAAGAGATTCATTTTATTGACATGAGGGGTTTCAGATAGGCTCAACATGATAGGGAGGGCCACCCATGATAGAAGGGGATTTGAAACACAAAACACCCTCAGGTTTATCACCACCAAAATCAAAGCTTCACAATAGCACTACTGTTAAAGTGGAAATGCAAGAGATAGAAAATAATGAGCCGTTTGAGAGAGATACTTCCCAAACGAGCGAGGTACTTAATGTAATTGCTTATTGCATGCCTTTTTCTCATTTACAGCAGTACTATTCTTGTAGACAAATGGCCTTAGTATCCCGCTTAGTGATTGTCTTTGTAATTTGTGAGATATCATAGAAATCCCACCATAATTTGAAATTATTAATGATGACCTCATATTAGCTAAGGCGTCAACTACACGATTCCCCTCCCGGTAAGTTTGACAAATGTTTATATTGTCGACCCCTTTAAAAATGCTCGTGGTGTCATTGATCAATTCTTTAATGGTCCAACTTAGGGCTTGGGTTACTTTAAGATTGTTTATAATATTAAGTGAATCCCCCATGATAATATTGTTTACCTTGTGGTCTTTAGCTATTTTGATACCCCATAGAGTGGCGAGATCCTCGACATAACGATTAGATTGGGTGCCCATTAGACCTACATAGGCTACAGGGTGGGGTGGCTGAGATGATTTCTGATTAAGCCTCCACCTCCCGTAGCTCTTGGGTTGCTCGTAGAGGCCCCATCAAAATTTAGATTTTGTCACCTTTGGGGGGAGGGATCCATTGAACAAGAGATTTTTCAGTGAAGGGATTTTTTATTTGCACATTCTCAATGTCAATATTCCATTCAATCAAAAATCTCTCCTCTTCCTTGGGATATTTTTAATTCTTAGGGGGCTTGAATTTCAAAATATTTTCCTTGGCTTCAACAGTAATCTCACTTAACAGTCTCTTGTTGGATTTCTTAAGATTTCTAAAAATGATGGAATTTCTAGCCTTCCGATTCTCCAAATGGCATGAGGAAAGATAAGTCTCCAAAGCTTCCTAAGCAAGCTATGCTTGAAAGGAGGTTGTCATTGCTCCCAAGGCCTGAACAATATCATTTGGGAATGTCTAGTCAATACCAAATCTAGCAAAAATGAGTTCCCACAAACCAGAAGCAACAAGACAATGCAAAAACAGGTGATGGATAGTCTCAACCTCCTTCTTACAATGAAAACACATATTAGGGATGGTAGAGCCTCTCTTGATGAGGTTGTCAATGGTGAGAATGATTTTATTCAACACAACCAGAGGAAATGATTGACTTTAGGAGTTAGCTCTTTGTACCATATTTTTCTCCAGTCAAAATCACAAGGAATTTCACCTGTAAATAATTGATACCCAGTTTTAACCGAGTATTCTCCATCAAAAGACTTAACCCAGATGAATTCATCTTTGGATTGAATCTAACTTATTGGGATATGGCTGAGAATTCTTTAGATGCCATCAATAAGGGTTATAGAGCAGGGAAGTTCTAGTATGTAGGTTCTTCCATTGAAAACTTCCATTTTCATAGCAAATATAATCACGACTTTTTGTCCAACTATTGTTGTGAGGCTATTTTGAGTTGTTCCCATGATTTTTGTTCTTGAGGCTCGAAATTTGACCCAATTATCTTCCCGAGAAAGAATGTCTTCCCCACTACCCATATTCCATTTGCAAACTTTCTCTAAGTGTTGCAATAATTGTGTGAGGAGAAGTTGATAATAAATTTAAAGAAATGAAGTTTTATGCAGGAAGAATTGGTGTATCGGGATTTGTAATTTTTAGCACGAAGGGTTGAAGATGGATCTCGTGAAAATTTATGCAATAACAGAGTGGCCATCACCATGGAATTCTTTTGAAGCATAAATTTTTAATGGGTGGGATAAATTTTACCAAAAGTTCATAATGAATTTTATTGGAATGTGTGCACCTCATAGAGGCCATGCAAGGAGATACGAAGATTTTTTTCTAGAGCCAATACATAGAGAACACTTTTCAAGAGTTGAAGAGGTGGTCATAGAGACGCCAATATTAGTGTTACCATATTTTTCAAAGGTGTTCCAAGTATATTGTGATGTTATTTTTTTATTCATTGGTGTAGTGTTGAGTCAATAAGGGATACCGATATCATTGTTTAGTGAAAATTTGAATGATGCAAAGAGAAAGTACAACACATGATCACGATTTCAATGCAATTGTGTAATTTATTGAGAAGTGTAGGCAATACCTATTACTAAATGAATTTTTCATATATGTTGATCATCAAGCATTACATTTCATTAATAGACAGAGGAATTTGAACTAGAGGCACATAAAGTGGGTTAAGTACCTATAAGGCTGCACTTTCATGTCGAAATCTAGAATCGGGAAGTTTAATAGTGTTTTTGATTAGCTAAGTAGGTGTAATATTGTTGATAAAGATGAGAATAGAACTAGTGGGTTTTGAATCCATGAAAGATTTTAATGCATAATATGAAGACTTGGTGAAGTTTGGAGAGTGTGTACAATTCGTGTGGGTGTTGATAGGACACCATAGTTGGATTATTTTAGGAATACTAGTTGTGCATTCATGTAAGATCAATGAGGGGGAATCTAATGATAGAGAAGAAAAATGGCAGATTAGTAGGGAAATTTATTTTGGATAATAGGTTAGTACAACTATGAGAGAGTTACTTTTGGCCATAAATATCTTTATATGTGTGTAAGAATGCAGAATGTGTTAGTTGGATAAGGAGATATCTCAAAATATAGGGTTATATCAATCTCTTCCCATTCCAAAGACACCTTAGAGAGACATAAGCATGGATATGTTTAGAATTTTCTAAAATATTGCATGGTGTTAATTCCATTTTTGTTGTGGTGGATATATTTCAAAGATGGAACATTTTATTTCTTACATGAATACTAATGATGCAACAAATATTGTAAAAATCTCTTCAGAAAATTATAAATATAAACGAATTTCCACGCAATATAGTGGATGACAGAGATACTATTTTTTTCATTATAGAGAACATTGAGGAATAAGTTGGCTATGAAGTTGCAATTTAATTCAACATAACATCCTCAAAGTAATGAGAAAACAAAGTTGTGAACAAGAGCTTTGGAGATTTTCTCATATGTTTTGTAGGAGATAAGCTAGGGACATTAGTGAAGGTAGAATTTTCTTATAATATTTTAGTGAACAGGAGTACATAGGGAAGACACCATTTCAGATTATGGGAATAGTCTGCGATGAGTGGTGAAGTTGAGAGAACTACCACATAAGTATGAAAGGATTGCAGAGGTAGAGGATTTTGTAGAACACATGGAAGAAGCACACCAACAAGTATATAATCAGTTGGAAAATATGACTTTGTAGTATAAACACCACAAGGAGAGAATTTGAATATCATGTTGGAGATATTTTCCTATCGCATTTTTCAAAGGAGAGCTTCCTAAGTGTACCTACATTAAGCTTAAATGGAAGAAAATTGGATCATGAAAAGTGTTGGAGAATTTTGCATATAACACTTATGAGATTGACTTTCTAAAAGGAATTGATACTTGAACATAGTTAATGTGGAAAATATGTATACATACCACACAATACAGGAAACATTAAAGGTTCAAATTGAGAAGATGGCAGGGTGGATTAGAGAGAACTTATTCCATAAAGAGTGCGCAAGGAGTAGAAAGAGTTATTGACATAAAGGGTGGATTGGAGAACTTTTCTCCCTCTTTTTCCCACCATTGAAATAAACCATTCATGGTGCAACTTTTCTCAATCTCAACCTACACCAATCATTCAATCTAATATGGTTCAAATAACCTAATAAAAGTTTTAACTTCTTTATAAGGACTTGGCTAGCAATGTGTATGTCACTCCTAACAAGGATGGTTCATATATTTGAGTTTCAGTAAACTAGAACCTTCATGGAAAAAATCAATTACCTCCAAATTTTCATAATAATCTGACCAATATCACCAATGTCAATGATCCTCCTTGCACTTTTAGATACCAAAATCCATTGTATGATTACAACCGGTGATTGTCAACTTGTTGGATAAAATGGCTTATATGAAAACCACTACCAATTCAACAATATGACTCAAATGTAAAACCAAATTTTGTAAATGGAATATCAATATTAACAAGTCATTATGGGACCTACCACTAAAAAAATTAGACCAATTAATTCACATCCCATAGTCATTCTTTAATCACCCTAGTGTCACCAAGGTTTTTTTCAAAAATTAAGTTGTTTTAGTAATGTTATATAGTCAAGATGATTATATTGTGGCGTTAGGGTGACACTATTAGTTAGGAAACTCTAATTTAACTATTTCATGTGACTTTAAGATAAATATAGGTATTGACTTCAAGGTGACAAACATTGATGTTGAGATAACTTTGTCAAATGTTGTTATAATGATTTTATCATGTGACATTATATTGTTACTAAGTGTTGCTGCTATGGTCATCCTAACGTCATCTACAAATATGGATCTGTAAATGTTACATTTTTGCATTTTTCAATCTATTTTTACAAATTAGTAATTTTCAATTGAGAAAAATAATTTTAAAGGGTTGGGGCATCATACAAAAACAAAACATTATTTTGAGTGGGGTACAACATCATTTAGAGAAAGGTAGAACATTTCTTTAATAAAGTGAGGGATTCACTCTAGGAAACATAGTGAAAAAGAGGTTTGAGTTGTTAGAACCCCGCATATTACAAGTATTTTCATTATAATTTTCTTATTTATTGATAAATCAAATTGTGACCGCATTATTGAAGAGATTGGAGTCTCAATTTATTTCTTGTTTGTTAAAGTAGAATTCCTTCAAGCTATAGTCTATGTTCCCACAATTTTAAAAATTCACATAAATTTTTTTGTTACAGTGCTAAGAGGAATCATTATTATATGTGAAAAGAAGGAAATCCCACAATCATGAAGCCTCTAAAATCATTATATATGGACTTTAGCTTCCATGTACCTCATAGTATATAGGAATTGTATAGGTGTTTTATCATTAGGAATCCATTATTCCATTTGAATCTTTGGTGTATCAATAAGCATTTATACATGGGAAGTTACTCTATACATCCTTAGTAACAAGATAATGAAACTATAGGTAGGGTGCAATCTTCCATAGTGGCTTAAAAAATGGTTTGTGTTCACTATTTATGAATAGGATAAGTATATCTAAGATCCTACAAACCAAAACTCTCTATCCTAAGTAATCCCTTATGGTAATCATAATCAATTTTAGGAAATTTAATGCAACATTTTAAGAAAGTGAAGGCATTGTTTATGAAAAAATTGGGGCATGATTTGGTGAATTGAGAGAGAAGCTTTTGATTAGTTTATTGTAACCTCATCATTTCCATGTGTATTCACAATTTTTCAAGTACATGTTATATATTTATACATTAAGTTTTTAAAACATGAACATTTGGGTTAAGTTATTGTATGATTTTTCAATTATTTTGATTGGTAATATCTCTAACATATTATAGCCTAGTCATTTCATTTTAATGGGATATCTAATTTCTAAATATGATCCAAATCCCTCACGGGACCCTAATTTTTTATTATCTCATATCTCTCTTTGTCTCATGCACTTCATCATAATTTTTTTGTATTTTTTTCTCATAGTATTATCCTTCTAACATTGTTATTGGCTTGGTGAAACCCAATCATTCCCTTTTAGTTTCATTAATTTTGATATATCTTTTGTATAAATACCCATTAAGTTTTTAAAACATAATCATTTGGGTTAAGGTATTTGTGCATTTTCAATTATTTTGATTGATAATATCTCTAACATCTTTGTATCTCAGTTATTTCATTATAATAGATATCTAATTTTCTTCTCCAATTTGGATCCTTTCATATGACCATAACTCTACATGTTCCCTTTTATCTCTTAATTTCTTACACTTCATCATACTTCCCTTTTTGTGTCTTTGTTTCTCGTTGCCTTCTTCTTCTAACGTTGCATGTTAAATTTCTCTACCTTTTTCTCCCTCCTATGTGGCCTCATAATACTAAATAAATGTTTTTAATTACTTTTAAGAACATCTATTACTACCTGTGTTGGATATGCCTTTCATTACATCTCAAAATTCCTTTTACGACTCCAAAGATTGGCATTCCTTGAAACATTAATCCCATAATAGTCGAAAGGATTATTTTGAGGTAATGTATAAACCCCACTCTATTATGAGCCTTATCCCAATGGGGGTAACACCATAATGGAAATGCCCCACTATAACATAATTATTGAATTTTTGGATGAGTATGTTTGTTTTCTCAACTTTCTTCTCTCCTCCTCTTTGGCTTCATGCTACCCAAAAATATCATTCAATTGTCTCTTGCAAGCATGCCTTATTACCCCAAGTCATATATGTCTTTTAGTACATCTTGAAATTACTTCTATGACTCTAAAAATCCGCATTCATTCAAAAACATAATCCCACATTGGTTGTGACTTTGTCTAGGAAACATTAAAACCCCAATATCCCATGGTTCTTATGCCAATGGGGTAAACATCACAATGGAAGTGGTTGTACTACTAACATAATAGTCGATTAGTTGTGGGATGATTATTTTTTCTTTCTCAAACTTCCACTTTTCTCCTCTTTGGATTCATAATGCACATTAAAGTGCATTGGTTTCATCTTAAAGAATGTCTTACTATCTATAGTCGAATATTCCTTTTAGTACATTTTAAAACTTCCTTTATGAATTTAAAAATCTCATTCATCCTCACCCTCACAATTCATTAAATTTGTCACTAAACCATCATAACCATCTCAGAATCAAGTTCCTGTAAACAAGGGAATGCAATGGCATGGGGGTGACAAACACTTGAGTAAGAACTACCCATTTTTATTTCATCATATTTTTATATGGATTCAGCAACCCATTTCCATTCATGATTTCTACAAACTTGTGTCAACCCCATCATTTATCTCTTTATGTTGAATATGTCAAGAATCAACTTTTCATCAAGGATTTTGTCAATGTAGGATTAAGATACACATTTCCTTTGATCGATCTATTAATTTTTAAAAATTATTTATTGAATTATTATGATTTTTATCTAAACCAATTAAATATATAATTATTTTCCTTAATAGTTATTCAATGTAGATATATGTTAATACATTTTTGAAAGAGATATGGCAAGTGACTCGATGGTAATGTACACTCCGTACATTCTCTATAGAAATCTTACTCAAAGTAACCTCTAGATCCTCCGTCGAAAGATTCTATAGATATCCCTCATGTGACTCCTAATAGTTTTGGATCTCCATTTGATCATGCATGTTTTTGTTTTTGAATTAATGTCACATATGAAGATATATTATAGACAATATAATTTATTGTATTGTTCGCATGCTTATTTAAAAAATAATTATCATTTTTAAAGGAACTAAGGTTGGTCCTTTTAATTCATCTACCAATGTAGAGAAGAGGAAGAGGTGGAAGAAGGATGCGAGGGAACCTTAGGTTTGGCAAGAGAAGCTCAATTTTTTGGTATATCCCAATATGTGTACTACTTTAAATTCTTAATCACTACCTTCATCTTTGAGGTAAACTTATTCATTCAATACACCTTAAAATTACCATATCCTTTTGGATTTAAGACCTTGTATGAAGAAGACAAGGTTTAAAATAAAGTATATGAGAAATTAACTTATCAATTATTAAGAGATAATTGACTGAGGTAAAGAGGAGGTAGTGTACAAACCTTACAAGAAGGATTTGATAGGTGATTTTTAACTTCCAATCAAATATATGGGATGTTATGAATGGTGTATACACAACCAATCCTTAGAGTATCACCATATTAGTGAGTAATACGAGATAACAACTTCATGAAATGATCTCCCACTTAAATAAAATGTGTGAATTTTTTAGAATATTGCAACTAAAACACCGCCTACAACATCTCAACCTCATCTAGTATAAGTATATTAGGCTATGGAAACCATGTACACATGAGACTTTACAATGCAAGTATACATAGTTTTTATGATAGGCCATCCCAAAGGAAAATGGATTACCAAGACACGACTAGAATCCAAACTTCCACACTTTCTTCCTGCTCTTAATACAATTGGGATGACTATTTCTCAAGAAAGGGAATATGATTAGTGCACATTTACATAGTTATACTATATTTTCTTGAGTGGGGTGCATCACATAGAAATCCATTAAACCATGTACCTACTACATAATTCCAAGGAACATGTCATAAACATGTGTGTTTCAAGTATTACCTTGCAACCCTCAACACAACATCAAGGAACATGCCACACAAGTCAAATACAACTTCATGCACTCCATCCAATAAACTTGGATCACATAAGTGTCAATGTCTTATACCTTGCACAATTCAAAGTTAGTGTCCCCTTTCTCATAAAATCATTTCCACCAATGTTTTGAGAATCAATCTCAATGTCATTCAATGCAACTTTGCATGATTTGAAGCATTTTACAACATCTCATAAAATTGTGCAATCCTCACAAGTATTTCACTACACTACACAACACTCACAACATCTTAAAACATTGTGAAGTAGTAGCAACACTACATGGTGTCTCACAACATTATGAAGCACTTGCAAACATACCATGTAACTCAGCTCCCGCACAAAGCCTTGAAAACTCGCCTATCCACTTAAACATTCCATGTCTTTCCAAGTGGCACTTCCATGGTATAAAAAAACCTTAGATTGAGTATTTCATCACTCAATTCAAGCACTTGATAGTTTTTCTTGTTAATACAAGTGTTACCCATACTAATGACCAAATCATCATCTCTGTTATTTTGTCAAAATTGGGTTGTTCCTACTCATTCTTTTTCTCAAATCACCCCACAACAAGATTCATTGGGAACCACATATGTGGCAATAAACTTAAATAAATTATATGATAAACTTTAGAGAGAACATGAAAAATGGATTTGCATTAGTGAGATATGAATTTGAGATTCTAAGTAGTGGGAATTAGTTGTCAATATCACTAATGTGAATTCACGCTTTAATGTTTGCAAAGGAAAGGTCCGCACTAAAAAAAAGGAACCATGATTCATTAACCTAAGAGAAATCAATCGATTAAGTCTAACCCTTCTACTAGTCAAGAAAAAGTCAAAGGAAATGAAATATTAAATTCAACATGGACTTACTAATTTTGCAGTAGATAAATTATCATGAGACATAATGTTTTAAAAAAACACATTTGGAAGCATAAATTAATAAAATAAAGGTATTGCATTGTCTTCAACAACACATGAATCACCAATGTTTGAATGGATTTTGGATTCAAGAGCCATTCACCATATGGTGGATAGGGGTTCATTGTTTCACACTCTTAAAGAAAGTGCATGACTGAAAATTTTATGGGAAATTATAGTCCTCTTGTTGTTGAAGGAGAATGTGATATTTCAAAAAAATTATCTAAGTTTTAGAATTTTATGTCAACTTTCTATCCATTTATCATATCACTCATTCTTGGAAAAAATGTTGAGTTTACACCTAAAAATGTTATTATCATGAGTGAAAAAAACCAAATAGCTATCATAGCCACTTACAAGGTTGATCATCAAACGAAATCATATAATTTTAACCACCGTATGTTTGATCGACCTTGACAAGCCATGATTGCACTACTAGAAATGTGTGGTATAGGGTTTTAGGCACATATAGGTGATTTAACATATTCTTATGTAATTTTTCGTAATATAATTGCATATTTTTATTCAATTATGATTTGAACTATATTATTATGGGTGATTAGATAACTCATGTTTATGGGGAGCTGTTATGTGTTGTATTCTTTGCCCATAGTTTTACCCGTGACCCATTGTATTGTAATATCATTTTGATGGTTACCTAGTGACATGTTTACATATATTTGGACATGTAGTAGCATAAAGTAGAAATGGAAGTGTTGGAACAATACTATTAAGTGGGTATTAACCCCTTACTATATTCCTAAAAATATTATATTTAATTATAATATTAAATATAATGTAGAACTTTACTTTATAGTTAATAAAAAAATATGAATATATTTTTATTTATTACATATAAACTAAGCTTTATGTTAATTGATTTAAAATCAATTAAGTTGAAAGGGTGGGCATACGGGAAAAATAATGAGGTGAGAGAGATGAAGTGAGGTGAAAAAGATGGGAGTTCTGACTATAAATTATGGTGGTTTCTAGATTTACGAAATTTGTATTCTTGAGGTTTTTTACCTCATAGAGGTTTCCCACATTCAACTTATATAGAGTATATTGTATTATGTTATTTATTTATTTTATATGGTTATATTTAATTTACTTTAACTCTATTTATTTATCCTCATCCTCTCACATGATACCACAACGAGGTAAAAATTTCACGCATATTTAATTAAATTATTTAATTGTAGTAAAACTAGCAATCACATGTGTTATCTGAATATGAACATCGAACGGTATATGTTATTTGTTTTAGAGGTATAATTATTACTTTTGTAGTTGATGTTGATAAGGGGTGTGATTGATTTCGTAAGTGTAGAAATATAGATGGGCCACTTAATTTTAAGGTTGTTTCTACATTTCAAACTTGTTAAAAATTCGTACATGAATACATTTGATACCGTTTTCGATAGTTAATTTATTTTATAGTTGATGTTGTATGTATTTAATTCGGGTTTATTGTGTTAGTTGTGCATCGGTTGTTTGGTTGGTGTTTTGTTGGAAAAACATTTATTGTACAGTTGATAATGTGTGTGATTGATAGTTGTAGTGTAGGAATTTAGTTGAAACATTACATTGAAATGTTGTATGTGTACATTTAATTCTGTTACAAATTCGTACATTTAAAGTTGCATATCATATTTCACAACATCAAATAAATGTAGATCTGTGTGCACATAATGAGACATGTATACATTTGCAGTTTTTATATCATGAATGGTAGCCTTTAGTGGGCATTTTTAGTTTCAATAAACATGATTACATTTGATACCCCTTGAGCAGAAGTGCCACTTTGGATACAAGAAGTGTCAAGTATAGTAGTAGTGGAGGTGCTATCAAAGCATAGGGTAGTATTTACGATGGGTTGAGTGATAGTAGTCTTTCTTCCTCATTTCTTCTTGCTCCAAGTGTTGGTACGTGCGCCATATTTGAGTATCTCTCGAATGAAAAAGTAGGTGAAATGCATAGATTTGCAAGCGAGGGAACTCTAGAGAAAGTTGTGAAAGTCAAGACCCTGCCTTTTAGTGGTTCCAATTTTGACGGTTACTCTGTGCAAAGTAAGTCCCTATGACTTGTGGATAGTTAATCCCTAGGCCATTTTAATCAGAAATTATCTTTGATTCCCTCTCAAAATAGGGGGTATGGGAATATGTAACGGGTTGGAGGGATCCCAACATGGGCCGTTGTATCTATCAAATTTGACAACAAATAAAGGTAATGTTGGTGGTTGCATTGATGCGTCGTAGACAATGTCGGTGATTGTTCCTGTGGCACCATTCACGAGGCCTACATCAACCCATAGATTTGCAATAAGCATGATTTTTTGTTGTTTGCACAGCAAAACTTTGTGTTCCAACTGATCATCATTAGGATTTCCTGCTCCAGTCTTCTATTACTTTCAGTAATGGATTAGGTGATTGGAACGTTTAATGCCTTCAACATCTGTAGGTTGTGGGAGTCCACCAGTCATTTTTTGCAAACAAATGTGGTGCATCCTTAAAAATTTTGAGCTATTTCTGAGTTAGGTGTGTGTTTGTGTGAGACATTAAGATTTCCAATCCTCAATTAGAGGGGTTGAATCTCACATGTGGAGTAGTAAATTCTGGAATGAAACCGGTGCATTGGTTGTTCCTTGTTACCAAAAATATTGTTTGCAATGTAATGGAAGTCTGAAATCCCTTCCAAATGGTTGTTCCATAGGAATTACTTACATAAAGAGGATTGTCCAAAACCGGCGGTAATTGGCCGAGGTCCGAGGAGGATGATGATTTGTTCCCAAATTCGGATGTTCTTAAGTTTGGGAAATCTTTCATGGAGCCTCTTGTCAATTTAAATATCCTTTAGTAGTGAGGAAAAGGTTGTTTCGTCACCCCATCATCGGAATTTGGACAATTCATAGCAAATCGAAAGTGGGTGCTGAAATCCGCTATGGAGGAGAGTGGAATGGTGGTTTTATTATACACAATTCTGCCGGCTGTTTGGTTCCCCGAGTTTGTATACTTGGAACTGCTACTATTTGTAAGATGGACAACATGGTTAGAGACAGTAGCATCAGTCACACAATTAATTCCACCTGCATCGCATGCCCCAAATTTAGTGAAATTGAAGCTCAGACCTTGTTCTAATTGCACGGCTTGAATGAAAGAACCAAATCGTGTTGACCTTGATAGAACAAACATTTCATAAAATTTAATTTAGAAAAGATAAATTTTGTCATGAAATTGTAGCTCTACTTAATTAAATATTATAATATAGATACAGATAAAGGAGATTCTATAGAAAACAACAAATATGATCTCCCTCAGAAAATATCTAATCCATTTCCATTGCCATATGTTTGTGTGGTAGCAACTGTAATCAATACCTTGTTTCTGCCATCATTGAAGCTACTTCAAATAACAATCTAAAACAAAAATACGAACTGCATATCCTCACTATATCAGAAAAATATCTAATTCAAAATTGTTCTTTGTTAAAAATATTCAAAAAAATGAAACCCTAGTTCATAATTGTTGTTGTTAAAAATATCCAGAAAAAGCACAAATGTCTAGACGATCGTCAAATCGTCAAATTTAATACGATCGCAGAAACATCTCGATAAAGGACCTTTCCCATAGGGGAATGCCTTCGGCATAATTATACATTAAATTTATTTAGGAAAAATAAATAGAAAAAGGAGAAAATAACGCTAACCTTTAACCTTTTAGCTTCATGTCCCTACACCCTCCAAAGTTCATAACAAATTGAAAGTGGTGTGGAACAATGTAGGAATATCCTTTAGTGGTGAGGAAAAAGGCTATTTCGTCGCCCCCATCATTGGAATTTGAACAATTCATAGCAAATCGAAAGTGGGTGTTGAAATCTGCTATGGAGGAGAGTGGAATGGTGGTTTTATTATACACTATCTTGTCGGCTCTTTGGTTCCCCGAGTTTGTGTACTTGGAACTACTACTATTTGTAAGATGGACAACATGGTCAGAGACAATAGCGTCAATCACACAATTAATTCCACCTACATCACATGCCCCAAATTTAGTGAAATTGAAGCTTAGACCTTGTTCTAATTGCCCGGCGTGAATGAAAATACCAGCCGTGTTGACGCAATAGAACAAACATGCTTAAAATTAAACATACGAGAGTTTAAACAAGAGTGTCTTAAAATGGGCATCATACTCCCAAACACTCTCAACGGTGCCCTTCTTAATATCCTTGAGTGCGCTTATACTCTTTTGCTCGAACTCAAGGATATAAAATCTTTAAGGATGTTATTTGATTTAGAGGGATACAATGCCACTAAACGTATTGTATCTAAATAAAAATAGTAAGAAACCAAAACTTCCCTTCTCAACAAAGGGTGCAACTTTAAGTGATGAGACTTCCCTTCTCAATCTATATTTGAAGTATCGACACTGTTTCAAAAATGCAACGAGCGGTGTTCCACCCGATCGAGTTCACTTTTTCCAAGATACTCCCATCATGTACTCAAAATAAGAGGTTTGGAACAGGTATGAACATTCATCAAAGCATAATAAAAAGGCATCGAAATATGAGAGACATTATATATGGTAGGAATTGAACTCGTGCATGATTTATTATTGATATTAGATTGCGTAGTCTTGCAAGTTAGATCATTAATAAACAATTATTATCACATATTGATATTAGATTATATAGCTTGTAAGATATAGTTTTAAAATATCTCATGCATGTCGTAGATGTTAGAGGGTTTGGAAATTTTGAGTCTTTGGGTATTCATAAATAATAAAAACAGTTACAGGAATATACAAAGAAACCATTTCCACGCGTAGATGATACTGTGAATGATGATTTGGTCCATCTCCTTATGTAGAAAATTTGGGTGGAAAGGATGTCTGTGTTTAAACTTTTACTGACTCATGACTGTGTTCAATACTGATCTGATACATATGTTTTACCATATTTAGCTCACCATCTGTTTGTTCAAACTGTAACTACCAATCTCAATGTACTCATAAAATGATTACGACATCACAAAATTGGATATCATTTCAGGATTTCTCGATTTAGTTACAAATATAAAATGATTCCAGCATAAAAAAATATTTAAAATCATTTAAGGAATTCACTAATCCACCATTCTAATATTTGAATTAGTTATGAAAAAATAGGCAATTACACAAAAAATAGACATTCAAACAAGTTGAACTGAACACGTATAGAAAAGTAATCAAGGGCATCTCGTTGAAAATATTTCTAGTTGTAATTTCCATCCGAAAACAAAAAATCCCAAAATAATCGATCGAATGGCTTCCCACGGAATTTCTCATTTACATCACAAAATTTACTGCGGTAAAATCCTTTGTATTCAAAACTTGTAGAACAAATGGTCCAATGTTCAAACCACCCCTCCCCCCCCTCAACCAAAAAAAAAAGGAAAAACTTACAAAGAAACCAAAACTTATCCGTAAAAATACCTCAAAAAATGTGTAAAGCATGGCCTCGTATAAATCCCTTCAACACTACACACTTTATAGAGATCTAATATTTAGCTATTTAAGTGTTGCCTATAAGTAAAAATTGGCAAAAACTACAAACAATTGACAAGTGCCGCTAAACATATTACATCTAAATACAAATAGTCGAAACCAAACTTTCCTACTCAAAGAAAGGGTGCAACTTCAAGTAACATACTTCCCTACTCAATCTATATTTGAAGCATTAACACTATTTCGAAAATGCAACGAACGGGTGTTCCACCCGATCAGTTCACTTTTTCCAAAGCATACTCCCATCTTGTACCAAAATAAGAGGTTTGGAACAGGGTATGAACATTCATCAAATCATAATTAAAAAGTATCGAAATATGAGAGACATTATATATGGTAGGAATTGAACTCGTGCATGAGTTATTATTGATATTAGATTGCGTAGCTTGCAAGTTAGATCATTAATAAACAATTATTATCACATATTGATATTAGATTACGTAGCTTGTAAGATATAGTTTTAAAATATCTCATGCATGTCGTAGGTGTTAGAGGGTTTGGAAATTTTGAGTCTTTGGGTATTCATAAATAATAAAAATAGATTGCAGGAATATACAAAGAAACCATTTCCACGCATAGATGATACTGTGAATGATGATTTGGTCCATCTCCTTATGTAGAAAATTTGGGTGGAAAGGATGTTTGTGTTTAAAATTTTATTGACTTGTGATTGTGTTCAATACTGATTTGATACAAATGTTTTACCATATTCAGCTCGCCATCTATTTGTTCAAACTATAACTGCCAATCTCAATGTACTCATAAAATGATTACGACATCGCAAAATTGGATATCATTTTAGGATTTCTCAATTTAGTTACAAATATAAAATGATTCTAGCATAAAAAAATTCAAAATCATTTAAGGAATTCACTAATCCACCATTCTAATATTTGAATTAGTTATGAAAAAATAGGCAATTACACAAAAAATAGACATTCAAACAAGTTGAACCGAACACGTATAGAAAAGTAATCAAGGGCATCTCGTTGAAAATATTTCTAGTTGTAATTTCCATCTCAAAACCGAAAAATCCCAAAATAATAGATCGAATGGCTCCCCACGGAATTTCTCATTTACATCACAAAATTTACAGCAGTAAAATCCTTTGTATTCAAAACTTGTAGAACAAATGGTCCAATGTTCAAACCACCCCTCCCGCCCCCAACCAAAAAAAAGGAAAAACTTAAAAAGAAACCAAAACTTATCCGTAAAAATACCTCAAAAAAACTGTAGCATGGCCTGTATAAATCCCTTCAACATTACATGATTTACAGAGACCTAATATTTAGTTATTTAAGTGTTGCATATAAGTACAAACTGGTAGAAACTACAAACAATTGACAGTGCCGCTAAACGTATTGCATCTAAATACAAACAATTAGAAACCAAAACTTCCCTTCTCAATAAAGTGCAACTTCAAGTGACAGACTTCCCTTCCCAATCTATATTTGAAGTATTGAAACTGTTTCAGAAAATGCAATGAATAGGTGTTCCACTTGATCAATTCACTTTTTCCAGCATACTCCCATCCTATACCAAAATAAGAGGTTTGGAACAAGGTATGAACGTTCATCAAAGCATAATAGAAAGGGGTTTTTTGTCAGATGATGTAGTTTCCAGTGCCCTGCTAAACATGTATCAAAGCATAATAGAAAGGAGTTTTTTTGTAAGAAATTCATATTCATTGTTGATAAGATCTATCAATAGCCTGGAGTTCTTCTAACTATGTTTTTTGTTCTATTCTGGAGTACCAGAAATTTCAACAATCCTATTCCAACTATGTTTTTTGTTCTATTTTGGAGTACCCAAAATTTCAACAATCCTATTCCAACTATGTTTTTTGTTCTGTTTTGGAGTACCAGAAATTTCAACAATCCTATCCGTACCACCAGGCTTTGAATCATGCAGCTTCACTTTTGCTCCTAATATCTCATGGATATGCGCTATATTAGATCCACCTCTCCCAAATTAAAAAGGGTATTTTCTTGGAGTTTTATTCTGAGAGATTTGGGGTTTCTAGAGTTTTCACTTTTTGTGCTCTTTGCTTTTGGGTAGATGAGGAAACCATGTGTTCTGTGTCACACCCAAAGTCCCCGTGGTTTTGAGGAGCATGAAGTGTGGTTGGAATGTGTGACAACGTTCGCTTCCGTGTTCAAAGAGCAATAAAGGGGCTTACTCAGGTTGAAGTGGGCAATCACTTGTCTTACTTTGCATGTGTTCTTGTGGTCCAGTTGTGCTACGACTTCGTGAGGCCATAGTATGGTTGAAGCTAGCAAGCACTACAGAATTAAATGGTTTTCTTACAGCCAACAAAAATCCCTTTTTCTGGAGTGGTTGTATCAAGCATGGAAGTCCTGTTGAGGTTTTGAGCATGCGTTGGTGTGCTTCAAAAAATAAATTATTTTAAACAACAAAGATTAAACCCTAATAGTATCATCCACAAATTCTTAAAGGAACTGTGTAAAGGTGTCTGGAGCATAACTTACCAATCCAGAAGAAGTGTCTGAAACATCAATCTGACTTCTTGGTTTTGTTCATCGCTTGCATGCCCTCAATTTTTGTGCTATGACTCCAGTGTATCTGCAATAGCCGATTCATTCTGACCTGGGTATATATGGGCTTGGCGGCTCAGTGATTTTCTATTTTTTAACTCAAACAACTATCTTAACTGCACTTATCTTCTCAGTAATGCCATAATTTTTTTTTTATGTAAGCACATTAAATTTTCAGATTCTCATATGCAATGCACAACTAAATGTTTCAAGTTTTCAAGTGTCTATTGAATAACTATATAATGAGTAGATTTCTAAACAAAACAACACCTTCCAACAAGAGACATTGAAGTAAAAAGTTCATAGTTTTCCTTATGTTCTCAAATGATAATATTACAAGATTCTAGCAACAATAAAAATAACAAATTTCTTCGTAAGGACCAATGTTTTCAAGAAGCAATGAGTACAAAATGGTGATATACAAGAGTGAGAACTTTACAAGCCACATTTATTTACAACAAGAAGAGAATGCCCACAAAAGATGAGGATGACCAAGATGGCAAGAGGCTTCAACTATCTCCAACATGAGCTCTAACTCCATTACTCCTACAAGAAACCAACTCCAAGAGAACATGGCTTGTTTACCACCCAACCAATAGGCATCATCACATGCCTTTCCATGGTTGGAAGTCATGCTAGCCTCCCCCAAGCCCATGTGAGAGAGGAACTAGCTTCCACAATGCGCACAAGTAATAATGGGGTTTAAACACACAACAAGAGAAAAACAAGACCATTCAACTACTTAGACCTACTATACAATGAAAACCACACATGAGGAGAACAATGTCAACCTCACAAGGGGGAAGAGAGGAAGAAGGATGCCCAAACAAGGTGTCCAACCATAGGAGCACCAATAAATACATATATATATAAACTCCTTATACCTCCTAATCATACATCCTCCTTATTCCTCCTTATGCTAAAGAAATCCTTCTTGGGAGGATTTTCAAACCCAAGAGGGTTTCCTCACCAAGAATGGGGAAAGGTTCAAGCCATATGAAACTTTCTCCCACCTCAAACCATATGAGGGGATGAGAAGGGACCTTCATGGCTTGACCAACAACCATGAGGTTTGAGAGGGAAATCCCTCTCTCTTCCCCTACATTCTCCAAAAACCATCATTCCAAATGATGGTGGAGAGGAAACAAAGGAAAAGACAAGAACAAGCAAACAACCACATTCACCATACATCATTTCACACACTATTCTATTGATCAAGCAAAGTTTATAAGATAAACAAAACTAAGAGAAAAAGGATAAGAACCCTACCTCTAATATGCTTTCCAAAAACTCTAAGCTTTTCCCCTTTGTCCAAGCTTCCCTCCAAGCTCCAAAATTCTCCAAGTGCTCCCAAAAAAATGAACCAAGAAGACCCATTCTTCCCACATGAGAAAGAATAAAAAGAGGAGCCCAAAAGTTTCCTCACCAATGGGAAAGTGACAAGTGTCACCCCCTCTCCTCTTAAGAGTCAAAGATTCCAAAAACAAAATAAGTAAGAGTAAACTCACCTTTTATCCCTTTTCACCCAAAATACTAAAAACTAAAATAAAACAAAGTGGAGCAACTTTTAACACTTTCACACAATCCAACCATCTTACATGGATGGTGACTAAAGAGGGCTAAATGGACGGGAAACTCCCTCCAAACCTTGGAAATAGGTTCCCCTACCTATTAGGTAGGGTCCAAGGGCCCATTTTCATGCTAAGGGAACCCCCAAACTCAAAAGGGGTCCCTAAAATTACCCAAAATAACCCAATTTCGGGTTTGGCATGCTTGGGCACAAGGGTAGAGGGTATGGGGTCCACCCAAGGTTCACATGTGGTCCCCAATCCCTTCTACCAACACACACACACTTCTCAAAACCAACACTTAACTTAAGACAAGATCATTAAACCCCTAAGCTAGTTTACTTAATAAAACACACCCTAAACCTAATTAATTTTACAAGACATAAATACATTACAATTGAGGGGTTCACCCATGGTGCCCAATTAAATACATCTAATCTAAGGCCTCAAACATTTAGCATGGTTAGGACTCACCCTTGGGCCGCTTGTGCACAATTGCGTAGTTGCCACGAAACCCATGATCTCCTATACTGTCACCGCACACTCATTGCAAACATTAACCGCTTTGTCAATATAATAAACATCATCTATACATCACAATATTAATCAAACTTATAATGTCCAAACATAATTTACAATTGATAGTGCATTGCATACAATTATCCACATAGTTTGCCATGAATCACCACTAAATAAAATTGCAACGGCATATACTTAGGTTAGCATGAAAATTACCATCATTGAATCCAGAACACTATATTATTAATCAAATCAACCACAAGAGACTAACATCTAATCAATAAATATACCATATAACCATGCTAGTGTCATCAACATCAAATAAATATATCAGTATACGAATCTAGTCCAATTGGCGCTATGCGCCCAAAATGCAATAATGTCCATGAAGATAAAATATCATACTAAAATGTCCAAAGTCTATCAGAGTCTCAATCAAAATATGTCTAGAAATAAAGGAACCAACAGATAACTGGAGCTATAAAAATGTGGGCACTACATCTTCTTATTCTTAGATCATGCATGTGCTTAAAATTATTAAAAACAAAAATTATTAAAATCTAAAATTGTTAATTAAAAACAAAAGCTAAAATTGTTAATTATTAAAAACAAAATTATTAAAAATAGTAGAGAAAAGCTAAAATAGGGAGGACATCGCTTGCATGCCCTCAATTTTTGTGCTTTATGACTCGAGTGTATCTCCGCAATAATTGATTCATTCTAACTCGGGTATATATGGGCTTGGCCGACTCAGTTCTATCTTAAGCGCATTTATCTTCTTATTCTTAGATCATACATGTGCTTAAAATTATTAAAAATAAAAATTATTAAAATCTAACATTGTTAATTAAAAACAAAAGCAAAAATCGTTAATTATTAAAAACAAAATTATTAAAAAAGTAGAGAAAAGTTAAAATAGGGAGGACATCGCTTGCATGCCCTCAATTTTTGTGCTATGACTCCAGTGTATCTACAATAGCCGATTCATTCTGACCTGGGTATATATGGGCTTGGCGACTCGGTTATTTTCTATTTTTAGCTCAAACAACTATCTTAATCGCACTTATCTTCTTATTCTTAGATCATGCATGTGCTTAAAATTATTAAAAACAAAAATTATTAAAATCTAAAATTGTTAATTAAAAACAAAAGCAAAAATTGTTAATTATTAAAAATAAAATTATTAAAAATAGTAGAGAAAAGTTAAAATAGGGAGGACATCGCTTGCATGCCCTCAATTTTTATGCTATGACTCCAGTGTATCTGCAATAGCCGATTCATTCTGACCTAGGTATATATGGGCTTGGCCGGCTCAGTGATTTTCTATTTTTAGCTCAAACAACTATCTTAACTGCACTTATCTTCTTATTCTTAGATCATGCATGTGCTTAAAATTATTAAAAACAAAAATTATTAAAATCTAAAATTGTTAATTAAAAACAAAAGCTAAAATTGTTAATTATTAAAAACAAAATTATTAAAAATAGTAGAGAAAAGCTAAAATAGGAGGAAAAACACAACAAAAATTATTAAAATCTAAAATTATTAATTAAAAACAAAAGTTAAAATTGTAGTTAATTAAAAACAAAAGCTAAAATTGTTAATTATTAAAACAAAATTATTAAAAACAGTAGAGAAAAACTAAAATAGGGAGGAAAAACAAAAACGTCAAGACGATCAAATCTGTCAAATTTAACACACAGTAGAAACGTCCGCATAAAAATAATAGAGAAAAGTTAAAATAGGGAGGAAAAACACAACAAAAAATTATTAAAATCTAAAGTTGTTAATTAAAAACAAAAGCTAAAATTGTTAATTATTAAAAATAGTAGAGAAAAGCTAAAATAGGAAGGAAAAACAAAAACGTCAAGACAACTGTGAAACCATCAAATTTAACAGTCGTGAGAAATTTCCACAAGGGCCTTTCCCATAGGGGGAATGCCTTCAGCGTAATGAAGGTTGGGGTAGTTTTATCCCGGGTTATAAAAATGGGTCCCTTCTTTTGAATGTATCTCTCAAGCATTTTTCACTTTTCCAAGGTATTTTTTCATTGTTTAATCCTTCGATTAATTTATTTATTCACCGCATTTCCAAAAATTGAATCACTTCTCTATAGTAGAGCACACAAATCCTATTGTGACTCTTTACATTAGATATTGTATTGGCACTTGTTAGATTGAAATTTCAATATTTTCATAATATGACTTCATGTTACTTTCCCATATATATGCTTTTATGCAGGGTTGCACATATGAGTTCTCATTAAATTTTCTTGCTAATATTTATAGGTGTCAATTTAATTACAAATATTTATTTATTCTCAATCATCAACCACAATATGCATTGAACTGATTTCCTTGGTGGTATTCAAAGTGTGCTCCCATTTACTTAAAATTTAATATATCTCATGGCATAGTGCCAATGAATCTTAGAAAGCTCTCAATTCTTATAGGAATTCAACTCATACTTCCAATCTTTGCAAATCCCAAACACAAAACTATTATAAAGTTTCATTTTAAATAGTGCTGCAAATTTCAAGGGAACACAAGAGCAAAGAGAATCTAGATCCAATCCATAGTGCTGCAAAAATTTCTCGGAACAACGTTGAAAGTTTATGAGGGTGAGTTGAACAAAGGTATCAATTTTCTACGCTTGGACCAATTTTTTTTGCACGGAATGTCTAATACAATTCGTCTCAGAGCTAAAAATGAAAATTGCATGGGGAAAGTGGTTTTGGCATGAGGGTGTTTTCACGACTACCTTGGCATAATAGTTGAGATCACTTCAGCCTCATCATTAGAATTAACTAATAGCTAATAGATTTAAATCTATTTAAACCTAATTTTACATAAGTTAGGGTTAATGTCGTATATTATTGTCACATAAATAATTTCCATATCTATATTTTTGTTTAACAAAATTTTCTCTAACATGCAAATGCTTACGATTTCCACTTAACTTAAGCCTATATTTCTTGTAACATTTTAATGCGTTTCCATCGCCTCTTGTTGATTGGCATAGGGTTTGTTTTATTTATTTTACTTGATTATCTCTATTTGAAAATGAGTATGATGTTTTCATAGAAGAAATAAAGTTCAATTCTCACATATATATATTGTATTATAGTAATTGTATTTATCTAAGATGTATGTGAATACAAGGTTATATTGTTGCATTTTACAAAGAAAAAAGGACGAACAAATGGGTTTTTCTCCTTACTTATATTTCTTTTAATTGTATAATCTCTAAATACTTACATGTAATCGACAATGGAACATGGTTTGGAAATGGTATCATACTCAATCAAGAAGTTGACCAATTAGTCACTTATGCAAAACAAAATCTTAGCTAATGGTTTACGAGACATAATGACAGACCAAAACAACTCTTAATTCATGAGTTAGTCAAATCTATAAGAAAGGAGGAAATTCTAGCACTATCTATTATCCACAATTTTGTTTTCAATAAGTAAATCAAATGTATAATTTTATATTGCATTCTCTAAAAATTACATTAAAATCTATAGTTATTTTTTCCCTTACTTGTGCCTTAAGTATGCGGTTGGAAAATTAATTGCGTCGGGAAGGAAAAGACCCCAAATGTTTTACGTACTGACCATGGATTGATGCATGAAATGACAGGAGGAATTTTTAAAATATATTCTCGTTCTAATTTATGTTTTAACAAAAAAGTGTCATCAATTCATTTTTCTCAACATGACTTTATTTTTGTGTCAAAAGTGCAAAATAAAGTTGGGGTGTTTATTAAAAATAGAGACATTCTAGAGTTAGTATTGAATTTAGTTGTAAAAAGTTTTGAAAATATTTAAATTGCAATGAATTATAATCATTTTAGCATGGATAAGTCACAGATGTTAAATGGAACTAACTACAACATCAGAAGATTCTCATTGAAAGTGGAATTCATAGTGTTGAAACTATGGAGTGTTTTCGATTGTATGGAAAGGGCACTTACAGGAAGACAAACAACTACAAAAATGTTTATGCATATCAACAAAAATTGAAAGAAGTAATGTTGATCATTTTGTGGAGCATGCAAGATGACTTTTTATTTCACATCGAAACCGGGAAAGCCTTAGTAAATCTTAGAAACTCTTAGAATTGATGCATGAAGGTACAAGAATTTCTAAAATCATAAAATTGATTCTTGAACTAATGAAAACTCCCATGAAGGGGATAAAAAAGTAATTAATTTTCTTGCTAAAATTAAAAATATTAAATCTCAATTAGATGGATGCAATTGTGATTTAATTCAAGATAAATTGTTATATTTTATCATTCAAATGAACATTCATGAAAGGTTTAGGAACTTTATTTCCATCTTGAACTCTAAATATCAAATTGAACAAGATATTCTTGATTTATCTACCTTAAGTGCTCTCCGATTCAGGAAGAGCAAGTTATGATGAACTTTGATTCGAAAGAGAATGTCACTTAGGCACTTCTCACTTAGAAACCTAATAATAACTTTTCTAAGTTTAATAAGAATCATAAGTTCAAATCAAATTTTAAACCCTTTAATAAAGATAAGAAACCAATGAATAATCACCTAAAAGTCAGTTTTGATGGAAAATGTCATAATTGTGGAAAATTTGGTCATAAAAAGGAAGATTGTAGGAAAAATAAAAACAAACCAAATTTCAAAAATTAGAAAGGAAACAAAACTAATCAAAATCAACGCAAGAATCAAAAGAATAATAAAAACTAATGTTGTTTCTTTATATGCAACATTAGTTACTACAAAAGAAAATGAATGGATCCTAGATAGTGGTGCTTCTAGGAACATGACCTATATGTCATATATTCTTTCTGATGTCAAAGAATGTAATGATCAAATTTATTTAGGCGATCACTCTATTTTAGATGTACAAAGTCAAGGTAGATAATTTTTTAATGGTTATATAAATGATGTTTTATATGTTCCTAAATTAAAGATGAATTTATTATCATGTTCTCAACTAACTCAAAATAACTATAACATCATTTTACTTAAAGATAAATGGTATATTAAAAATGAGTTAGATATTATTATTGCAAAAGGCATTCAAAAGAATGGCTTATATATATTTAAATTTTTTTGCATCTCGCTTCTTATCTTACTTCTCAAAATAAGAATGATTTACAACTATGGCATGAAAGGTTAGGGCATGTTAACTTTAGGATAATGTATGATATGTCTCATCTTAACCTATTTGTTGGATTGCCACCTATTTCCCATGTTTGTGAAACTTGTGAAGGGTGCTTATGCGATAAGCAATTTGCAAACTCATTTCATAGCTATAATGACACAAACTCCTTTGAACCTCTTAAACTTGTTCATAGTGATGTTAAAGATCCTGTAGAAGTACCTTATTTAAAGGGTTCATTATAGGCAACTACTTTCATTTATGGTTTTTCTCACATGATTTGGTCATTTTTATTAAAAATATATCGATATTTTATCTAAATTTAAAGAATTTAAAGCTTTAGTTGAAAATAGTTCTCATAAAATTAAAATGCTTAGAACAGATAATGGAGGTGAATACATTAGTAAAGCATTTGATTCTTTTTGTGTCGAATGTGGAATTTAAAGGGAACTTACCACTCCTATTCTCCTCAACAAAATGGTATAGTGGAAAGGAAAAACTACACCATTCTTGAAATGGCCAAAACTATGATTCACTCAGCCCAAGTCCCTAAATTTATGTGGGTTGAAGCTATGAATATTGCAGTTCACATTCTAAATAGAGTCCCTACTAAATCCCTATTCCAAACAACACCTTTAGAAAAGTGGACTAACAAGAAACCTAATGTATCTTATCTAAGAATATTCAGTAGCCCAACCTCCATCTTCATTCCTAAAGCTAAAAGGAAGAAGTTAGATAAGACCTCCTATCCTTGCATTTTTGTAGGCTATGAAGGTAAAACAAAAGGTCTAAGGATCTATGATCCTGCTAAACAAGAAGTTATTGAGAACAAAAATGTTTAAAATCCTTGAAAAAACCTTTCTGTGGTTCTTCATTTATTTCTTTTGTTTATAATGAATCTAGTGAGTTAGAAATGATGAGCTTGATGAATGTAATGAAGAGCAAAAAAATTGTAATAATAATATTGAAATTGAAAATGATTCTATTCATGTGTATTATATAATTAAATGACCTAAATGGACTCTAGTCTATTCTCTAAAACAATAATCCTAATAATCTTTGTAAGATGACTAGAAGTCATCATACCTATCATGCCTTAATGAATATGTATGATCCAGAACCCAAATATTTTTAAGAGGCAAGTAATGACGAAAGATGGATAGAAGCCATAAAATATGAGTACAATGCCTTAATTAAAAATAAAATTTGGGATCTTGTCCCTCCTCTAGAAAAATGTAGTATTGGTAAATCTTGGTGGCTTTACAAAATAAAGTATAATGCAAATGAAAATGTTTGCTAAGTTTAAATCCAAGTTAGTAGCTCGTGGGTTTACTCAAAACTCAGTATTGACTATGTAGAAACCTTTTCTCTTATTGCAAAAATGAGCATTGTTAGGATTCTCATTACCTTAGTTGATCAATATGGTGGGAAATTCACTACATGAATGTTAAGAACTTTTTTTGTAAACTAAAAAATCCTCTATATGGCTTAAAACAAGCTCCTAGAGCTTGGTATGTGAAAATAAATAGTTTTTTCAAAGATATTAGTTTTACTAATTACTCTTTTGATAATGATCTCTTTGTTAAAATTAAAAATAATCAGATTATTCTTATTATATTATATGTTTATTACTAGCAATTCAAATAGTTTAATTTTTAAAATTAAAGCTAAATTGAAATAGTACTTTGAAATGATTGATTTAAGATTATTACATCATTTTTAGGCATGACTATTTTTCAAGATAAACATTCTATTATTGTATCTTAGTCACAATATGTTGCTAATTTACTTAAAAGGTTTAATATGGTTGATTGTAAACTTGTTGCTATTCCTATTGAAGTTGGTTATAAACTAGATCCTAAACCTACATGCGAGAAAGCTTCTTTATATGTAACTTGTAGGTAACTTGATTTATCTTACAATCACTAGACCTAATATTTCATATACAATAGGAATTGCCTCCATTCATGTAGGAACCATATCATGATCATTGGAAGCTATCCAAAAGAATATTAAGATATATTAAAGAAATAATTAATTTTGGTTTACATTGCACTTCTTCCGACATTGCTTGTTTATATGAATATTGTGATTCTGACCATGTTGGTGATGTAATAGATAGAAAATATACGACTAGATATGTTTTCAAGTTTGATACATGTTTCATTACTTGGAGTAGTAAGATGTAATCAACATTCTTCATCTCTTCTACCGAGGTGGAATATAAAAGTGCAATAGAACTAGCAAAAAGAAGGCATATGACCAAAGCGGTTGTTAGAAGAAATTCACATGGAATTTAAAGGAAGTACTCCTCTCTTGTGTGATATCCAAATTTTTATTTCTCTCAAAAATAATCCTATTCAAGACGAGTGGACAAAGCATACAGAGATTCATATGCATTTCATTTGAGATAAGGTTCTTTATGGTGATATAGATCTTTAGTTTTGTCCTACTGAAGATCAAGTTGTAAATATCTTCATGAAACCATTGTATTTTTTTTAAGTTTTGCAAGTTTTATGTAATGTTTGTCCTTTCAGAGTTGGCATTGAGGGAGAGTGTGCATGATAATGCCACCTCCTAATGGTCGGCCATGTGTTTTCTTTTTCACCTTTATACTTCTTCTCCATAAAATCATTGTAAAGATATTTTATGATCTAAATAAACTTCTATATCTAAGTTTATTGTGTAGTCCAGTAACAATGCATCATTTTGTAAAGGAGTTCCTTAGTTTATAAAAGGATCCTAAGGTGATTATATAGATCTTGTGAGACATAGTCTCACAAATTAGGCTCAACCTAAATCATCACTTATGATTTTGGATTCCAAATTATTTTATACACAAATGTAACTTTAGCATGATGAAGGTGTATAAATCCTTCAAAAGTGATATGTTAGCTTAAAACACTCATCATGGTTTAAGGACTATAAATATGTAATGTTGGCATATAACCCCACTTAATATTAGCGGGATTGTTAGATTAATAATCTTAAGTGGGTGTTTAACCCCTTACTATGTTCCTTAAAAATATTATATTTAATTATAATATTAAATATAACTATAAACTTTAGTTTATAGTAATATATATATTTACTTATTAAATATAAATTAAGTTTTATATTAATTGCTTTAAAATCAATTAAGTTGAAAGGGTGTTTTCGGGAAGTCACGCCCAATCACCCTAAATTAAAGAGGGAACATGGGTCCTTGGAAAAATATTTAGGTGAAAGATGGGAGTTCTTGGATAGTAAATTATGTTGGTTTCTCGATTTATGGAAATCTATATTCTTGTGGGAGGTTTTCCCATGTTAAACTAGTGTAGAGTATATTGTATTTTTTATTTTTTTATTTTATATGGTTATATTTTATTTAATTTAACTTTATTTTTGTATCTTGATCCTCTCACAAGAAGTACGTTATTGTATGGTAAAACAATTGAGTCAATACAATATGGAAGATAAGTTACTAATCTAAGTTTTTCTACTAAAATGGGTTTCCTAAGATAAATCTTGTGTACTATGTTATCTTGTGCATGTCATTTCTCTATTTTTATCTCAAATAATCTATGAAGATTTTTGTTTATCAAATCAAATTATCTTCATTTGGTATCAAAGTTAGGTTTTAGTTTTGTGTGAAGAGTTAGGCTTTTGAACCCTATTGATATGATTTTCTTTAATTAGGATTTTTGTGTGTGTTGATATTTTTAGTAGAGGAAAATGATTTAAATTGCAAGGATAGAGATCAAAAAAATTATGGCCATCATTTTGAATCTTAAAAGCTCAAGATATAGGATCTTCTTGTTGATATAGATCGGTGGATTGTTGTGTTTGGAATCATGCCTTTGGGTATGAAGGTAGAGGATTGGAAAAGGATTCACAAGAAGCTGAAGAGTTCTATAAGATTTTGTATTTTGAATTTAGTTTTTCTAAATGTATCGATAAATAAAACCACTCATGTGCTTTATGAGAGAAGTCAGAACTTTGTATCAAATAAAAGTAAATGATGAATAAATTATTTCTACGAAAAGAAGATATATTCATTGATAATGAATGGTAGTGACTCTATTGTATAACATTTAAATGTATTTAATGTTGTGGTAAGTCAGTTAATTTATGTTGATATTAAAATGGAAAAAGAGGATAAATGTATTACTTTGTTTTGTTCTTTACCTGAATCTTGGTATAATCTAGTTATGGCTATTACTAGTACTACAACAAATTTATTGGTTGAGGGTGTAGTTGTGGCTTTATTATCATAATAAATTAGGAAGAAATAAATTGAGGATTATCAATCCAAGGATGCCTTGTGTGACACTCAAATTTGGAAATTTACTCTTTGACATTGTTGGTTTTGACAATGCACTCTTGCTAAGATAAACACACTCTTTATATCCCTTCTTAGTACATCATGAGGTCTCTTGTATAGCTTTCTTAGTCATACACACTAATATCTTGAAAAAATATGAGATTCCAATGCACAAAATCCATAGACAAAATCCAATTAACAAGATGAAGACTCTATTTATCATGTTTCTCATCCATGGGAAAAATATGCAGTAGGTTTGATCATGAGTTGATATCTAGTCTGATTGAATTGTATGATTTTCCACTGACATATCCTCCATATTTTCTTTCAGTTTCACATTATTCGTTGGGTCCTTTAATCCCTCTGGGTCAAACTTTATTCACTAATTTACCTTTAGAACCCTATATAAGAAATCATAGACTCTATCATTTACAATCAAATAGCTCTACATTGATACACTTAATTCCTATACTTGTAAAAGGCACCTAAGGCTCCCTAAGTCTTAAAAAATATTATATAAATTCATTAGGGTAGCAATCACTACAGATATGAAGCATCATACCAAGTTAAGAAGTAAAGTAGTCTCATTTGCAAACACTCAAACATCACTTCTCCAAGTATTTTAGCAAGAGCCAAATTTAGTCAAGTATTGTCAAAGAAGTTCAAATTTCCATACCATAGTTGCATTCATTCATATATCACATGCTAGGTGGAGAATAACGTGAATTTTGAGGCCTCTTCAAAGTAGTGTCAATGTCGATGGTACATGGGGGTGTTCACAACCCAAATAATGTTTGTTTGCAGGGTCTCCTACCCATGGCTAGGGTTTGAGATCTTATTCAAAATGTTCAAAAGGCTTCACAGTTTGACCAAAAAGTAGGGTTTGATAGTGACATACATTTCTAGGAAAGAGACAATCCTTAAAAGTTACATAGTATATTTCAAGTAGGTTCAAAATCATATAGTAAGGTTACAACTATATAGATAGTTTGGTATTTTTTTGTATGGTCCTACCCCAAGTCAATTTCTAATCACGGTTTGATGTATCAAAGCATTATCACGTCTAGATCACCCAATTCTGTTGTTTGCACATCCGAACTTTCCATAATAATTTGTAATCAGCTAAGGGCACTTATCCTCTTGTGATTTCAACTTGTAGCATATGTTGTAAGTAGTAACACTTTGTTCTAATATTGTATGATTAATATTGGAATTCAATTAATCAGAATACCCTATGTATATACACTTTACATCTTTAGTGTATTTAACTCACTAATTCTATATTCTCAAATCTAAAAAGCATGTAAAACATTTTGGTGAATCTCGAGTCTTTAATTGAACATCAAGCTCAAAACCCTAGTTTCCCTAAGGTTTCTTTTTCTCTCGTAAATATATGTTATTTCTTCTTAATACTTTTTGCACCTAAGATTGCACCCATTATTGATGCAAGCTTAACACCTCATTAAAACATGGAAAGACCTCCAAAGTGTGGAACAATGGTACCTTTTTAGGTCAATCTCTATAGAAGGTTTGTTCCTTCTATCCTACCTCATTTTGACTAACTAGCCAACATTAAACTACAACTATCTAATCATATCCTCGGTATTCCAAGGAACCCAAGTTAAGAGAAATAAATGTTTAATTAAATGAAGTTGATACACCAAACTAGAATAGGGTTCAATTTTGGCTCCAAAAACACAAATATAACATTGCACATGAAAATTCAAAAGAATGTGCACAAAACTATGGGGAAATGGACAACATAAGAATGAAAGCATACAAGAGGATCGAAATATTCATATCAAATACTAACACATTCAAAGAAAATAAATTTCATTTTTATATATGAACAAGACTTGTCCATTTACAAATCCATAGCAGATGCACATGATACTTCAAAGGAATGTTACACAAGTACGTAAGAAAAATATTTAGGATCGAAGAGAAAATATCTAGGACTTAGCACAAAATGAACCAAGAGTTTTTTTGTTCCTTGGCACTCACATGTATAGAGAATATAGAGAGGAAGAATAAATAGGTCACATACATCAATGATTGAATACAACCACCTACCACCACTAAGGACTAATCAACATTTAGTTCACAAGCCAAGTATGGGTGCTTGACATTACTCTAATCACACGCCATCAAATCATCGGTGCGGGGAGGATGGTGCCATTCAAAATTTAATGTTGGTTTCTAGATTGGATGGGTATCGATGTGAGTTAAGTACAACTTTTATTTGTTCTATAGATTTTTCGCGGTAGCGTCTACTTTGAAGATGCCCTTGCGTTGGAAAGTGTCAAATTCTAGCGGCTCTAATATTTATTGTCTTGCCGGATTTTAGATATTTTAAAGGTTGCCAGATTTTAGATATTTTTCTACAGTCTTAGATATTTACTATCCTAGATATTTGATTTTGATTTTATTCTTCATAAAGTAAATTCTATAGTTTACTATTTGAAAAATAATATTGGTCATATATCTTGTTCAAAGTTTTTGAGATTCAAAAGTTTTCTGATTTTGATTTTATTCTTCATAAAGTAAATTCTATAGTTTACTTTTTGGAAAATAATATTGGTCATATATCTTGTTCAAAGTTTTTGAGATTCGAAAGATTTAATAGATAAATGTTTGGTGTTTGACCAAATGATGAAACATGATTTAGTTTGGCGACTATCATAATTGTGTCTTACAAAAATATGGACAATAGCAAAATAAGAGCTTTGCAACAACATATAGACATCCATGCAATATCAACCCGAAATACAACTCAAATAAACTAAATATTACTACTATCTCAAAGTAGCATTTGCAATTGCTAGTTAATATTCCACTACCTTTCTCTTGTATTTTGTGGTTTTTGGAATTGTTCGTGATTCTAAGTGACACATGGATATATTCCTACCCTCCACCTTGATTCGTAATCAACCTCCAATTTCTTGACTTTGTTTCTCCTTTTTGGCCTTATCGCTCTTCATTTTGTGGTTTTTACTACATTTCGTGGAATCTTCTTATCTCTGCAGAATTTCCTTTATATCGTGGAATTGTCGTTCTATGGATTTTCAAATTTTCCATGTGCCACGGATTTTAAATTTACTTTATCCATAGACCTCTTAACTTGTGCATGCCTTATTCTCCATAGACTCCTTTATTGCTCTCGGGCTTAATGTTTCTTCACTCTACTGAGTTCCACACATCTCTTTTCCTTTGTTTTACAATGTATGTCCCCATGATCACATTCATTTTTGGTGCAAAATTTACTAACTCTGTGGTACACTATATTTCCTCTTTTCTTGGAACACTACATATCTTCATGCCATGATTTCCTTTATGGATCCACCCAGGTATAAAAAATTGAATGGAGTTGTTCAAATATCATAGGTGTTAATTTGGACAAGCTGTACTCTCATATTATTTCAAATTACATATGCTTTCTTTCATGCCCTTTAGAAATAGTGCTCATTTTGCAATCATCTCATTGAGCATATTGAGATTTCGGTCCTACTTCAAAGTAAGCATTGTATCCTAATGTCTTATTCTTAATTTATTATTGCTATCAATGTATCTATGTTTGACCTTATTAATGAGGTCCCATTACATGACATTGAAACTAATAGTGAGAATTCTTATGATTACAACCATGATGAGGATAACACTATGGATCATGAATAAGTGGAACTTGTATCTCATTTTCTTGCGACTTCATGAGAATCCTATATAACATTAGACCTATTATCCAAATCCTTCTTGTTGCTAAAATTTCTCATTATAAAAATATAGTGAATAATCTCTTTTTGAGAGGTCTCAACCCTCTTCCACTTTATTGACATCGATTATCCTACATCCGTGGTGCTTACACTCTTGGGGCACCTAATATTTTAAATTTCTTTATGCCTCTATCTCAGTAACCACTATTGTTACTACACATCCTATATGTAATCATAATGGTTCACACACTTCTTCATCTAGCATATAGGATCTTGAAACCCTTGTTCATACATTACAAACTCAAATCTTATAATTACAACAAGGTGCATCTACTTCTCCTCATGTTATAGATTATACTAAGTTTCTTCACAACCCAATTATACCTTAAGTATATTTTTATATTATGCCTCTTGGTTTCATTACTCCTAAAATTCTTATCTATGATGGAAAATGTTACCCCACTGAGCATCTTTTCTCATTTCATGTGCCTTTCATTGATTACACATCTTACAATACCTTATTCATCAAGCTCTTCCTTAAGAGTCTTAAGGATTTTGCATTACAATGGTTTTTGACCTTCCCCACGTTCTATGCACTCTTTCACTACTTTAGCAAATCAATTCTTAGAATAATTATCTATCAACATTGGGGACAAGGTTTCATATGCATAAATGTTTAAGATGAGACAAGGATCTAAAGGAGCTATTAACGATTATGTCTTACTATACAAAATCATGCTTATTAAGATGAAAAATATTTTATCTAATAGTGAATTACAGGATCTCTTCACTTAAATATTATTTTCTTCTTTGTAAGAATCAATCATATTTGACAAGTTTTTCTCATTTGAATATCTATGTCATACACTCAAAGAGTGTGAAGCTAAGTTTTGACATATGAACAAACTCAAACACATCGTTAGCACTCCTAATCCATTTAATGCCAATTTTCCAAGAAAATCCACATTCAAATGAAATACTACTGATGATAAGACTACTTCTAAGGAAATTTTCAATATTATTACTTGACGTACTAACCTAAAATTACAACTTGCATGGTGACAACTTACATGCTTACCTTATTATGTACACATTGCATTGAAACAATTTATTGAATGTAAGCTCATGTATCTCCCTCCACCATTTGAAGTTGATGTGAAAAATCCTTAAAGTAAAAGATTTAATGCTAAGGCTTATTGTGATTATCGTAGATGTATTGGTCGCTTCATTGATCGAGTCTTTAAGCATTGTCACATTATCTAAGATATTATTGACTCCAATACAATTTAATGGGATGCACCTACTAAATATTCTAAGCCAACCATCCGAGGTACAAAATAATCATCGTGAGGTACCAACATTTCCCTCTTATGATCACCCTTTAGATGCAATGATTATATAGCTACTCATGTTCTATATCCTTCACCAATTATTACTTTGATGACTCGATTTAGATGACATGCTTATTTTAAATAATTTTTCCATTCATGTTTCTATTCATCATATGCATATACATGGTGTGTTGGTTAATCCACATAACAAGGTTAATGTGTTCTATTTTCCATTACTCCCCTATCTTGGAATTTCCACAAAGAAAATTGCATCCGATTCTAATTCCCATTATCGATGCATTACTCTCCATATTACATTTGGCTCTCTTACTATGTTAGTCTCATTCTTGATTTTTTTACTCTTAGCTCTGGTGCATTATGATTATGTTTCCCTTGGCTATGTGATCTTATGGATATTTCATCGGTCATTCACCAATGTGTGAAGTTTATTCATAATCAGTAGGTTCTCACCATTTGAGGTATTTCTTTTTGGATCCTTCTCCTAGATTGCCTAGGAATTCTTATATTATTTTTATACCCACTCCTAGTGCATCTACAAATAGTTATTTGTCTTTACATAATATATATTTCATCTCTATCCCTCCTAAGTATCATAATAGGTCTTTGGATTTACATATTATATGTAACATTTCTAGTCTACCAAGGTCTCATGATAGGCCTTAAATTTAGGCATTGTCTCTCTGTGCAGACTTACGGTCTCGGGGGATATTGCCTAGGTCATCTAGTGTGTATTATCTCTTTGTAGTTTCTCATAGATCTTCTAAAGCAAATGGTATGTCTAGGATAACTTTCTCTTCTATTCCTCCATACAAATCTTCTCCTTCAAAACTACCCATGATCTACTTCACCTAGCTCTTTTCTCAGGATTTGTTTGGCACACATCACTACTATGGTACCACTTACATTGAGTCATATTCTTTGGCATTAATTCTAGAGAATTTATCCTCTTTGATATTTCCTTCACCTCTTCACGAGGTTCTTCTTGGGTAGATATTGTTCTATTTACTTTTTGTACATAACTAAACATTTCAAAGTCCAAAACATCAATATAATTTCAAAATACCAAAATCATTTAAATATTCACAAAAATAAAAATCAAGACCTATAAACTTATCTTGTGTTGTTATCACTTTACATTATACATGTTTTTGTTGTTATTGGCTTGATATATGGCATATATTTTTACTCTTTATAAGTATTCTTTCACGAGGCATATTGAGATTGATGTATGATACACATATCAATACATGTTAATAGAAGCTACTATGGTTCCTTACATTCTTATCTTGGGGACATACTTCCACATTATAGAAGTGTTATTATTTCATTATAGTTCCTTTTACTTCCTCGGTATGTGTGATTACTAACATTTTTACTTACTATTTTTTGAACTAATAGGACTAACACAAATGTCTTGTGTAGTTTTCACAACTCTTGCTTCACATGTCTTTTGTCATTTTATTTCATCACATTTTGGCATTCTTGTTTTCCATACATGTTTTCTCATTATGTGTGTTACTAATTATTTGTCTCCTCATTTGTGTCCAAAATTCCTTATTTTTCTTGTTACATCGTGGGTATCCCATGTTTGTGGCTTGTTGTCATCCAAATGTGCAACAAGGAAATTAACAATTCCCAAGCATGACAAATATACCCCTATGTTAATTTTTTCAATTCCTATCATTCCAAGGCACCTCGGGTCTATCCAATCAGTCCAAGTGACCTCCTGATTAATTTTATCTCATACCCTTAGGTGATTTAGTAAATTATTTTCATTCCCCCTAGGTGATTTTAGGATTTCATTAAAAGTTGCAAGCTACATGCAGCTATGGGAAGGGTTATCATTAGCCTTCCTAGGGCTGGAGCAACCCCATGGAATGGAGAAGAAAATACAAAATGGATGTCGATGTGATTAAAAGGACTTGGGACATCATGGAAATTATTCAAGAAGATTCTAGAAGGGGTTGGAGAAGTTGTGGCAGTTTCACCAAAATTAGGGTTCATAGGCCTAGTTAGTGCACAAGCCAAAAGCGACATTTGGGCTTCGAAGGTGATTTTGTTAGCTCTAGATGGATTTACAAGAAAAATGAAACATCCCCATAAATATAATTCTAATCCCTAAAATATGATGAAATTATCTTTTCACAACACTTAGGCGCATTATGTCCTGCAACGGTGTTTCTCATGCATAGGTGGAGTACCAAATCAAAAATACAATGTTTTAGGGATCACATGGAAATATATTATACCCAAATCATTGGATTCAAAATTTCATTTCCAGTTAGGATCATATAAAATTTCACCAAAAATTTCCATCAAGAGCTCAAGTTATCATCGTCTCAAGTTGTCCTCTTGGAGCGAGTTCAGAGTTAGCCAAATTTTGGGAGGACACGTGTTAGCTCCAGGAGCATGGTGGGATTTTATGTCCTTGATGTTCCTTAAGGTTAGGCACATCAAACATTAAAAAAATTTCCCATCCCCATGTGACCTCTAAAACCTCATGCAACCTTCAAGATTATCGATTCGGCCTCAGAGCTATTGGGAGCTCAAATTCCCTGTTGTCAGATCTATGCCACGTGTCAGCTCCAAGAGTGCCATGGAATTTGATGTCCCTCATTTCCCTCACATGTCAAGGACATAAAACCTTGAAAAATGCACCCATCCCTCTAAGGGAAACTTCTGGTCACCCATGTGACCTGCTTCCAGCCCCTCAATGCTTTAAAGCTGATTTTCTAGCTTTCACTCCCTGTCATCGGATCCTCGCCATGTGTCATCGCCTTGCTCACCATGGAATTTGATGTCCCTCACATGTCAGGGACATCAAACCTTTAAAAATTCTCCCATCCCTCTTTGTGCATGATTTTTGAATATTTTTAAATCCCCAACTATCGCTTTCTTCCCACTTCTTATATCTAACTCTCTTGTACGCTTCTTCCTCCAAACTCCTCTGCAACTTCCTACCACCACTCCACCATTGTTGAACCTCAAACCAGATCTGTCACAGAATTATTTTCCTCCACTCCATGAAAACATATAGGTCTCAGAAGGAATTTTGAGCAAACAAGGAAGAAGAAGCGAAGAACGAAGAGAAGAAAACAATGAAAATCTCCATTGTTGTGAAATGAAGATTCGTAGAAATCTTGCAAACTAGTGCACAAAGAAACAAACTATTTTTTTCTATTTGTTCCTCTATCCAAGACCATCAAAAACATACCTTCAAACTCTCCTCTTGTGTAATATATCATTCATAGCGAATAAATCTCCTTTCCGGCTCAACAAATGAAAAATTTGAGTTTCTATCAAACCGGTTGTCGGATTGAAGCAAAATTTCATGTGAAGCACAGAAAAAAAAAACCCATGCTAAAAATATAATTTTTTTGCAAACAGAGGAGAAAACAAGACCTGTAATTTTGAGGTCCATTAATGGTTGTCGTGTCCAAAAGCACTGCTAGGTCCAAAATTTAAAGTTTAAAATATCATAGACTATTGAGCGGGTAGGTCTAAAATTTCAGAGGGACGATATTGGGAAAAAACCCATATCAGAAAAATTTGTTCCTCTCGATCCAACCTCCAAAATCCTACTTTCTAAAAATAGTAGGTCTTCTCCATATGGAACTGCCATTTTGGGAAAGTCGTCAATTAAAGAACTTGTAAAGGAGACGGAGACATTCAAGATGCCTTGTAGTTGAGAATTCATCGAACGGAAATTTGGCACTTACTTAAAATAGTAAGTGGTCCCATGAGCACTTGTTAAAAATAGAAAGTTGATCCTAAAGGAGAGAGGAATGCAGGGAGAAGAAAATTAGAGTCATGCAACATTCAATTGAGGTTTGAGGGAGTTGTTTTTTTATACTTACTAAAAATAGTAAGTTGTTATTTCTAAGGAAAACATTAAGCAAAATTGGACGAGACGAAGAGTGGCACAACCCTTCACCTGTAAATACGAGATAAAAGACAACGATGTCTTATACATGGACTAGAATGACCTTAGAACCCGCATAACAACTAAATATCGAAATAAGATTGAAGATCATATATTCATAAGTGGCTTGTTCATTGCCGCAGGACATCTAGTGTCTGTGCAAAGTCCTGAGTTGGTCTTATCCTACTTTCACCACTATGATCCCAAAACACGAACCATTCGAGTAGACAATGGTACAACGATGATGATCACTATCCCTAGAACCATTTCCCTTTCTCTGTAGATATCGACATCACCTAGCATGGTCATCATCTCAAAAGATAGGGCCTCACACGATTGGTAAATGATGGATGCATAAGTGCAAGGGGTTGTGTTTGGGTCATGGTTGAAAATTGGGAGAAATCCCTCAAGGATTCCCAAGAACCTTCCAAGGTGTGAGTTCCGAGAAGGATATTCAAATGTCATCACTCTCCTCAGTAGAGTTATGGGTGAAGCAAGCATGAGATACTTCCAAGACTAGATGGGTCTTTTCATCTTGACATTGACAAAAGGAAAGAAAAGAATCAATCTGGGGAAGATCATCGATGATAATCTCAATCTCAATCTGCTTCAGCTACACATGACGAAGAAGTTCCACATGAATTCTTACTTGGTCTATCTCCTCGCTAGTTCAAGATCATTCAAAGGATTGGCTCTCACACAAAACATTGCTGCCAAGGTGCTGCATTCAAGAAACTTCCAAAGTTGGTGATGGAGGAAAGCCACGGGAATTTCACTCACATGAAGTATGTGTTCACAATGTACGTAGTCTGAATCTTGGAAGGAGATCTAGAAGCTAGGATGTCATCACAAAAAGCGTCCTTGATCAAGAAGTATGGCTCTATTTCATAAAATTCTCGACATTCTCCTACCTGTGAGTTGTGGGCTTCGACTAAGCATTGCTAAGGCTACCCAAGTACCTTAGTGACCAAATTGTATTGTTTGAGCTCTACAGATAGATCATTCAAGTGAATAACAATCTTAGAAGTAGGAGGAAGAAGTTGATTCCATTTCCTATCTCTCTCGAGGTATTCACATGCAAGAGCTCAAATGATGCATCTCATCTGGAGGTTGCTTTTGCTCATTTGACTCTACATTCCTACATTGCAAGCCTAATTTTGACATCCAAGAAGATCCCGAATCTTTCCATGTCTTAGAATTGTAACATAAGCCACAAGTCGAGATTACTTGGGCTAATTACGATTAAATTTGAAGTGCATGAAAAGGACCATATGAGGATGACAATCAATGAAATGAAGAAATTCAATTTCTCCTAGTATGAAGATATTTTGCAAGATGATGGGATGGAGATGTATGATTCTGAGTATGCGGCAGTCAAGATGTCCCCTTTACCTCCAATAAACTGGTATGTTCATGAATCAGGGGATATATTGGAGCGGACTAAGAAGGTGGTGAGGAGAATGATAAATTGGTTTCAAAAGAAGAGAACCATGACCATCCAGTCACGAGGAATTCCTCTAAGTCAAAAGCAAGCCTCACATCATTCATCTTCAAAATTCATAGAGGTGACTTCCAGTTCTAAACACTCGGAGCAAGTTCTAAAATGAAGGCCACATAATTGGAAGCTTCTCCTCACGAGAATATGCCAAATAAACTCAAAGTAGAAGAAGGCTCGTTTGCATCACTGCGAGAGGAAGATTTGATCGTAGAAATGTAGGAAGAACACCCCATGACAAAGACACAAGTGGATGAAGAACACATGGTTCAATATTCAATCTTCAAGCCACCATAAGAGGTTTCACCTCTTGTTGACACCCATGCCTCTCTCATTCAGGATTTACCTCCTCTTCCACAACAGGGAACTATTGGTGCACATATCATTTGGCCCAATTCGATGAGATGTTTCCTTGGATGCAGGAAACAATTGTCCCTGACACCCTATGTAGCAAGTGGTAGCCCCTGATCTATCAGTGATTGTCTCATTGGCTAAAGAAAAAAGATCAAGGAATCTCGCACATACAACCTCATGGCTCTACAGTGAGGAAATGGGTAATCAATACATCAAAGTGGCTTGACCCAAAGTAATCAAGCTAGGCTGATGAGATGACACCAGCTAACTATGAAATGATCACAATTCAACTGGGACCGGTAACTCATGAAGGGGATTTGCACATGTATCAACAATCTTCCGCTCGCATGGTGGTAAGGAATAAGGAATATAAGGAGAAGATTGATGAATTGAAAGAGAAGGTACAATTTTTTTCATTCTATGTGCAACATTTAGTTCATCCCGATACCATTATAATTGCCACCGAGGAAGTTACACCCATCGGTAGCTTCAATCCATAATCCATTAGGAAGACACATGAGTTCATAATACAGGGGCGAGCAAATAATGAATGGATCAACTCAATTTCTGAAAAAGGGAATTTAGTGCTCCAAGAAGTGGTCAAACTCTTTGCTTACATGTGTGCAACAAAAAATAGGACATGGGAACTCAAGGAGGACTTAGAGAAAGAAAGGGACTATTGGGAACCTTTGGGCCCAATAGTAGATGAAATGAGCAACACTCATCGCTAGGAGTTGATCGACAAGGAAGATTTTGAAAATCCCTCAAAAGACTTATCATGTGTATGGGCGAGGGCCTTGGCAATCAGGTTTGAGGCAATCAATTAGGCCATCACAAAGTTGGAGGAGAAAGAGGAACAAACATACAAATTGTAGGATAGTATAAATTGGAAAACTTAGAAGCTTGGAATACCTGCAATGGGTGAAGATACAACTGTCGATGAGTTGATTGGTCCATTTGAAGAATATGTCAAGAAAGAGGTAGGTAACCCATTGTCCTTCACCAAGGATACCCTTGATTTCCTCTCAAAGATCCAGGCCTCCATTGCACTTATCACAAAGAAACATTCATCATGGTTTGGGAAGTGCAAATACATCAACAGTGTGGCTGATGGATGGACAGATACCTTGGTCTACGTTTGCATTCCTCATGCCGACAAAGTGGAACCTGTAGCAGCTCGTTTTAGCAAAGATCTTGGAGGAACAGGGGCCTTCTCAGGAGTGTGAAATGGAAACCAATCAGGAAGTGAGATCAAATCCACTACACAATGGCTCATTCTTATGCATAATTCTTCTTATTCCTCTTCTTTCTCTCTCTTCTCTTCTCACCCAACGCTCTCTCTCATCAATGTTATATTTTTGCATTGAGGTTTGCACTTTTTAATATAACTTTAAGTGACTTTAGAAACATAATGTAAACTTTAAGTCACCTTGATTTTATAAAAGGGACTTAAATATTTAAGTGGAATATGAATAGTCTAAATTCAAATTAAAGTATTTGAAAAGTCACGGGAAGATGAAGAGTTTCCTTCTCTTCTATAAATTGTAACAAGCTCCTCATTTGAACAACTTCTGAGACTTCTTAGATGTTGGAGCTGTTTTTTGTGAATTTATGAGAGAGACATCCTTGTGAGGAGAGCAAAGAGATAGCGAATTTCTTCCATTTTTCCTACTCAAAAATGTCTTCTATTTCTATGTTATATAAAAAATTTGCTTGAGCTTCAATAAAGGAAGAAGGAATTTTAGCTTTTTTTGACTGAGGATTTTAGTGGTACTTTGTGCTCATTAAATGTTATTTGGTCTTGTTTTTATTACACATATTTGTTTTCTTCTAAATTCAAGTGCATGTAATGAAATTTCTGGTTGGTGTATGCAAGTCTCTAATTTTCTACTTACAACATTAGTTTCTCTTTTCTAACTTTCTCACTCCCTTTCCCGCTTTCCTAGAAAATTCCTCTCTTGTAGATATATGCAAGATTTTTCCAGGTCAGTGGAGTGCCCCTGTTGGATCCTCGGCCAAAAGGCCACCAAGATAAAACTCCTTTTTCTCATGCATGCATGTACGGCAGCTACACCGGTTAAGTAGAGGGACTTAGACTCCCAAAGCATTGGCAAAATAACCACCAATTTTTCCCCGACAAATTTTCTCGCCAACATGGCTCTATGCCTCTTTTGTGTCATTAATTGTGTGCCTAAAGGCCTTAATTGTCTTCGACAAAGTGGGTGTTCCATGTTTGTGGCTTTATGCCTTTATTGTGACATTGATTACATTTCATTATATTTTATTTCACTATTTCTTTATCTTTGCACTTATTTTATTACTAGTTTTCTCTTATTTATCTTATTTCTCTCATTACACGTCATGGTTTCCAATATGTGCATCCCTTTTTGCAAGTTTTGGATCCCATCATCAATGGCCACCATTACTCACCTTCTATGTGTTCCCTGCACACATTATTAGACTTATCGAGACATGGTTACATATTTATTATTTTGAGTTGTGTGCTCAAATGCTTAATCGTATGTGCCTCAAAAGAGGGGGCATTCATCTAGGTATATTCTACACCTATAACAAACACAAGAAAACTTATGGGTTTATACATAGGTATATACAAGTTACAAGTACTTAGAAATAGGATCAAACACAAAAATTCAGAAAATATTGCACATGGTAAAAAATGTACAAATTTTAGTTAGGACCATACAAATAGTTCTAGCGCTTTCACATGTTTTTGTTAGGGCTAGTTACACCAAATTTCTTAGTAGGATCATATTTTCACCTTTGGGCACTATTTCTTGGCACGATTTCATATTCATTTAATTCAGTTTAAATTAGTATAGGGGCATGAAGTCACTTACTCCTTCACCATGTAACTTGGTTTTGATTGTATTTTCAAGGATCTTGTGTGGGAATAAGACTCCTTTCTCCATCTATATTTTAGTACATTACATCTTCTATTCAATTGTATCACACATGGGAAGGGTATGGGGGCACTCATTATCTTTTCTATTGTGTGTCTTTAGTTGCAAAATTAGGAATAGATCTATATGCAATGGTGTGGTATGTGGGGTTATGGAAAGTATTAAATCATTTGAGTTATTCAGAGGTAGTATTTCCTTTCCTCTTATACAAAAATGGGAAGATATCAAAGTTTTTAAATGAATTTGATAATTTTTCTTATTCCTTTGTGGGGTACTTTGGTACATCATTCCTCTTTTTTATTCTAAACTTTTTGTTGAGTTGCATGCACCCAATACTATGGTTTCTCCTCGATACAATTGGGGATTGATCACCCTCAATACTTCAAAAAAATTATCAATCCAAATCTCCAAGTACAAGAAAAGAACAAGAGCTTCTCCCCCATTAAAAAATAGGTTTATTCCTACCACGTTCTTCCATCTCTTTATTTTAACTTTATATAAATGCAATTTTACATAATACACTTTATACTTGATTTAAATTTCAATTTTTTACTATGGACATTATTGTACTTTGTGTTGTGGGTTTCATCTAGGAGCATGCCAACACCAAGCACTATGGGATGAATGCAAAACAAAATTTAAGCGAACATAAAGTATATCTACACACTCAAGTATATTTTTATTTAAGCTTGTAATTTTCATTTCATACTTAAAAGGGGTAAAATATAAACACTTGAATATACAAATTTACTATTTGATATTGTGTGTTTTGAAAAGGCACTCTTGCTAAGATACACACACAATTTTTATCATTTCTTAGCACATCCACGAAGTCTCTTTTCTAGTTTTATTAGTCATGCACACTAATATGTCAACCTATTACGAGAGTCTAATGCACAAAATCCATAGAAAAATTTCAATTTACAAGATCCAAACTCTAGTTTTCATGTTTCTCATCCCTAGGAAAAACCATACGGTGTGGTCAAGAGCCGATATCTTATCCTAACCGACTTATACGGTTTTTGCACCAATATATCCTCCATCTTTTCTTTTAGTTTCACATTCTTCATTAGATCCATTACTCCCTCTACATCATATTTTCTTTGATAATTTACCTTTAGAACCCTATATAAGAAAGTATATACTCTCTCATTTACACACATGGAAATCGAGATGATAGTAAATTAAGACACTCACTTCCTACACTTACAAAAGGAACCCAAGGCTTCCTAAATATTGTCAACGCTTATGCACAGTCATTAAGTTAGTAATTGTTGGGGTTAAACCATATAGCAAAGTGTTACACATATCTATAATCAGATAAAGCATACAAGCAATGAATGCAGAAATAACTAGAAGATAAAATAAAACAAGAGAAAGATAACACCAGATTTAACGTGGTTCACCCAGTGTGGGCTACGTCCACCAAGAAACAACCAATATTATTATTTAGTGCTTTACAGAGGAAATACAATGAAGATATTTTGTCTTCCAACACCTCACAGGGTGTTCAATGATTTTCCCTCACTCAGCTACTCTTTCTTTCTCACCAAGAAAACTAACATGTAAAACAATTGCTATTTTCTTCTCTCATACCCTCATACAATGCATACATGCATATATATCTATTCTAGGAAACTAACTATGCTTTTACAATCAATAAATCATCTTTAAAGTAAGATATTTATTCTAATTTTCATTTAAAGAACAAAGCACCGCTTCTTAACCAATGTTGGTTACCATCTTACCAATGTCGGTTTCCTCCTGACCGATGCCGATCACTGTCAAAACCAACAACATGTAAAAGCAAGCTTCCTATGAAGTAATTAAGCTCCACACTCAACAATCTCCCACTTGGAGATCAATTGTTGCACTGTACTATGCATCACCATCCTTGGTTCCTTTTCCTTGTCTTGTTTCTTCCTCTTCAAGTCTCAAACTCAAAGACCAACAGAAGTGGAGTGAAGCTCCAAATTCTCCCTTACCAATGGCTTCGTTAGCATATCCGCAGGGTTCTCATCCATATGGATTTTCTCTAACTTCATTTTCCCATCCTCTAACACCTGTCATATGAAGTGATACATCAACGAGAATGTGTTTTTTCTTGAATGAAATGTTGAGTTCTTTGTCGGATCAATTGTGCTCTTACTATCATTTGTATAATTTGGAATCATCTTGCTCCTTACCCAAATCTTTCATGAACTTGTTCATCCATATCATCTCCTTGTTAGCTTTTGTAGCTGCAACATACTTTACCTCTGTAGTAGACAAAGCCACAACCTTCTACAATCTTGAAATCTAGCTAACTGTCATTCCACCTACTATGAAAACATATCTAGCGGTGCTCCTCTTGCCATCCAAATCTCTAGCCGTATATGAGTCAAAATAGCCTCGTAAAGAATTATCCGACCCTCCAGTAGCATAACTCCATGTCAGATGTCCCTCTCAAATATCTGACAATCCACCTGGACTAGTTTCCAATGCTCTTTACCCGGATTAGCCATAAACTCGCTCACAACTTCCACTTCTATGTAATGTCCGGTCTAGTACAAACCATGACATACATAAGACTTTCTACCATGAAGCATAGGGAACATGTGCCATGTACTCAACATCCTTGTGTGATGAATGAAACTTATCTTTTCTCAATTTTAAGTGTCTAGCCATAGGTGTACTAACAAGTTTTGAATTCTACGTGTTAAACCTTCCGAACACCTTATTGGTATAAGTTTCCTGAGACAAATACAACCTCTTGTTTTTCATGTCTCGGTGAATTTTCATGCCAAGGATTTTCCTTACAGCTCCCAAATCCTTCATTGAAAATGTGTGAGCTAACCTTTCTTTAAGGTTATCAATGTCCTACATACTAGATCCTACAATCAGCATATCATCTACATATAGTAACAAAATAACATAGCTTCCATTTTCAAGCTTTTTGAAATAAACACAATTGTCAGATTCACATCTCATATAACCATGCTCATGCATAAAACTATCAAATCTAAAATACCATTGCCTTAGATCTTGTTTGAGCCCATATAGGATCTTTTTCAATCTACACACAAGTTTCTCCTTACCCTTGACTTTATAACCAAGCGGCTACTACATATAAATCTCTTCCTCCAAATCACCATCAAGAAAATATGTCTTAACATCAAGCTTTTCTAAATGTAAATCCTCTATTGCAACAAAACTTAGAACAATACGAATAGAAGTCATCTTAACTACAGGAGAAAAAATATCATCAAATTCAATACATGCTTTCTGTAAATCCCTTTACCACAAGCCTCGCCTTGTACCTTTTCAGTCCACCCTCTTCTTCCTTGATTATGTAAACCCATTTGTTCTGTAGTGTTTTCTTACTTGCTGGCAACTTGACCAAATCCCATGTTTGATTTTGTTCCAAGGAGTCCATCTCCTCATCCATGTCATGCTCCCACTGCTCATGGGTATCTACCTACATTGCTTCTTCAAATATTTTGGTTCACCACTATCATTCAATAATAAATAAGAAAAGGAAGGTGAAAATCTCTCTAGAGGCCTACTTACCCTTTGTGACCTTCTCACCGAGATTTGGGGTGTTTGGGTCTCATTTTGTGTTTGTTGCACATTTATGTCAATCTCTGTCAGTGACCAATGTCGGTCACCTATAACTAACCACGGTTCCTATGTTTACCAACCGACTACGGTTTCCTTACCGACATCGGTTCGAGGAGTATCGACACGGTTCCACTGGCTATCTATTCTTAACCCAATATTGTCTGTCAATGTCAATTAGCCTGACCGACATCGGTTTCTGTAGAACCAATGTCGGTGTCTGTGGATGTCTGTTTTAGGTCTGAAATTTAATTTTCCTTCAAAATCTCATCAACATGTTCATGTTTAGGCACCAAAACCTAATCCATGTACATTATTTTTTCATTCCAATCAATGTCACGAATCCTAACAATATTATAATCTTATAAATCCCAAAATCGATATCCAAAATCACCAAAGCCATAACCAATGAAATTACATCTCTTATATTTAGCATCCAACTTCTTATTTTCCCTATCAACATGCACAAAATATTCTGAGCCAAAAACTCTAAGAAAAGAAAAATCTACCTCTTTTCTAGACCAAGCTTCTTCTGGTATTCCACCATCTAGTGTTGTTGAAGGTCCATGGTTGATCAAGTACACTTTTATATCCACTGCTTCTACCCAAAATTTCAAAGGAAAACCAACATGTATCCTCATGCTTCTAGCACGTTCCATGATTTTCATGTTCATTCTTTCTGCAACTCCATTCTCATGTGGAGTTTTAGGAACCATTCTTTCTCTTCATATTCCATTTATCTTGAATGATAATAATTGGAAGCCTTGCTGCAGTACTCATCACCATTGTCAGATCTAAGGCACTTCAATTTTAAGTTTGTTTCATTTTCTACAAGGGATTTCCACCTTTTAAAAGTTTCAAAAACAACATATTTACGCTTAATACAATAAATCCATACCTTCATTGTGGCATCAGCAATGAAGGTAACATAATATTGGGATCCTCCAATAGAAGCTACCGAGTGGTCCCCACACATCCGAGTGTATAAGCTCTAATTTTTGCTCCTTATTAATTGACCTAACCTATAGAAAGCTCACTCTCTTCTACTTTCCAAATATGCAATGCTCACATAATTCAAGATCTAACTATTTCAAATCTAATAACTTACTCTTATCCTTCAAGATCTGCATTCCTTTTTCACTCATATGGCCCAACTGATTATGTCACATGTTTGCATCTAAAAATATAGTAGATAGCACAGAAAAGGAATCAGTAACACAGGTAGACATATATATAATTCCTACCCTCTTACCTCTTGCCACAACAAGAGATCCCTTGGTAACCTTCTAAGATTCAGTTATGAATGTAACCACACATCCAGATTCACCTAGTTGCCCTATAGGTATTAGATTTCTCTTGAGTCTTGACACATACCTCACATCCTTCAATACCCATGGATTTCCATTCTACAACTTTAAATGAACATCACATTTACCAGTAATATTTCATGGCTCATCATCTCCTAAATAAATTTGTCTAAAATCACCTTGAACATAATTTCTGAAATAACCCTTATTAGGGGTAGCATGGAAAGAAGCTCCAAAATCCAAAACCCAAGATTCTAATTTATTATCCAAGGAGAGAATAAGGGCATATTGCTTTACCTCACTTGCAATGTTTTCCTCTTTACCTTTGTCTGATGTATTCTCTTTGTTTTCCTTGGACCAACACTCCTTCTTTATGTGTCCTCTCTTTCCACAATTTCCAGCAAAGTAAATCTCAATACTGGATTTAGATCTACCATGTCTTGACTTTTATCTCCCATTATTCTTGCTCTTTAATGACCTCTCCTTATATCTTCCCCTACTTTCTACATTAAAGTGTTTCCAAATGATGATTCTCCTAATTTTTTCCTGTGTATCTCCTCATTAAGGATTACACTAACCACATCATCAAATTTCAAACCTTTAAAATCAGTTATTATATTACAAACAATCATTACCAAGTTATCCCAACTATCTGGCAAAGTGCATAAGAATAAAAGTGCTTTCACTTCATCATCAAATGGAATTTCTACCAATTTTAATTGATTTACAATAGACCAGAAATCATTCAAATGATTAGATATAGATCCACCTTCTTGCATCTTAGAATTAAATATTTTTTCATCAAATAAACCTTATTCGAAGCACTAGGAGTTTCATACAAATTTTCTAAAGATTTCATCAACTCTACCGTGGTTTTTGCATCTATAAAATTTGAAGCCACCGATGCTTTCAGGCTCAATCTTATAGATCCAGAGCCTTTCTGTCAAGAACCTTCCATTCTTCATCAATCATCGTGTCCGGTTGTCCATGCTCATCCAATGGTAAGTATAGATCTTTATGATACAAATAATCCTCCACCTGCATCTTCCATAGTTTATAATTACAACCATCAAATTTCTCTACTCGGTATTTACTATCTTCTACCATTTCTCTACTCCCACTCACCAAAAACCTCTGTTAGTAAATATCATCAACACACAAAACCTCCAAACAAATCTCGATATCGGTTGTTGGGGTTAAACCATATACAGTTGTTGCACGAGATCTATAATCGAGATAAAGCATACAAGCAATGAATACTAAAATAACCAGAAGATAAAATAAAACAAGAGAAAGATAACACCATATTTAACGTGGTTCACCCAGTGTGGGCTATGTCCACCAAGAAATGACCAATATTATTATTCAATGCTTTATAGAGGAAATACAATGAAGATTTTTGTCTTCCAACACCTCACAGGGTGTTCAATTCTTTTCCCTCACTCAGTTACTCTTTCTTGCTCACCAAGAAAACTAACATGCAAAAAAATTGCTATTTTATTCTCTCATACCCTCATACAATGCATACATGCATATATATCTATTCTGGGAAACTAACTATGCTTTTATAATCAATAAATCATATTTAAAGAAAGAGATTTATTCTAATTCTCATTTAAAGAACAAAGCACCATCACACAGGTGACCGATGTTAGTTCTTTCCTGACCGATGCCATCACTTCTTAACCGATGTCAATTACCTTCTGACTAATGTTAGTTTCCTCCTCACTAATGTCACTCACTTTCAAAACCGAAACATGTAAAAGAAAGTTTCCTATGAAGCAATTAATCTCCACACTCAACAATAATCACTATCGGTTGGAAGCATCATGTCGATCAAGAAGTCCAGTTATATGATTTGTAAGCACTCAAAAATCCCTTCTTCAATTATTTTAACAAGATCCAAACCCAAGTCAAGTAGTTTCAAAGAAGTTAAAATTTCCAAACCATAGTTGCATTCATTCAAATATTACATGCTAGGTGGAGAATGATGTACAATTTGAGGCCTCTTCAAAGTAGAGCCAACATCGTCGAGTACATGGGGTGCCCACAACCCAGCTAAACTTTATTTTGTAGGGTATCCTACCCATGGCTATAGGGTTTGAGATCTTATTCATAATGTTCAAAAGGCTTCGCAACATGACTAACAACTAGGGTTTGATAACGATAGACATTTATAAGAAAGTGAAAGTACAAGAAATTTATAGATCCATATTTTGAGGGGGTTCAAAAATATATAGTAGGTTCAAATTTGTATCTATGGTCCTAACATAGTTATACTGATCCCAACCAGTCATTTTCTAGTCATAATTTAAGTTTCAAAGCATTATGAGGTCCAGATCCCTAGTTCCAGATTATTTACACATCTAGAACTTCCCAAAATCATATGTAGTCATCCAAGTGTATGCCTAGATTTGGATCACCTACAAGATGGATTAGTTGATATGAAATATCTAAATCAATGTTACTAAAACAAAATGGGCTTATGCTTCCATTGTGAAGAGGGACAATTATGGGTTCTTTCATTGAATAAAGTGGGTAAAACTCTTTGATCTATGAATCTAAACCTACACACAAGCACACTTTGAAAATGTTTGTTTTGTGGTTAGGGGACCTACCTCAGTCAGATACATAACCATTTTAAGGAGATAAAATACATTTTATTGATGAAAATGAAAAAACAATAAATGAAAATGACAATTATACCTGACTCAAATCACAAAACAATCGCAGTTGTGATTCACTAAAAATTACATAGAGATTGCAATCCAATCATAATTACAATTACCACCTGTTTTGAAATTTTTATAAACCAATGTTGTTGTAACTTGTATCTATCATTATTCTTCAATTTCACTTCTTTAAGACCTATAAAACGAGATATGTGAACAAGAGAGTAAAAAAACTCAAGTATATCCATAGTGCACAAAGAGTCATGGTTGCCAAGAGTTGCTAAGAGAGACTCAAATGATGTAGGAGAGGGTGATTTTATAGTTTTGGAGTGCATGGGGGACTGAGACACAAATGGGTGCAATGATAGGGTTCATAGTGCATTGCACATGCACATGGGTAGGTGGGATGGGCATGATTAAATGTGAGTGGGTGAGGGTTAGTAAATGAGTGGTGCGGTGTCATTTACATGCATTTTTATGATTTTTTATATTTTTTATTTAATTTTGTGGGATTATTTGAGTTTTTGGGAATTTAATGTTTCATGATGTTTTGGTGTTTTTGAATAAGACACATTATGCGAAAGGTGCATTTTCTAGTGTCTACATTTTACCCCTTTTTGGGATGTGTGTTGCGGCGGGGAAAGATGTAGCATAAAAACTAAAGACGAGATGGAATTCGTCTAATCCTATGATGGTGGTTACTGCAATCATTGCGAGATTAGATGGTTAACTAGATAGAAAAGAACCTAGAAATGGGATCGATGGGCCACTTCATCTGGAATCTGTGAAGGGATCGATAGGTTGATTTTGCAAGGTATAGACTATTGATTCAATTGACTAAGATGATTTACTAATTGGGTGTCATAAGATTAGATGAGAAGTGTTGTTGTATTATTCCCCCTCAAGTGATATTTTTCAGAGCTGCAAGTTTCCCCTAATAATACGGGATGAAAAATTGGCAATTCAAGAAGATAGAAGATTAAACCCCTGCAAAGGCATGATGAATAGGAGAGAGGACAGATTTCCCAGACCATGTGCATGTGAAAATTTGTTGATTGATAGGAAAGTAGAAAATTGGATGTACAAACAATGAAGAGATAGAGAAAAGGGAGATTTGGGTTGACTGTTAGATAGGCGTGTTAGGTGAGCGAGGTAACAAGCTAGGCGGTGAGCTAAGTGAGTGAGCTAGGTGGGTGAGATGATGAGCTACGCAGAGAGCTAGGAAGTGATTCATGTGGTGATTTAGGTAGGTGAGGTGATGAGCTAAACAATGAGCTAGGTTGTGAATCATGAGATGAGATATGCGGTGAATTGAAATGGTGAGTTAGGAGAGCTATGTGGGTGAGGTGGCAAGTTATGCATCTAACTAGGCCAACGATGAATCGAACTACACAAAGAAACTAGACGGGTGAGACAGAAAGCTAGGTGGTCATCTAAGTGAGCTAGAAAGAAAATGTGGCGAGAAAGGATATCTAGGTGGCAAGAACGGTGAGAGAGGCAACGGGTAACAAGGTAGGTGAGTCGGTGAGGAGCTAGGTAGGTGAGATGGCTGAATGAGTTGGTTGGATACGATAGCCAAGGTGAGCTAGACAAGGTAAGTTAGATAAGGCAAGTTTGGGTAGGGAAAGTTGGTGAGTGATCTAAACAAAGTGAGTTGGGCGGGGAAAGCTTGGTGTTCTATCAAGTCACATGAGTAGCTCATCATCAAGTGGGTGAGCAAGTTGGGGTGAGATGGCGAGTTGTATGAGCGACTTGTCGAACTAGGTGAGTGAACTAGGATAAGGATGGCAAGGGCTCGGTAAGGAGGTGAGGGGAGAGGTAAAAGTGATGGAAAGTATGGGAATGAGTCACAATAGTGACTCGGGTGTTGTGGAGTGGATCGTGAAGTGCGACCCATGGGTATGGGGAGGTGAGATCCGGGTGAGTTGGGGTTGGTGGAAAAGGATGCGAGGTGAAGAGGGGAGAATTTATCTCGGTAATTTAGGGGCTTGGGTGAGTCGCATGTGTAAATCACCTTCATGAAAAGAGGGGTGTAAGGAGTTGTACTTGGGGTTAGGATATGAGGAGGAATCAAGTCACAAGGTATACAAAATAAATAATAGTTAGGTTTCGAAGTAGCTAGGTAAGTCATGAATATGACTCTCAGGAGGTGGGGAATGAGAGAGTTGAGCGGTGCGTAGGGATGAGGTGAGTAAGTGGTGCGAAGGGAGATGGTAGGGTTGATCTTAGAGAGGATCATGGGCACAAACCATAGTGGAGGAGGAGGGTTAGGTAGGTGAGCATATCGGTGAGTCACTACAACAACTCGTCATACAAGTTATAAAGGGGTTGGGTCGGAGTGGGAAAGGAGGTGAGAATCTCATTGATTTGTTACGGTGACTCATTGGGTGAGTTGAGAAGGGGCAAAGGTGGGTGAGGTGAGGATTGTTCTAGTCACGGTGAGAGATGAAGTGAGGATTTAAGCGTGAGGCAATCTGGGTGATGTGATAACATGAAAAAATGAGAAAATACAAAGTGGTAAAAATAACATGGTGAGGTAATGTAAAATGAAACATGATGCGGAAATGTAAAATGAAACGAGGATGAGGCAATGTAAAATGAAACATGAAAATTGATAAGGATTGAAAATATTTACGAGAAGGAAATGGATTCTTGGGTATGTTCCTTCCAACGAGGGGAAGTGTAAGTATGAAAGTGACATGATTGCAATGATAGAACATAAAGGAAGTATAGTTCTATGAACATGGTTTAAAATAAGAGCATTGGTGAACATGTAATGAGATAGAAGCCACAATTCATGAAACCAATAGGTGAGATAAAATGAGAGCTTGAACAAGGTCTAAACCGTACAAGGAGACATAATACCCATGTGACTCATTGAGATCATGTGTGTGTGCGTGAATGTTAATTGTTGCTTGAAGTGAAGACCTATAAGATAATGAGTGAAAACATGAGCTAACGTGTAGGTGTGAGTGAAACAGGTGATTGGTGATTAATGAAATTGAAGGAAATTGTAAAGTGTGCATTCTACCTTATAAACTAGGCATCCATACACCAGATGAATATACATTTGATTCCATTGTAGTATTTCTCTATTATCATCCAAACATCCATAGCCCTAGTAAATAAAGGAGAGACACCTGAGAGAGAGTGTTTTATATTGCTCTTGTTTTTATTTTCTTTTGAATTTTGACTTTTTCTTTTGATGTTTGCCAATTTATTTTTAACATGATATTCAACTCTCTCAGTTTTTCAAGGGGTTTAGAACCAGTAGTGGCTTGATGGAGGGAGTGGGAGTGGCGATGTAGAAAATAGTTGGTAATTGTCATCAAATAATGCCCTAAGATCTTTAAGACAAGTTGTTTAGTGTGTAAGCGTGTGTGGATGCTCAAGAGGAATGTCATTCTTAATTCACCAACGAAGGAGAGACCAATTTTAAGCAATTGCAGTAAATACTTTTAACTCGCAAAATATGACAAAAAGATAATTAAGAGTTCACCAAAAGCTATTAAACAAACCAAGACGTGGAATGTGAACGAATTGTAAATGAAAAGATATGGAACTGAATCGAAAGGTGGAATGAATTATGAATGAATGGAGAAAATTTGGAAGAACATCCATGAGGGAGTGTTGTTTATTGCAATTTTGGAATATATAGGATTTTTGGATTTTGAAATATGTTTAGTTGTGTGGATATATGTGTTTATGTTTGTGTCAATAATTATATAGCGAAATGTGTGGAGAATCATGTTTTGTTTCACATCCATGTTAGATGAAGAGAAGTGGAATTAAGGAGAATGCATAAAGTAGTAGTGAAGACAAATGAAAGTCCCCCTAGTTCATATAGGAACTAGGTGAGTGAGAGACATGATGTACACATGCAAGTGATACATGAGGTAAATAATGGGAGTGGATTGGAGGAATGTGAATGATAAGTGAAGAAATAATTCCAAATAGAAGCCATAGAATGGTGGTGTGTGGAGGACGTGAGTGTGGGGATGAAATGTACAAGAAAGGTGTTGAGTGTGGTGGATGTGTGAGAACTTCAAGTGGACAAGGACATGAAAAAAATCAATAGGAGAAGATAAAATGATATGATTTATGGTGGAAGTGATGGTGTCAATTCTATTAGGAGTAAATAACATGTTGATGTTCAAAGGAAGTGTGAGAGGCAAGGGTGTGGGCTTGTGATGAATGGGTGTGATGGGAAGATGATTATATGGAATAGGAAGAGGTATGGAAGAAGGAATTTCAAACAAATGATAGTGTGGAAGAAAATGGAAATGATATGAAGTTATAATTGGATGTGAAGGAGGCTTGTGAGGCACATGTGTAAGAACAAATTTTTGGGTGATCATGATAGGTTATGTGAATGAAGGAGGAGGAGTTGATAATAAAAATAGTGCCTAAATGAGTTATGTTGGATGCAAGAAGGTGTATGTGGAAGAATACTCCAAATGAGGTGAAGGAATAGGAGCATATGAAGGTGATTTGTGAGAATGATATGAAAGAACACATAGATATGCATGATGGGGAATAGATGTATGAGGAGTAAAAATGAACTTGATAGATGGTGTAGGATGTAATGGAGGTTCCACAAGCAAGAATGGTGCTTGAATGAGTAATGGGAAGGGAGTGAGATGCATGTGGAAGAGGGTGCTGAAATAGATGAAGCAATGGTTGAAGTGAGATGTGATGGAGATCACAATGTAGGTGTGAAAATGGGTTGTGTGAGAAGTGGAGTATATATGATCAAACCAAGTGATGAATTAGATGATGTTGTGGGCAGAATAGAATCAAAGGGTGATAGGGGTAATCTAAATTTGGACAAATTTGGGAAGGAGGATGATGAGACCGCATCAAAAGTGGAAGCATATGTTTGTGGAGATTGAGAAGGGTATGATGTATATGGCCAAAAACTAGGAAAGTGTGATAATGAGGATTCCAAGGTAGAAGCATGTGATGATGTGGGTTGTGAAGTGGATAAAAAGACACAAGGTGCATATGATTTTTGGTGTAGTGGTAAATGATGAGTTTGATGATGAAGGAACAACACAGAGAAAAATTGGGAATATTCTTGTGTGAAGTGATTGGATTGTTATTAGTATGTGACATCGAGAGGACATGAATGCTCAAACGTAATGTCCCCCTTGTTGAGAAGATCTTGAATGATATTGCAAAGTTTGGGACATGAATTAGTGGAATGACCATTAGTATGGTGATGATCACATGTTTCATGAGAGGAGCAACACAATCGTGGGGTGGGATAGGAGGTAGGGTGGTGAGATGGGCGTCAAAAACCTGTAGAGGATAGAAGAAAATGACTTAGTTAAAGGAGTGAACTTGCAAGGGGGTTGGATGAAGTAATGAGCCTTAGTAGAATGTGACGAATGTGAATATGTGGGTGTAGAAGGTGATGAAGTGTGAGGAGGATCCGATTGGATGGAATCGTGAACATGAAATGGTGATGAGGTATTAGGTGGGGGGGAAATAGAAACATGCGGGATAGGAGGATGACCAAGATGGACATCCTCAAGGTGTTGTGCCATGTGTATGACCTCATCAAATGTGTGTAGTGGATGAATTTTTAAGTGGTGTGAGATGTGGGGGATGTAACTTTTGGAAAAGATGTCAATGAGCTCAGATTATGGGAGTGGAAATGAGATGTGGTGAATGAGAGCAAACCAATGCATAAAAAAATCAATAATGGACTCGTTATAGGGTTGTTGAAGCATGTGAAGGTCAACTAAGGTTGTTTTGGGTGTAATGTGGATGGATAAGTGAGATAATAATGTGTTCACAAGTTGTGTGAATGTATAAATGTTATGTTGTCGGGAGACATGGATACCAATCAAGTGCTTAGCTAGTGAGATAAAGTGGGAAGGTGTAAAGAGGAGTGCATCCTCATTTTGAATGAGGTGGCATGTGTAGAGGAAGAAATAAAAAAGTGATGTTGGTGGTCCTTGGTGCCATAAAAACTTTCAAAAGTGGGTAATTTGAGATACAATGGATAAGGATGATGCGGTACCATGGAGTGAATAGGCTCATTAAAAATCATGTGATAATTTGGTGTAGGCGAAAGTCCCCATTGGAACTCAAGATTTACAATGCATTCAAACAGGTATTGGGGAGCAAGCTATGGTGATAATGAGCATGAAGATGACTAGAAGTTGTGAAGAATGACAGTTGAACCAACAAATAGGACTATAAAACATGAGTGGAAAAAGTGAGCAATATTATATGACTGAAAAAAATAACAAGGTAGTCATCGTTGCAACTAAGACTAGGAAAATATGGGATGAAAAACATAGCAGAAATGAATGAACTATGGATGTTTAAGGTTCTTGACCAATCATAGTTGCAATGGCGGCTCTCAAATAAATTAGGAATCGGGACAGAATGTAGAGTGAATTATTAAGAAGGTTACGGGTCATTTGCAGTTTCAACCGACTCTTGGAAACATATGGGATGGAGAATCATAGTTATGACTATGACTATGAAAATTAGGACATATAAGGAATGACAGAAACATATATGGAAAGTATGAGAAGGGTCCGTGAATAATAGGAATAGTAGAAATTTAAACAAAGTGTTTTGATGAATTTGGTGATGTTGTTTTTTAAGGTGGTATGTTTGGTTTCCAAAATGTATGCCTATGTAAGGATCGCTCTTTAAATGCCAAGGGTTATCTGGAAGAGCTTCGTACACTAGAAAATTTCTAGTCACGGATTTACTTTACCCCCTTAATTAACTAAATTGAGTTTTACCGGCTCGATTAATCAAACGAGGGTCGTCACTAACAATAACCTTGGCTCTACCTCATGGGTAAATCTATTCAATCAGGTTGAGTGACCCTTTTCACTGGAGAGTCCTCTCAATGTGGAAGTTACTTTGAGGTTCTTTTAATACTCCTCACAATGAGTTTTAGGGCTTATGCCCAAACACTTCCCACAGTTATGTGGATGGGTATTTACCCTTATCCAGACCTGTATTTAGTGTTTGTTGATTCCCAATTCATTCTCTTAAGAATAAAATATTATTTTTTAATTTTTTATAGAAACAAATTTACAACACAATCTTAAATGCTACCACCCCGTAACCATATTTTAGGGTTTTTGGCAAAAATTGCAACACATTCGCAAATAAGAATCTAGCCTGACAATGTGATTTTTGTATTTTCAGAGATCCGCAAAACCAAATGTTAGATATGCAACAGAAACATTAGAAAAAAGTAAACAAAAATGAAAATACCATAAAACCTCAAAGAAAACATTGTTAGATCAAAAAAATGCAAAAGAGTTACCCACAACCAAAATTGTCCCACCGTGGTCGCCAAAATGTATGCCTAGATTTGGATCACCTACAAGATGGATTAGTTGATATGAAATCTCCAAATCAATGCTACTAAAATAGAATGGGCTTATGTTTCCATTGTGAAGAGAAGGAAAATTATGGGTTCTTTCATTGAATAAAGTGGGTAAAAATATTTTAGATCTGAATCTAAACCTACACACAAGCACACTTGGAAAATGTTAGTTATTTTTGGTGGTTAGGGGACCTACCTCGGTCAAATCCCTATCCCTTTTAAGGAGAGAAAAGAAATTTATTGATGAAAATGATAAAATAAAAAATAAAAAATGAAAAATATACCTAACTCAAATTGTAGGGAAATTAAAGTTGCGACTTGCCAAAAATTACACAAAAATTACAAGCCAATTGTAGTTTTGCAATTCCCTTTATGATGGAATTTTTTTAAAACAATGTTGCAAAGTAAGTTGTATTTATCCTTTATGTTTCAATTTCACTTCTTTAAGACATGAAAACGAGATATGCGAACAAGACGGAAGGAAAACTCAAGTATAGTCTTAGTGCACAAAGATTCGGGGTTTCAAGAGTTCTAAGAGAGCCTCAAATTATGTGGGAGAGGGTGATTTTATATATTTTGAGTGCATGGGGTAATGGTACATATGTGGGTGCAATGATAGGGTTTATAGTGCATTGGACATGCACATGGGTATGTGGGATGTGCATAATTAAATGTTAGTGTGCGAGGGTTAATAGATGAGTGATGAGGTGTCATATATCTCCATTTTTGTGGGGTTTTATATTTTTATTTGTTTTTGTGGGATTTTTTAGATTTTTGGGATTTTTATGTTTTATGATGTTTTTGGTGTTTTTAAATAAGAGACCTTATGTGCAAGGTGTATTTTCTAGTGTCTACACCAAGTGCACTCATTCTCTTGTATTTTTAACTTATAACATGAGTGAATTATTATGATATTATATGATTAATGTCATAAGTTAATTAATTAGACTAACCATTTATATATACTCTTTATAGCCTTAGTGTACTTAACTCATTAAATCTAGATTCTGAAATCTAAAAAGGGTGTAAAACACCTTATTCATGAAATGTCATACACAAGAGAAAAATTAGGAATTTAAATTCCATAAGTGAATCGAAAAATATAGAAAAATATCAAAGGAAAGATTAGAATTGTGGTAAAACAGGGCATTTTAAGAAATAATGTAGAACTTAAAAGTTAGAAAAGGGTAAGTCATATGAATATTTTGGATCTTTAGATACGAAACCCTCTTGTGAAAACTCGATTGATTTTTTCTTGGAAGTATTTAGCTCACATGCATGTGATGATGTATGGTCAATGGCTCGGGTTCCTCTTTGTATATGACTCATTATCAAGATTGGTTTTGTGGATATGAAAAATATCAATGGAGAAGAGGTATTATTGGGAGATAACTCAACCTATCGTATCATATATTGTATAAGATTCATGTTGAGGTTCGAGATATGGAAGGATTAAAACCCTCCTCGGTGTTCAACATATTCCAGTTCGACAAGAACCATAATTTATGTGAGTAAAATGATTGATGCGGGTGTGCTAGTATTTACTAAGGATAATTGCAAGAGGGTTCGAGGAATAATGGTACTAGCAAGGGACTCCATACAAGAACATTTTTCAATCTAGAGGAAAGTATTGCGATTGATGAGATAAATAGATTTTTCGTTCCCGGAGGATCGAGAGAACTATAGATTTTACTCCTACATATTGTGCAAAGAAGGCGGTGTTATGACATCAAAGGATGGGACATCTTGAAGAGAAATTCTTTCGTCCATTAAAACCCAAAGGTATGGTTGAAAGAATTTATTGTTGTCCTTTATATTTTAATATTTTTGAGTAGCGTGTGTTTGGAAAGCAAACTAAGGTAAATTTTCCTAATAGAGCTACAAGATCAGAAGGAATTATACATTTAATACATAGTGATGTGTTTGGACTATGAAAGTTCCATCACTAGGAAAATATTTGTATTATGTCATGTTTATAGATGATTTCTCAAGGAATACTTGGGTATATTTTATGTGGAACAAGTATGAGGTTTTCAATAAGTTCAAAGAGTTTAAGGCTCTTATGGAAAATCAATTAGAAAAGAAGATAAATGTTTTAAGAAATGATAATTGTGGGGAATATTTATCTAATTATTTTTAGCATTTCTACACACATTGTGGAATAGAAAGGTGGAGAACAACTACATATACACCACAACAAAATGTAGTTATAGAAAGAATGAAAAAAACTTTGTTGGATAAGGGTCGGAGTATGCTCATTAGTGCAGGTTTAAATAGGAAATTATGGGGAAAATTAGTGACAATTGATTGTTATATGATCAATAGATCACCTACATCCAAATTTGAAGATAAAACTCCACAAGAATCATGGACTAGTAAGAAACCCTCTATTCAACATTTAAGGGTATTTGGTTATATTTCTTATATGTATATTCCAAAAGAGAAAAGGACAAAGTTAGATAACAAATTTTCTAAGCACATATTTTTTGGATACTCTAATGGTATAAAAGGATGCATATTATGGAATCCAAAAACACAGAAGATTGTTTACATTTTTGATGTAATCTTAAGATAAATTAAGGGGATTCCAAAGTAAGAAATAAAACCAAAGGATGATAATGAACAAGTTCATGTTGAACTAGAAGAGGGTAAATTTATGTCTAAGTTTCATACAACTACGGAAGAGGAACTGAAGAGAAAGTTGTAAGAGGAATATTTATATGAATTCAAAGAGGAACTAGAAGATACATAACCCAAAACTTCATCCTTGAGACAATGAAAGCAAGTGAGAAGGGTACCTAATAGGTATAGCCCTCTTGATTTCCATTTTGCATTTATTTTATTAGTTTTGTTTGTTATTGATGATGACCTTTAGAATGTAAAGGAGGATATTGGATTGAAATAAAATAAGTCTTGGAAGAAGGCCATGTGGGGAAATGGATTCCTTAAATAAGAATCATACATGATACTTGGTAAAGTTGACTCTAGAAAACATGATGGCTATAAATGGGTATTTAAGAAGAAGTGCAATGTAGAAGGAAAAATGGAGAAGTATAGATCTCCTTGGTAGAAAAATAGTTCTCATAAGTAGAGGGACTTGATTTTGGTGATATTTTTCTCTTGTTGCTAAGTTACATTCTATTAGATTTCTTCTATTTGTTGTTGCTTTTGATATGGAAATAGAATATTTATATGCTAAGAAAAAAATTACGTTGTGAGATAGAAGAGGAAATCTACATAAAGCTTCCAAAAATATTTAGCATTAAAGGAAAGAAAGAGGGTGTGTACAATAAATAAGTATCTTTATAGCTTGAAGCAATCACCAAGAATGTGTAATAATAAATTCGACATATATGTGGTGGGACTTGGGATTGGAAGAAGCAAAGTTGATCCTTGTGTTTATTTTTAAAAAGAAGGTGAAATTGTGTAGATGACATGATGTTAATTGGTAATAATAAAGAAATGATCAATAAATTTAAGTCTCGTCTCTTATCTTAAGTTGATATGGAGGATCTAGATGTTGTAAAATTTATTTTTGGTGTGGAAATTAAAAGCGTTCGTGTAAACAAGAAACTATTTTGAATGAAAGGAAGTATGTTGAGATGATATTGCATAGGTTTAAAATGCATGAAATTAAACATATCAGTATTCCCTTTCCTAGTGGTCAAAAATTATCCATCAACAATGTCCTAAAACTAAAGAATAAATTGAGGATGCATATCAAGTGTTGTCTGTTAGTGTGGTTGGTATTTTGATATATACAATGGTCATTACTATACTTGATATTGCTCGTACATTAGGAGTAGTTAGTAGATTCATTTCAAATCATAGAAAGGAACATTGGACTATGGTGAAGATTATCTTCATGTATCTTTGTGGGACATATTATTATGCAATGTGTCATCAAGGAAATCTTGGTGAAAGCAAGACACTAAATATACATGGATTTTGGATTCAAACTAGGGTGGAGATCTCGATATGCATAGATCTACCACTTTGGGTATGTTTTCATATTTGTATATGGAGATGTAAGTTGGATAAATTATGATAGTCATAGTGCAATTTGTTTTAATATCATTCTAGAATGAAATATATTGATGTTTAATACCATTTTATAAGAGTAATGGTGGAGGAGGACGAGATGTTATTGGAGAACATGGATGGAGAACATACTTTTGAGAAAAATTCTTGGTGCATAAAATCAATGGGCATGTTTTCCTTGAGTTGTTGACTATATGGCCTTAGAAATGCCTATGTAAATTATTCATGAAGTGGGATGAAATTGTAATGTGTTGTATATTTTCCATGAGTTACACATATTTTGGGCTTGTATAAGTTATTGAACCTATGTTATTATGGTTGGTTAAGATAACTAGTCCTTATGGGAAACCATTATAACTTTTATTCTTGGCCCATGTTTTTAGTACCCATTATATTATAATGCCACTTTGACAATTACCTCTTGATGTACTTACGAATAGCTATACATGCAATAGGATAGAGTAGAACTAGAAGTATGTTATTATATATTAAAATGGTTGTAATACAATAAGGAATATAAGTTACTATGTTGGGTTTTTTTCTTGAAATGGTTTACTAGGATAAATATTGTGTACTATGTTACCATGTGTATGTCATCTCTGTTTTTATGTTTATCTCAAATATTATGTGAATTATTGTTTATCTCATTTTTATCAGATCAAATTCTATCCATGCACATATAAATGACTTGACTAAACTATGGCATGAGAATTTTGATCATCTAAATTATCATTCCTTATAGGATCTCAATAATCACAACATGGGTCTTTGTTTTCCAAAATTTTCTCTCAAAGATGGATTTTTATAATGTGTAAACTTATAAAATGACAAAGGTATCCTTTTCCCAAATTTAAAGCTTAGATGTCAAGTGACCATTTACAGTTGATTCCTAGTGATCTCATGTAGTTCCCTTATATTTTTTTATCATCATAAATATGTGCATTTGTTTATGATTTATCTCGCTAAACTTGTGTCTACTATTTGATAAATAAAAGTGGATTCATTGAGAACTTCAAAAAATTCAAATCCCATGTTGAAAATATGTCTAAAAAAATTGATGTCTCAAAATAGATAACACAAGAGAGTATGTCAACAACCAAATTTTATTTGGTGAACCATTCATCATTCAACTCTAGGATATTGTTCCCTTCATCCCTTCATAGAATGGTGTGATTGAACAAAACAATTGTACACTCAAGAAAATGGCCAATTACATGGTGGAGTCCAAAGAATTTCCTCCTTTTTAGAAAATGAAATCAAGTGTGCAAGCTACATCCAGAATCAGTACTCCCCACATAGTAGTGCAAGACATGAATCTTGAAGAAAAAGGTCTATTGTTAAGCGAGATGCTTTCAATCCCAAGTTTTTTTGGTGCAATTCATGGGTGCATATCTTAGATAAGTACATGTAATGGAAAGGAAGGGTCATCCTTGTATTTTTTCAACTATTTTGAATACGTGAAGGTGTGTATTCTTGTTTTGTGGCACTACTACAATTATTTACCAATAAGGTGTGTTGTTTGATGAACAATATTATGCTTACAAGCCAACATCTTCTCCTCATCACTCATTCGTTGTTTTCTATCCAAACATAGGTTCTAACTTATCCTTTATATAAGAGGGTAATTTAGATTACTTAAATTATTAACATCACTATATTTTAGATGATGATTAACAAGGGGGCATTGAGATCCTCCACCACCAATAAAACACATTGTTCCATCACCAAAGCCAAAATTTGTCACGAATTCACCTCAATAATAAGCACAACCTCAATTGAATTGAGTCCACATGGTTTGTGATGAGTTTGGTTCATGGGCATGGAATCATACATATCCACACATAACTAGATCATAGTATTAGTTTGGTGTTGCACACTATGAGATTGTTATGTAATGATCAATACAAAACCTCGTGTACATCAAATATTTTGTACTCCAACAGTGGACGTGAACACTCTAAGTCGTCAATAAGAAATCAAACACAAAGGAAAATCATGCATGAAAGAATAGGTATACTCATTCTCATATATCAAATAGAAGGGGTGCATATAGGAGTCTTGTATAACTCCTATGCATGACACATGAAACCCTAATTACACATAATGACCTATGATCTCACTAAGTGAGATGACTCACCATGTGAGGTGGAAAAGATGTCAAGTGATGATGAGACAAGTCACACACACCAACATCCCCCTTCATCGAAGCTGAGGTAGATATCATGGGAAGTCAAAACAGGAAGATAACTCCCTTGAAAACTAAGAAAGATGTGTCATATGGGTCCCAAAAACTAAAGGCTTGATAAGGTACCCATGTACAAACAACATCTCTCTGGAAAATAAGAGGAGAATAGGACTAGAAATCCTGAAGAATATGGATGGTTGCAGAGGACCTCACCCCAAGAAGATACCACAAGTGAAGAAACTTCACCTCAATGAAGGGCTTGGTGAAAATATTTACAACCTGATCAGAAGTATAACAATACTAAAATTCAATGATTTCATCGTGAGTCATATCTCAAATGAAGTGCATATGGATCTCAATATGCTTCATCTGCTAATGTTGAACTATATTTCAAAAAATCAAGATGGTGTTCATGTTGTCATAGTGGATGATAGTAGGCCGCTGAAAGTGAATACCGAACTCTATAAAGATTCCCTACAAGAAAAAAACTTCTATGGCAGCATGAATTACTCCTTTGTACTATGCCTTTGTAGATGATATCACAATTGAATTTTTCTTCTTGTTAGACCAACTAACAGGACCCAAACCAAGAGAGAAATTATATCCTGAGGTAGATTTCTAATGATCTAGATCATCGGCTCAATGAGTCTGTAAAACCAACCAAATCAATATATGTCCCTCCTAGATAGTGAATTTCATATGTATAAGTGCCATGAACATAGTGAAGGATCCTCTTTATGCTCTCCAATGTAAATCATGGGGCTCCTACATAAAATTGGACATGATCCCAATAACATACGAAAGATCAAAATGAGTGTGAGTCAGGTAAACCAACCTCCCCACCAAAAACTGATAAAGGGTGTCATCAACCATAGGAGTAGAGAAATTAGAAAATAACTTAACCCCGAAAAAGAAAGGATTAAGAGAAGGCTAAAAATCAAACATGTGAAATCGAGCTTGCAAATTAAGGGAGTACTTAGGCTATGAAATCACAATTCCTGAGTCAGATCGTGAAATCTAAATCACAACAAAGTAATGAAGAAAGCTCAAGTCATACATGGATAATTTGTTGGCCAATGCAATCTTCACATAATTTATGATAGATGAAGAATTGCATGTGATCAACAAGTCATCAACATAAATAATGAGGATGAGCATGGAGTTATTGTTCGCAGAATGTAAACATTAGGGTCAGAGTGACACCAAGTGAACCCTGATGTAAGTAGAAAGGAGTCCATCTTGGCATACCCAGCCCCAAGGGGATTGTTTAAGGCCATAGAGAGACTTATTTAACTTTCAAATGAGGGAGGGATCATGTACATAACCCAAAGGTTGTTCCATGTAGATCTCTTCCTCTAGGTCCTCATGAAGGAAGGAAATCTTAACATCCATCTAGTGGACTCCATATGTTAATGGAAGTGATGGTGAGGGTCAGTTGAATGGAAGTCATCTTTGCAACTGGAGCAAAGGTTTTTGAGTAAGAAACCCCATATACCTAGGAGAAACCCTTAGCTATAAGTCATGCTTTAAAATTTTCAACTTCTCCATCAATGCCATACTTTGTTCGATGTGAGCACTTACACAAAATGATTTTTCTTCCTTTCAGAAGAGGGGTGAGATCCCAAGTATCATTCTTCATGAGTGAGGAATAATCATCATGCATGTCATAATCCCACTTAGGAATCCCATAAGCCTCTCGAAAATACTGAGGGTTAAAAGCAAAGGTGAAGGAGTGAGGTTTAATGAACTCCAATAAATTCTCGTCTCTCATTGGAAGGATCTTGAATCCACTCTCCAAAGACTCTACAAAGTATTCCTAGCCTAGTAAGGACAGGGAGGTAATTCAGGCTCGCTCGAATCTATAGATTATTCACTCGAGTAAGAAGGGAAAAATTCCTCATCATCACTACTATCGAATCTAAAGACTCCTAATTATGAGGGTCGAGAGGAGTAGGAGGATCAAGTAGAGGAGGAGCATGCTCAACAAAGTCATCGTTCAAGAGTCAAAATCAAAACTAGAGAGCATAAGGACCCAAGTGTAACATGAAAATTCATCAATGAAGGTAAGTGTTATCCATTTTTTGCACCCCTGCAAAATGGATAACTTAACAGTCCGGGGCATAGGTAGTTGATTTAGACATGCTTTGTAATTTACGGGGAGCTCATGAGTTGGCTCAATCAACTCATCATGGTGAAGGGCCTGAGCTACTGTAAGCTTGGTGAGTTGTGTAGATTACGGGTTTTGATACCCACCGGTAGCATCTATTAGCATCAATAGATGCCACCCTGATAAGCAAGAGTAGGATGGCCACATGTCAAGGTTTCACACAGGGAAATGGTGGTGAAAAGTTATCGGTAGCACGAAGGTGATGTGGAGAAGCAGTCGAGTGGTATAGGGGTACTTGTAACATTTTTATAGATGCTCTTGCCGATAGAACGATGTTAGATTTTGTGCTACAAACCGGTAGCAGAAAAGGAAGCATTCATGCCATGATGAAGCAAGACACCGAGCAAAGTGAAACATGCTGCACCGGTCGGATGCATTTATGCAATCAGTCGATCGATAACGAGGTAAGCAATGGAAGGAATGCTACTAGTTGGTGGGAAAACATATGCTCCCATTCGACACTATAAAGAATAAAGCTACTTGTCGAGAGCTAAAATTTCATGCTACTAGCTGCATGCGAGAAGCAAACCAGAATTAATCGGAGCAGATTAATTTTTTTTTCAACCACCAGTTTAATGAGGAATGGCACCCATGATTTCCCATACAAGTGAAGTACTAATTTGTATGGCTTCACATACCTCTTTAATGAAATTTTCGGTTGGTGAGGCAATTTCGAGGATATTCATCTATATATTGTAAACTTTGCCTCATTTTGAGGGAAGACATTCTCGGAATGTAAAAGAACTCTATCAAAATTGTTCCAACACTTTTTGTGTTCATAAGCCTCAAATTTGGGCATTTTTCAAATAATTATTTCCTTGTGCCTATATTGCAATGGATTGTGCATCATTTCAAGCAATAAAATTGGTGTTTTGTGGCTTTCCTTTCACTAGCTCGATTTGTATTAAAAAATTTGCCTTATGTTACATTTTTAGGTATATTGTGCATGTTTCTATCTCTTTGCAAGACCCAAACTTGTTGTACTCCATGAAGATGGAAATGTAAATGTTGTTTCAGACTATGACAATTTTGTCTACCCTCTCCCACTCTATTCACTCCCCATTTTCACTCACTTAGAATATCTCCACTCCCCTTTTTCTTGGTGTTATCACCTCCCTTAGTTTAGGAATTTGATTTTATGTGTCTATCTCTCCCCTAGTCCCTTTAAAATCTAGGTTAGTGTTAGAAGAGTTACATCTCCCTTTATAAGAGTAATTTTAGCATTAGGAATAGGTAGAGGAACCAACCTTCTTCTAGATGTTTGTCTCAATTGCAAGGGTTTCACACCTTGAGACAATCCCATGTTACTCAAAAGTAGGGATTTGTAATGTCCAAATCCTAGGTACTACTTTTTTAACATAATAGTAAGTATATATAGAGCTCTAGTAAATGAAGGAGATGGGAAAGGGCTAGAAATTTCACTATGAATAAGATCCAAAAGACGAGTTGCTCTCTAATAGTTTCCTTTACCAAAAATTTCTTTGGGGTGCTTTCCGAGGGCACAACCCTCATAAAGACCCTTGTAAAATTTGACATGAGGTAACTCGTTGACCATTTCATTTTGGCTCAATTGTTCAAGGTAATGACAATTAAGATTTCCAAAACACTCATGCCATAGTTTTCTAACCTCGGTTGCATGAGTGACTAAGGAAGTGGGTGTCAAATCATAAGTAAAGGGGAAAAGGTATACAACCGTAAATGACAATCCACCTTTCCCTCCACTATTGTGGAGTCGAGTGAAACTCATGTATAATAATCGAGTTAGGAAAAAAATTCACTCGCATTCTTTCGCTAAGTGAGTGATTTTTAAATCAATATGATATTAGTAGAGAGATTGGGAACACTCAACACTTTGTTAAATGGTCCACCATCCATCTCTAGTGATCCACTACTGGAAATCAACACTGTAGTGTCATTACCCAACGTGATTTGGGACATGCCACATGGATCGATGTTGGAGAAATCAACATGTGAATAAGTCATGTGGTGCAAGGCATCAGAATCAATAATCCATGATGATGAAGGAGAAATTCTATCTATAAGGGCCTTTGCTTTCTTCTTCTCGATTTAGACTCCTTTGTTGTAAGACTTGGCTTTTGAAGCATTTTATTTGATAGACTCGGGAACACCTATGTTATTCTTCTCAAGTAAATGAGTTAGGTGATTGATTTGTTTTCTCATACATTGATGCTCTTCATGGCCAATATTATTGCAATAGGAACACTTACACTTTTCCTTCTTCGCTTTGGGCTCAAAATCGAAGTGTTCATGTTAGGTTTGGTTTGGGATTGGTTGGTATTGGTTTCCTTCTTTGGTTGGTCCTTTTTCTCTTTCTTATTTTTAGTTTTCTTTCCTTACCAATACTTACTACAAGGGCATGTGACTTGGATTTGAGAGTCCCCATTTGAATGATTTTGTCCTATTCTCGAATGAGTTGGGATAAAAATTTCAAATGAGGGAATTTTCAAGTACCGCCTGCAGAGACGCTTTCATGGCATGGAAATTCAAAATGAATATAGATTATTTGGGACCTAACTTAGAAATAATTGAAAATATCAAATGAGAATATTTTTTCTCCACTTTACATTCCTTTAAAAGCAATCTGGTGTGGACAAATTTTGAGAAGAAATATTGTAGGTTTTCAAAGTCACTAGGACTTAATCCTAGTAGTTTGTTTTCCAACTCACGCACTCTCATGTCATCTTGTTTTCGAACATATTGTTTAAAGTTTTATAGGATTCATCATGTGTTTCAGAAAACTCAATTTGCAAGAGAAAGTTAGGAGAAATGAACATACAAAGAATATCTAAGACTTTGTCACATCGGTTCAGCCACTTAGATTTTTCTCATTAACAAGTTCAATCTCAACTCCCATGGTGATGTGAGATACCATTTACTCCTTAGTTTCATTACCATTTTTATCTCCATTTGAAAAAAATTGAATAGTGTGAGAAAAGGAATTGAAAGAGTATCCATTGCAAAGAGAGAGAAAGAAGGAATGCAGAAAGAAAATAAGAAACACAACCAACCCAAAAACTATTATCACCCCTTGTTTTCGACACTTTATACTTTAGTGTGTTGATTACAATTAGGTGCAAATGTGTGTCATGAAACAATCAGTCACTCACCTTGCAATCATTGTAATAACACACAAGTGTGGAGACCACAATCAAGTTTCGGTGATCGCAATAGCTCAGAGATCATAAGCAAGCACAAAATGAGCTAAAAATAAGATAAGGGAGAGAGAAAAATAGTCATGTGTGAGAAATAATATGTCACAACAGAAACCCACTTGACGCAAGACTATGGCGATACACGCTCACTAGTCTGCAAGTAATAAAAATGGTGATACAATACAAGAAAGGCTCAAACGAGCCAAAATGACCTTCGGGACGCAAGAAAACCTCCGGAAGGCGTAAAAGGCTTAGAGGGGCACTACACACTCCACAAATGATTAGCGATACAAAGTGTCTAATAACACTATACTTCACACTTTTAGTTTTCACAAGTAATCTAATTTTAAAAATTTAAAAGGCTTAAAATACAAGAAAAATAATAACCTTAAAAATGATTAATTAACCACTAATTAATTAATTAAAGCATCCAAATTTAACTAACCACCCTATAATTAAATTAAACCCCTAAATTAATACTAATGACCACTAATTAATAAATAAATACTACCTTCCTTTAAATTAAAAAATTACTTAATTAATTAAAAAAACTAAGTAAGATTAAAACCTAGGCTAAAAATATCCAACGGGTAGTGGTGTAACAATTTTGGGTCTCCTAGTAATTGGGGCTTTCAAGATTCAAATATCGGCTCTATGTTACGGAGGCTCTGCCACGCCGGTTTGATACTACGGTGATAGAGGCACCTGCGATAATGTGGTTTAATCCATGGGCTAGCAGAGAGCTTAAACTTCCATCATTAGATGGTTCCACAACCGTGGTGTTGGTGATTCCACAAAGGGCTAGGGCCCTCTCCCTGAGTAGCCTCAATAAAAAAACCAAGGCTAAAAACACCAACATAAGCTTTTAAAAAACAAGTTAAATAATTAAGAAGCACGGACTGACTTTAAAAAAACAAAAGGAGGGAAGCGGGGTCGGTGTGGTCAAAGCCAATGAAGGTGATTTGGTAGGTCGAGTCAAGGAGGGTTGTAGCTCAGCCGAGCATTAGGCTTGAGGATACCAATGAGGCGGGAGATCCATGGATCGAGTGAGAAGTGTGAAGCCAAGCAGTCGAGGGTAAGCTCTAAAGGGGATGCAGGTTTAACACAACAAAAGGGCATGTTGAGTAGGGATGGTTGAACGCTCGGAGCAGGAACGTTAGAGAATACAACGGGCGAGGATGATGGGAGACGACCGAGAAAATGGCAGAGCACATAGGGTGGTGTAATGGCCATGACGGTGCGAGGCGAGGTAGGCAAGAAATTCCTACACAGAGCAAGGATGATCCAACGCAGCAGCCCAAGAGGTTGCAATGGATCACAAAATGTGAAGACACAGGGGAACACAAGCCCAGCTCGGGCACGGGAAAGGTGAGATATATTGAATAGGTTTGAGACGATCCCAATGAAGGCACGATAAATAGGGCATATGGGCTAAGTGGGAATCCAAGGAGCTAGCAGTGGGGCTCAAGAGAGCCGAGAGAAGAGCACAACATGGTTGAGAAATTCAAATGGCATATACAACCAATAAACAACGCAGGGTAGAAGAAGAAGCTCGAATCGTAGCCAAAGAAATGACTAACCTAATTCATGTAAGACAAGATCAACTCACCAAGGATACATCTCATTTGAGAAATAGATAGCTCGATAGGATAGCCTACTCGATGCATGAACCAACTCACCATGGAGCTCATTGAGATCTGCAGGAGATCACCGAGCTAGGAGGAGAAAACAAGCACGGATGTAAAAAGGTAGGGAGGAGGCGAACTAGGTTTAAAACATAAATTTTCAATAAAATTTGTACTTTTAATGAAAAATAAAATTGATAAAACCAAAAAAAGAACCAACCTCAAAATAGCTTTCCCTCCAAAGTTAGCTGCATTTAGCTAAATCTGGTGGATAAAGTACTAAAAGCTACGCATGCAAAACCCAAAAACACACAAACTCCAAAAATGAGATTGTTAAAACCAGTTAGCAAGATTCCAAAATGATCGAAAAACTTGCATGAGAAGCACGAATAACAAAACCGAAAGTAATTAGCAACCAAAATAAACAAGTGCACATTTACCAAACAACCACTCGATACCATGTGAGATTGTTCTACAAGGATCAATACGGAACCCTATCCACATGAAAGAGATTACACTCCAATGGTGGCGTGAACACCTGTAATCAGTAAGAAATCAAACACAAAAGAAAATCATGCATGAAAGAATAGGTCTACTCATTCTCATAGATCAAATATAAAGGGTACATATATAGGAGTGTTGTGTAACTCTCATGCATGACACATGGAACCCTAATTACACCTAATGACATATGATCTCACTAAGTGAGATGACTCACCATGTGAGGTGGACAAGACATCAAGTGATGATGAGGCAACTCACACACACCAACAACACTTGGCACATTTGGTAGTGAGTGACGATCTAAAGAATTACAATGATTCTCATAAGCATCCTAAATGGTAGGTAGTTATGGAAAAATAACTTTCTCGAAGAAAAATGACACTTAAGACATGGTTCCACTTTCGAAAGGAATAAAACTAGTGAGTCAGCAAGTGGGTGTTATGCATTAAGTATGTAGCAGATGGTTCAATTGACATGCACAAATCTAGAGTTCTAACTAAAGGTTTTTCACAACTGAAGGTACTGATTACCTTGAAAAAAAAATTAAAGATGAATTCCATTAGGTTTGTACTATCTTTGGCAACAACACACGTGGAAATTTCATTAAATGGACATCAAAAGTGTTTTCTTGCATAGATACTTTCAATTAAAAAATCATGTCCTAGTCTCCTAAACCCATTATCATCATGAACTCCATCTATGTGATCCAAATTAAAAATCCCATGTACGACTTGAAACAATCTCCTCAAGCTTGGTATGAAAATGTTTACATGTTTCCAATCAAATGTGGTTTTACATAATCACTCGAACCCCACAATCTACACAAAAAAAGTAGACAAGAAACTTTTGATTTTGATACTCTATGTGGATGACTTAATCATTAGATGGAGTTTTATCTAATAGATCAATGATGTGAAAACATGTTTGAAGAATTATTTTGGAATTGCTAACTTGGGCTTGTTACACTTTTTATTGGTCTTCAAACATCACAATCTAAGACAAACATATTTGTAAATCGAACCAAATATGCTAAAGAGATAATTTTCCACTTCAATATGGAAAATTATAGTTAACTCCCCCTCCACATATTTTTGCTAAGCATTCTTATCATTTGGTTAATGATACACTCTATATAGGTAATTATTGGAATGTCACCTCTATTTGAAACATACTCACCATGATCCTTTTTATTGTGGTGTTACACTAGTATTAAGGCCTACATGATAGTCATAGGAAAGAAGTCAAAAGTATTAAACGGTATATTCACTATATTATCATGGGAATGAGTATTCATTAGATATCAAAGCCGTAATTGTGGGCTACATGTCTAATGGAAAAGCATTAGTTGTAGGTTTCTCTAAATGTGATTGGATGAGTGATTTAGATGATCACAAGTTGAAAATAAGATATATTTATCATCTCAAAAGGTCTCATGGCTAGGTCTTACATGAAGCACTATATTATTACTTTTTCTACTAATTATGTTGAGTAAAGTGATTTTTTTCTACACATGAGTTTATTTGGATTTGAAACATGCTTTCAAATTTTGGATTTCTACATGCCTAATCCATAACGCACGATAATCAAAGTTTCATCCACTTCTTTCACAACCCAAAGGAGCACTAATGCACAATGCATATTTAGATTCATATGCATTATATTTGATAGATGGATGATGAGGGCATCGATCTTAAATTTTATCGAATAGTTTATCAAGTCACAAATAACTTTACGTGAGAAGAATTTTTTTACCTTGGGATGCTCTTTGGAATTAAGGAAGGTATCTTCAATGGGGGTAGTTATGTGATTCCTTTGTCCTATTTATAAGTACATCTTCATGGGGGTGTCGGTGTATTCAACATTGCATACATTTTTCTATGGTTTAACATGCCATATTATTATTAATTGTAAATATGGATAAACACTAATTGTGTGCACATTTAGCTAAATATTATTATTAAATAAGATTATCAATTAAGTAACTAACTTAATTGACTTATGCTAAGAAAGTATTATCTTAAAAAGACTCCTTATATGGATAGCTGCTCTTCAAAACATAAATGTAACCTCATGTTAGTATCTATACAAAGTAATATAAAGGAAAATTGGAAAAGGTTAATTAATGAGAGATATTATATTGGTTCTCTACCAAAATATTCAGAAAATAACAAAGCCCAACCTAAATATTGTGCATTGTCACTTTCAAGATTTCAATAATTTTTTTGTGTATGTATGTGAGTGAAATTCTTAAGGTTAGTTCAAGCTATTGGAACCTATCCAAGAATCTTACATCGCATTATTCTTAAACCATCATACAACATGCCAAAAATTGACAACCAAGCTACACATTTAGAAGGTGGAGTCATAAATGGAAGCCTGGGTGGTTTAACTTATATGATGATTCCTTGTGACTTCGTAACTTTGTGATTATCTTTGATAGGTGTAATCTACAATGGTAATGAGGAAAAGAAAGTAAGACGTGGTAGTATATAATAGTTTGAGATGTCAATATTGACCTAATGACATCCATTCAACCATCATATGGAAATTTTCCTTCTTAATTGGAGGAGATCAAAAAATCATAATATCTTCAACATGTGATGGAGTTTGGAGCCTTTTTACCAAAGAAGAGTTTTTCAAACTCGACGCAATAGTGGAGACCCATTAAGGCTATATCTCACTAACCAAAAGGAAAATTGTGGAAAAGGTGATGAAGTTGTTAATCAATATGGGATCCTTCAATTGGTACAACTATGCAAATTTTTAGAAAAATGCATGGATATTATTATGATGCTAAAACTCTAGTTTTGCATATATAAATTCAACAACAATAAATAAAATTAACTCATGAATTGAAGAACATAGAGATTAGAGACAAAATGTAAAATAGAATGATTTCTATTGAATAGTGGAGGTCATTTTATACAATTGCTTTCTCTATAATCATGGAGTCAAGTCACATCATCTTATCTCCATATCTCTCCTCTAATACCTAGTCTTACTCCCACATATTTGTGAGTTGTGTATTACAACTAATTGTGCACACTCGTGATTTATTTAAATATTAAATAATATAACTATTCAAACCATATGTTCACACTATGAACACTTATTTTTTAACATTCACCCCTTTAGTGTGAGCATGGGTGAGTTCTTCCTAGTACCTGTTCATGTTCTATAATTTGATGGTTTTCAAAGAGTACCATCAACTCTAATAGGTTTTCTAGTGGAACCATTAACCACTATGTATGTGATTTTCTAAGAGATTCACAAACTCTCAAATTGGTTTTCTAGTGGACCACCAACCACTCCATAACAACTTACATATTTCCCCACTCACATTTTACAAAGGAGAACAAAATATAGGAAAATATGTTCCTAACTATGAACAAGAATTATCCATTTGTTCTTATTTACTACCACACATTCGAAAGAAAACACACTATGAAAGCAAAAAAATAAATGATCACCAATACAATGAAGCAATCTCTTTGTTGGTGACTAACAAGAGATGCTTATTTTTCCCGCATCCTCTTTTTTCCTCCAACCTCCATGAGTCACTACTCAATATAGGTAGTCATCTTCATCCTTCTTTTCTTTAGGTTCATCTTCTTCTTCAAGATGCTTTCCTCATCGATGCATAGGCCTCGTCCATCTTGAGCTTTCCATTTACAATTCCCCAAAGATTTTTGTTCATTAGTTGCATTTGTATTGTCACCTTCCATGTGTGAAAATTTAACCCATTAAACTTATCTAGAGGGATTTCCATTATGGGTGTTGAACACAGTCTAAAATGCACCCTTATAATAATATTAAACTTTATTTTGAATCAAATTAATAAAGCATATCAGATCATTTTAATGTTGGAAATCACTCACTATTATTTTTACAATGGTCGACAACAACCAAAGTGAATCGTCAATGACTACAAATAGAATCGGTGGTGACTGATTGAATTGTTGGTGATTAGAAGTCGATTGCAGTGATCTATAGAGGATATCAATCTATAGGATAAATCACGGTGATCGGGTAGAGTCTTCATCGATCAAGACTAATCATCCGTGATCAAGATCATAATCGACAAAAATTTATGTGTCACGAACCTAGAATCCAGTAAAAAACGGTGTGAAGCTTCAAAACCTCATATCCACATCCTAGAGGTCACGCTTTTTCCTACAATGAATCTCATAACTCGTCATAGCCTACTATAATACTAGATGATGTTAAAACTCTAGTTTTCATATATAAATTGAACAACAATAAATCAAATTAACTCATGAATTGAAGAACATAGAGATTGGAGACAAAATGTAAAATAGAATGGAGCAATTTCTATTAAATAGTGGAGGTCATTTTATACAATTGTTTTCTCCTATAATCATGGAGTCAAGTCTCATCATCTTATCCCCATATCTCTCCTCTAATCCCTAGTCTTACTCCCACACCCCTATCTATGATTTTTGCATGACAACTAATTGTGCACACTCGTGATTTATTTAAATATTAAATAATATAATTATTCAAACCATATGTTCACACTATGAACACTTATTTCCTAACATAATACATAATGATTTTTTTCAAATATAAATTTAGAATATTTATACTAGTATATGTATACATGTTTATAGCTTTAGATAACTAGAAGATAAGTAATTGTGCATCTCTCTCAAAAGTATGCCATGTATAGAACACATAAATTAATATCATTTGTGTTCCCATTTTTTTGTTTATCTATCTTATTTCACTCAACATTATTGCTTCGCATTTTCATTCACATAAAACATATCTAGATCCTCACCTAAAGTGTCATCCCCAAACCTCCGGGGACAGAATCAGTATTCTCCCAAGAAGGATCCAGTGGAGAAGTCACATCACTTTTATAAGGTATCACTTAGGAAAAAATTGTAGGAATATGTTTTGGGTCATGTTGAAAATGCCAAAGAAGACCCTTTTATGGTATTGATGCAAGAATTCTATGTAAAAATTTCAATACTACGGACATAAAAGAAGATAATTTTAAGACTTTACTTTGGAAATACCTATATGCATGAAATTTTTGTCTTTATATAAATTCCAAATAATATAATTTTAAGGTATTGCTTTAGAGGCCTCTCTATACAATAAAATGTATGGTGTCGCAAATGGAAAATAACACCATTTCAAGGTATTGGTCTGATTTACTGAAATTAAATCTTAATCAAAGGATCAAGATAAATTAGATAATTCATAAATATACAAGATCAAAATGCAATGGAAATCAAGTGCACATAATGAGAGGATAAGAATGATTTATCTAATAACTCACTTTCTGTACCAAATATGGGCTCTAGTGATAGTGGAACATGCACAATCCGGGTTGTGCATGCTCTGTATGGAAGACTATGATCTAAGAGTGTGTTGGACAATACCACCGAAGAGGAAAGTAATGCCCAAAGGTGTTCGGATTTGGGTGGTAGTGTTTTAGCTATGGCTATAGGTCTAGTTCTTTTAGGGTCTATCAATGTCAACTTTACTTCTCTTTGTGTCACTCCAACTTCATTGTAGGGTTCTCCTATCGTACCTATACCTCCAAAATAAACCCTAATTACCTGCACAAGGATCAAGCACACATTAGATGTAATAAAAGATGTATATTCTTAATTCAAACTAACCTTGCTGGTCACCCCAATGTTATTGTCACTAAACATTGTACTACATTTTAGACTCAATACAGTTTTAGTGTGTGTGTGATATAATCATGTCCCTTGTGTTGGTACCCGTATTTATTCCTCTTCACAAATCGAGAAGCATCGTGGATTTGACGGGACACTCAAAAGTAGATAAATGATTACGTATGTCATTTTGTAGCCGGGAATCAATTTATCGACTTTTGGCACTCGAGACTTTGAAGAAGTGGGTAGCACCTTAAAAGGATTTGATCTTATCCTAACTATTTTAGGTTGTTCCTTTCAACCAAGGTAAGAGAACCTATTTTGTAACCTATGTTATTGAAGGAGATGCAGATATCTTTCTTTTACACAAATTTTATAAAGGAAACCTTGGGAAAATATTATCAACACACCAAATCGACTCTCACGAGTTATCACTTCCAAATTATGGAGATATTTTCAATTTAATGCAAAGGTTACTAAAGATATTTGGAATCATGATTGCTTACGCATATTTTTACAAAGTGGGAATTTGCATTTTTTATGCATGGGACAAAACAGGGTAGTTAGGGTAGGATTAATTGTTTTTGAATGATTTTGGTGGGAGATGAAGCATGACAAAGTTGATTATACCGGATCTTTGAGAGGACTTCACAATAATGAACTACTTCACACAACAGAAAGCTCCGAGAATAGTCTAGGCGTTCCTTCAACTGAAGGTGTGCTTCAATGGAGGCCCATATCAGCACTTTTTCACATAATCTTTGAAACTCCAACACGAAGGCTTGAACTGGAAGACTCAATTAAACACTAAAGTTTTTGATTAATCACACTTAAGGTACACCCAAAGACTTACGAGACAATCTTTATCAAAAATGACAGTGAATTGATTTTAAATTTTTTATCTCATCCAAGATGAAGGATCTTCTTGAAATGAAATTGCAAATACGATTATACTTATGTCATAGGCATGAGATCTTGTGTGATTTCATAAAAATTTCAGTATCAGATGTAATAGGAACGAAAGAACCTATTTCGAGACATTCGAAAATAAAGGAGACACAAAATTACTAGAGATTAGACACAAATTAATTTCAAAATTGCTTAGATTCATTAGCAGGGGAAAGCTTCCAGAGCAATCTCAATGTTTTTCAATGGCTATACAGATGCAACCAACTTGACACGATAGAAAATATAACACAAAAGAAAATAACAGGTAATCTCGGCTTTGGCCTCTCAAGAAGATGGCTTTCTCAAAAAATTTCTCAAGAATTCATACTCTAACCATTTGCAAGAGTAATCTCATTGCATTTATAATACACCCTTTACATCCAATTTTCCCCCCCAAAAGAGGAATATTGAAGCACCTTTGTTGCACATATCGGATCATGATTTACAGAAAGTGACATTTAATAGATTCACAAAAAGGTTTCCAGTGTTTTCAAAAAGGTGAATCATTACAAATATTTGCATCATTTTTCTAACTGGAGGCATATTCTTCACCCTTGGTGCCTGCAGCACCTTTTCCCCTTAAAAGAGAAGAATATTTGAGGGACCTTTGCTTGTTACCAATTTTTTTCAGACAGAGACATTTAACAAATTCAGATCCGAAATCGCAAGTGGAAAAGCGTGAGCAGATCACATTTCTTGGGCCCTTGACTACCGACCTGGGATGCCATGCCACAAATTTTTGAGAGTCCCTTTAATTATTCGATTCGTCATGTGAGAAATCCCCTTTTTAATCATTTTTCAAAGCCTTTGCATAGTTGGACTTGAATAGTCATCCCTTTTTCTATCAAGGCAACGCCTTTTTCACCTTTGCACTGCACTTTCATCATTTCATATTTTTCCTCCTTTTCCTCAAATTTTACTCTGCAACTTTTGGATCTGGCATTTTACGTTTTTACATGAGCCCAATAAAAATCCACTCCAAAAGTACCTTAGATTTACAATTGAGCTCCCAGATTGATTCAATTAAACTTTACAGACTAAAATGACACAATTATGCCAAAAAATTGAAGAAGAATGATGCAAAAAATGCATCTCCAAACATCCTAGAGCTTCAATGGTGGAAAAAACAAATGAAATGCACAACTACCATTGATCTTGCCTTTCAACTTTTAATTTGAGCCCTCCACATGGAAAAATGTGATTGGAAATGGGCCTGGGAGCATTTTTTGACATTTTATAACTTCTGGAAGAAAGTAAAATTTTGACATTTTCTCCGCCCCTCCACCCTCAGAAAATGGGCTTGACACGTGTCCCAATGTGGGTCCTAATGGACCTGTGCTTCATTTTTTCACTTTATATTTATTTTCCAAAAAGGAAAAAGTTCCATATTTTCCCCGCAGCTCGTACCTCCGTTTCGACTATTCAACACTTGGCATTTCTTTCATGTCGAGGTCGTGCTTCAACTTACAATTTTATCCCTTTTTTATAAAAGGCAAAAACCTTAAATGACCTCGAAGCTCCATTTCTCCATTTCCCGCCTGCTACATGTCTCAATGGCACATTTTGAGATGGTCCCAAAAAGTAGAGACCCAAAACAAGCGCGGGCCCAACACATCTCAGTCTGGTAGAGTCAATTAAAAATTTTGAAGGTTCAGTGGAAGGCACCATGTGTCTAGGGTCCGAGGCAGTTTCCTTTGGTTGTTGAAAATTCCAAGCAAAAAAGGTAGAGTGAGCGGAAGCCTCCAAGTGTCCTCCTAGCACTTCTTCAAAATAAAACTCAGGGGCCAATCCCAAACATGTGCGGTCCCTCCACGTGTCCTAGGCCCTTTAGGAATTTTCTTAAAAATTTTAAGTATGGGAAGGCCCAACGGAAGCCTCCACGTTTCTTTATGGTGCAACTTCAAGATGGTCCCTAAGAGCGGAGACCCTAAGCAAGTGCGGGCTCACCACATGGACATGTTTTGGGTTGAAGTGAGCCTTAGAATTTTTAAAATGCCCCACAAAGCCACATCTAACCAGAAAGGGCCACATTTTAATTGATGTCGAGAAGTAATTTTGACCAGGAAACTACACCCGACAAAACATAAAATGCAGGAGAACCATCATTTGAGCCCAAAAATGAATCATTCTTCATATGGACAGAGGAGTGAAAAAAAAAATCTGGGCTTTTAAGAGATCTTCGACCGAGGAAGGGACTGACCATGGAAACCAAATGGAGGACAGAGTCTTCAAGCACCAATACGAGGAGACAAAAACATAACAAAGGCCGCAAACTGAGGGATTTCAATGACAAATGGGGCGAGACTAATTTGAGCACCAACACCTCAAGCTAGGTTTCCCTTGTGCTAGTCACACTAAGATAGCGGGATACTACTACTTTTCCCCAAGATAATATGTGATGGAACTCAAAATTTTCCTTCATACGCAGTCCTCAAATGTTCATTTTTCCCAAGTAGTAGATAAAAAGTAATAGCCCAATTGCCTAATTGTCCAACTATCGATATCTAACCTATCCCTTAAAATATTTAGTAGGTCATGTATACATATGACTCATTTTCTTGAATTTCATCATTAACCCTAAAATTTGACCCAAAGTGATAAATAGAATTTTAGAAAAGATAACAATTGATGTGGCATTTTAAACATAAGAAAGCAAGGAAAAAGGTATAAACACCCAAAGGGGACAATAGTGCATGGATGCTCATGTCCCTTACTAGGTGTTAATGTCTTGAGATCTCCAAAGATAAAATGGGAAGTATTAAGCTAGGTAACACATTGTGTGTTGTCCAAAATCAAATGGATAATTCCATAAAAGTAAAGGATGAAAGCATGGAAAGATAAAGCAATGTCAATGTAAAATAAAACAAGTATTGTTAATGTCTAGTTTTATTTCTTAGGAATCATACATATAATGACATACTAGAGGTGTGATGTAATAGTACTAAGTTAATAATTTCATTTCTACATTTTCCCCACTTTATGTTAGTGAATGAATATTATGTAGCATAAAGTAAATAGGAAAAGCATACCCTGTGGAGAGTTCAAGAGGGTCAGAATCGGTAATGTGTCGAATGGAGATTGTGTGTGTCACATGGAGATTGTAGAATGTGTATCATGGAGTGTAAAAGGGGATAGTAACCATAGGGGTGACATGCATACATAGTGGAAATTATACTTACATTTGTAACGGAATATTGCCTTCACCGAGCATTTTGTGCTCAAGATTGCTCTTTGTTCCATTTGTGTTACCTTTTTTAGGATAAGGATGGACCTACAAAATAAGAAAAGTGTAATCAATTCTCATGATATATGAAATTGAACTTTAACTTAGAGAAATCAGAATAAAAATGTGTATGAAAAATAAGTGAATCAAGGATAGAGTAATCTGTAATGTCGCAAGAGAAAGAATAGAATTGTTCCTATGTGTTTTTGACTTGGAGATGGTTGGAAGGGTCGAGAGTGATCAATTATTGAACTAATGTGAACATATTGAGGAAGAGTTTTGGGAGATATTTTGTATTTTATCTCCACCCATTGATGTCCCCCATGGATAAGTGCCACTGTTTATGGTCACAAACCCAATAAGTAATTCAGCCACGGATGACACATTGTTCCAAGCGTATCATTTTTCCTACATATTTCTTAAGATCCACTCCTTATTTGATACAAGTAGATAATATGTGAACGAGAAAGAAGAGTAATTAGTTCCCTTTCCTAGAGTATGAAACATGCCACTGATTTTGTTTGCATGTACTAGATAGTAATATGTATTTGAGTATGTGTTATTGGATTATAAGAAAACTTGTCACCAAGAACATGTTGCATATGTAAAATACGTGTTTTACCACCCAAGTGCGACACTAGCACCCATCATTCTTGTATGATCTAGATGCTTCGTCCCTTTACTTATTTTGGCCCAAGTCTAGTTCTAAACTATTTTCTTAGCTCTTGTTTGGCCAAATTTTGTTTTGCACCATTCGTGTCTATTTCTTGTATTGTTGAGAGGGTGAAATAATCACTGATTATTTCCCCCACTCGTTTGGGGTGTGTGAGATGAATCAATGTGCACGCGGCCCAAATGAGGGAATCTAAAGTTGATGTGTACATCGAAGAAGAACTCATGCGAGAGGAAATAAGGAATGTACATGGTAACAACCATGACACATACAAAACAATGGGAAGAAAGCTAACATAAAGTGTTATTGATAAACAAACATGGCATAATGTAATAAAAACTAGTCAAACATGCAATAACTTAGCAAAAAGATAGCAAGTAGCAAGTGGAATACATGGGACACCGCTCAGGATGTCACAAGACACTCAAGGCCATCACGGCCATACAAGAAAACAAGTAATCAAGCATAGAGCATAGCCCACAAATAATGACAAATAAGTCATAATCAAATAAGACAAGACACAAGAAAAGCATATAACCATGGATGGGAGTAAACCTATAAGACAAATGTTACACATGAAGCACCCATTGTAAGCCATGAAAAACTATAGTAATGAAATATAACAAACAATAATACAAACCTTCCTGTAACATTCCAATGCAAACCTCGGTAGAAGAGATTTTGAAGATGTATAACCTTGCAAAATGATTGATTTGTGGGTGCTCTTGAATGGCCTCCAAACATGGGTGATATTGCTATGAACACAGAGATGAGGCTTGGATTATTGCTTCCAAAATAGCAGAATTTGGAATGCAATTTGATAGAGTAAGTGTCTATGAATCCCGCATTTTATAGAGGTAGAAGTAGTTGAAAATTGGTTACAAGTGGGTGAATGCACATGTTAAAAATAGCATTGGAGGAGGTTGCATAAGTTTCGGGAATTTAGGGGCAATGATGGAATTAATTACATAATTTGCATCCGGAAAGGTGGTTGTACGTGCAATTCAATTGCCCCCACCTTTCTAGGATTCTAGAAGTGTAGTTAACTAGGATGAGGATGTGGAGTCCAAGTGGAGTCCAAGTGGTTGTTAAGTGAGTGGCGTTGACTAGGATGTGCACACACTAACTAATTAATTAATAAATGATAATTAACTTAGCTAAAGGGGTACTAGGGGTACATGGGATTAATTTAATTAATCCAAAGGGTGCAATGTGTATGAATTAATCAATTAATCACAAATGGGTGAATAATGTTAGAATTTGAGGATTCTAATAAATATGGATTTAATCAACTTACATATTATATAATGTTACAATAAATATTTAAATAAACATTACATCATAACATAAGTAAATAAATAAATACTTATAGGAAATAAATAACACATGTGACACAATATTTATAGTGGAAAACCCCAATAGGGTAAAAACCACTTTGAAAATAACCTTTACTTCAGAGAACTTATTTTACATCTAATAAGATCACCTCCTCCTTTAAAACCCTATTTACCAAGGGTAAAACCAAATCACTTGATTTACACACTTTTGATATATTTCTCGAATATATCAAATGAGGACGTAAAGTCCTTTTTATATAAGGTGATCGGGTATGTCTCTCGACCCACCTTTTCAACCTAAAATGGTTAACACATACACCTAGTTTTATAATATTTAATATTAGAAATATAATCATTTTATGATATTGAATATTTAACCTAAAGTATATACCTAGGTTAGCACATTTAATAATAAAAATATAAATATTTCATATTATTAAATATTAAACTATATATTAGTGATGGACCCATATACATTAAGGTTGGCGAGACCACTTAATCATTATGTTCCAACAAATAACAGGTGTATTAGGATAGCAATGGGAACAAGTGAGTAATTTTGGGGTGTCTACATTTTTCCCCTCTTTAAAGTGATATTGCGAAATAATGTGTTTTAAAAATAGTAGACGTATGTAGATCTATGAGCAAAAATTGTGAAGCATTAGGATGCCCCAAAGCAAGTAATGAAGCGTTAGGATTCCCCATCGATTAAAATGTAGAGGAATTCCCCTCAAGTTAGTGTGCAATGTAGCGAGGTGGTGGACAACCGCTTGATAGGAAGGAAAACAAGGGATTGGAACAAGGATGGGAAAAGGATTGTGCTCGTAGCATGAGCTTCATTTGGAGAATAATTTTAGAGCAACCTTATTTTTGTTGTTGCACAATAGATTTGTCACCATGATTATAAAATAATCAAGATGGTTAACCCAAATGCACATAAACAAACACACACAAAAAGGAAAGCTAAAATTGGAAAACAAAACCAATATACAGAGTAAGTGCAGGCATCAGGGTTATAAAGGAACCAAGATGTAATCACACTACTTACAAGTGGTCCAAAAATAAAACATCAACAATGCAACACAAAATGGAAAAATAAGACAATCAGCTATGCCCCTAATGCATGCCTTAATGATGATTAAGTAGATGCAATTGCTCCCAAAGAGGGATTAGGATTATAATTGGAAGAATGAAGAGAAGCGAATCCTTATGAAACTATTGTCATATTTTTGTGTAAATGATCGAGTTCAAATCACCCCATGCAAAGTTATATCGCGAAGGAAAAACAATTTTGTGACTTGCCCCAAGCAAAGTTAGCATATCATGCAAGGGGAAGAAAGTGATAGTTGTAAGATTGGTACGATCACTAGGTTAATAGATAAAGGTATGATGTTTATCAAGATTGTATTGAAATGTTGAAAGATTCACATCAAGGTTTTTTTAATTGTACGATTTCTATGATAAGTGAATGTGTGTTCGATTTTGTAATTTTTGTGAATTTTTTGAATTTTGAAAAAAAAAATTATTTGAAATATTTTTTTTTTGGATTTTTGTTAGTTTTAAACATTTTGAAATACAAATACAAAGAAACGTAAGCAAACATGAATACACAACAAAAAGGAAAACGCTCCATAGCTTAAATAAACTAGGAGGAAAACACAACACATGCAAGTGACAAAAAGATACAAAACAAGAAATAGAAACAAACCCAATATGAACAAGAAGGATCCACACCAAATTTATATGTGAACTAAGATGCGAATAAATTTCCTACAATTGGTCTATAAGCACATTCTAGATACACAAAGTACTGGTTATTCTAACTAACAAAAAAAATAAACTAAGCTAAGAATATACAAGACAACATTCTATATGTACAAACATTAGACAAGCAAATATGACAAACAAGCCAGTGAACAATGCACACCAATGTTAAATACTAATAAGTAAGCAACAATATAACACAATCCGCAATAACAATGTCTAAAGACATTCCTAGTGTTTTCCACAATGAATAGATAGACAGATGTCAAGTTTCCCCCAAGTGAAAGCCTAAGCCGAGTGATGTCCCTAAGCAAAGTTACATTGCAAAGAGTGGCTTGATTGATTGGAAAAATGAAAATTATTGGGAACAATCAGATGACGAAAGTAGCGAATGAAGTTACATAGTCAGTAAATTTTTTTGGAAAGCATTTTGAAATGCTTTTTTTTGGTATTTTCTGAACAATTTTATATTATTTTGGGATTTTGAAAAAAATTATATTGTTTTTGAAGTTTTGTGAATGTTTTTGGTCTTTTTGGATTTTTGGACCACACGCCAAAGAAGAGGGAAAAGGAAATTCCCAAGTCATAACCAACACGCTACATATGAAGGAAGTGAACGAAAGCATAATGGAAGGTAAACAAGAGTGGTAGACAATGGGCATGACGACCTAACAAGGAGAACATGTGACACAAGGTGAGGTAGAAAGATACAAGCGGGAAACAAGGTGAAATGACGAAATAGGTGGATGCACTAATATGCCCCCAACACAAGGGTTACTCTTTAAAGACTTAGGAGTAGAAATTCTTCAAATGAATGAAATTCATAGGCTCCTTCAACTCTTTACCATCCTTAGTAGACAGATTGTATGCGCCATATCTAAACTTGGCAGTTATAACATAAGGACCCAACCAATTAGGCTCAAATTTGCCTTGTTTTTCTCGTGGTTTAGTTGTGTTCTTTTGATTTTCTTTTAGAACTAAGTCACCGATTTTGAACTGTCAAGGTTTAATCTTGCGATTATAATTATCTGTGCAATCGATTTTGATATACCCGTAGATGGTCTAAGGCACGAAGTCATCTCTCATCCAGTAATTCTAGCTCTGCAAGGCGTGCAACATGGTAATATTCTTCATGAATGAGGTGTTGGAGGGAGACATGAAGTGAAGGCAGTTCAACTTCGATAGGTAATATAGATTCAGAGCCATATACTAGGGAGAATGGATTAGCTCCTATAAGAGAATGGATTTAACTAAGTATGCCAATTACGTCCATATTTATTGATTGTCTTTTCTAGAATGGATTTGATTGTCTTTTTGACACTTTGGATTTACCGTTGCATTATGGATAGTAGGGTGTAGCCCATTTTAGGCAAACGTTATATTTTTTTAGTTAGGGCCTTGAGATCCTTATTTTTAAGGAACCACCTTTGTTAGTGACAATAACAATGGGGACACCAAAATGACAAATAGTATGGTTGAAAATGAATTTAAAAATATTGCACCTGGTAACATAGGTAAGAGGCATAGCCTCAACCCACTTGGTAAAATACTCAATGGTCAGTTATTATGAACTTATGGCCATCGAAGATGTGGGATTTATTTTTCCAATTAAATTGAGTCCCCATTTTGAGAAAGGCCAAGGTGAAGTGATGGGCTGCAAGGCTTGGGATGGTGCATGAATGAGATTACCATGTTTTGGAAACCCGACATTTCTTCACAAATTTGCATGCATCTTTCTCCATTATAGGCCAAGTAGCATCCAACGTGCAAGATCTTCTTTTCAAGGAAAATTTTGTTGGTATGCACACCTGTAAATACCTAAATGTACTTCACTAACATCTAATTAGCTTCATCCGATTGAGAAAACTTAAGAGAGTCCCATCATAGCCTCTTCAATGCAAGTTGTTAGAAAGAAGGGTGTAGCATGAAGCATGTTGTGCTAAGGATCTTTTATTAGCTAAATTTAAATTAGGAGGGTAGGATTTGGTTTGAATGAAAATATATATATCTTGGTACCAGGGATGATCAAGACCAACAATCTCACAAACCATGGTGGACTCCAACAATTCGTATGTGGGTACCAAAAGATGTTCAACAGGAACTCATTGTGAGTTTGATTAGTGTCAAATGAAAGAAGGGATGTGATAGTTGCCATGGAATCTGCTGCTTTATTTTTATGCGAGGAACTTGTTCAAAATTGATAATCTAGAAATACCCTCTAAGGCTATCAACCATTCTTTTATAGGGTAAGAGCTTCTCATCTTTTACTTGATACTCTCCATTAACTTGATTAATGATGAGAAGAGAATCACCGAGAACTATCAGTTCTTGTAGGCATCAAGAGATAGAAAATCCTAAGCCTTCTATCAATGCTTCATACTTGGCTATGTTATTTGTGCAAGGGAAGTGATATAATAAGATTTAGGTATGAGGTCCCCATCTGGTGTACACAAGAAAATTCCTACTCCAGAACCATGGATGTTGCAAGATCCATCAAAGAATAATGTCCATGAGGGGATTGCTTCTATGTATAAGAGGTCTTCATCTGGAAATTCAAAATTTAATGGTTGTGAACCTGGCAATGGCACTGCAGCCAATTGATTTTCCAGTGCTTGACCTTTGATAGCCTTTTGATTGACAATTTCAATGTCAAATTCACTTATTAGTGTAATTCAACTAGACATTCGTCCTATTATGACCTGGTCTCGAGAGTAGGTACTTAAGAGGGTCAACCCTTAAAATTAGCTTGTTGGTATGATTTAGTAGATAGTTTCGTAGCTTGCAAAAAGTATAAGCAACCGCTAAACAATCATTTTCAACCTGTGAGTACTTGGTCTCACGTTCAAGGAGAGTTATGCTCAAATAATACACAACTTGTTCTTGACCCATCATTTTGTTGCACCAATAATGCCCAAATGGCATGTTCTATTACAAAAGTGTACAACAACATAGGATTATCTTGTATAGGTAGAATGAGCACTAGAGGAGAGGAAAGGTATTCTTTCAATTTTGTAAAGGAGTCTTGACAGTCTTGTGTCCATTTGAATTGGACATCCTTCTTAAGAAACTGGTTGAAATGATGGCACTTATCTTTTAATTGAGAGATGAAGGAATGGATAGACTGTATTTTTCCTTGTAGGCCTCTTAGTTGTCAAAGGTTTTGAGGAGGAGACATATCTATTATTTCTTTGACCTTGGTAGGGTGCACTTCAATTCCTCTTCGTGAGACAATGAATCCAAAAAAAATTCCAAGTGACACCAAAGACACATTTTTTTGGATTAAGGAAAACCTTGTATTCCCTTAATCTCTCAAATATACGCCTAAGAATTGCTAGATGATCCACTTTAGTCTTTGATTTAGCAAGAATATCATCGACATAATCCTCCATTATTTCATGAAGAAGGTCATGGAAAATAACATCATGACACATTGATAGATTGCATTTAGCATTTTTAAGGCCAAAATGCATGACCTTATAACATAATGTCCCCCATGGGGTTGTAAAAAATTTCTTATACTAGTCTTCTTCAGCAATTTAAATTTGATTATACCCAGAAAAACCGTCTATAAGAGATAACATCTCATGCCCTGATAGAGAATCGACAATCATGTCAATATTATGAAAAGGGAAGTCATCCTTGGGACATGCCTTGTTAATGTCATGGAAATCTATACAAATATAGATTCTAGGGGTCTTCTTTGCAACTGGTACCATATTAGATATCCAATTTGAGTAGTCAATGGACCGTATAAATCCTGCATCTAATAATTTTTGTAGTTCGGCCTTAACAAGCAATGCAACCTTGGGGTGCATCTTATACGATTTTGCTTTACATGCTTAGCATATGGGTGCACCACAAGGTGATGAACCACAAGATAGGGGTCAAGACCTAGCATATATTTGTAATACCAAGCAACTATATCCCCGAAACTTGATTAGAAGGGTTTTGAAGGCATTGATTTTAGTTTCTGATAAACTAACACCTAGTTATAACAGTTTTGGTTGGTCTTCAGTCCCAATGTTGATGGTTGTCATTTCTTCTACCAACAACTTAGAAGTGTCATTATCTTGAAATAATGTTGTAGGCTTGTGTAGGTTTTCTGATATTTCTAGATCCAAATCTCCTCTCTCTAGCACCTCTGAAAGGTTTTCACTAGGAGATGTGTCCTTTTCTTTCTTTTTCTTTTTCATTTTTTGTTGCTTGCATAACACCTCAGAAAGGTTTTCACTATGCGAGATATAATTTGTATTTCTTCTGTGTTTAATTTATTTTTCTTTAGGACGTAGATTGCTAGTTCTTCACCAAATTAAGTGGTAGCATCAATGATTATATGAAAACCCTTCTTGTGATCCGACAAGGAAAAGGGTCTCAAGCCCCGAGGAAATCCTGGATGGCCTCATCATTTTGAAAGAGGTCCATGGAAATATGACATTGTTGGTCCTAATCAATGAGGGAAGGATAAACAACATCAAGGGTTCGAATGGATAAGTATTTGAGGAAAAGTGTAGTTTCAAAGTGAGGTCTTTGAAGAGGCTATGTGTGGAACCGGTCTCAACTTTAGAATTTGAGTCCTCATCGCTAGTTAATACATCAAATACAATTGGTATCTTCTCAAATGTCTTATATCCTATACCATATGTGTAAAGAGTAGAATTGATATCCATAGGTTCAAGAACAACATGTCCTTGTGGGCCAAGGCATATTCCTTTCCAGTTCATGTTTTTCATCATTTTATGGATATTGGTATAGTTAGTGGATTCAGTAGCATTCTACCATCTTGTCATCATACAACCAAAATCCGTCAGAGATTTGAATATGTTCATCTTCTAAATATCCATATCGTCTCTAAAGAGTGTTTTCAAGATAGTAAGTTGGAGGTTCTCATAGATGGGGAGCATTAGGATGCCCATAAATGTGAGGTGCTAATGGGAGTTTTCCAACAAGAAATTCATTTTTGAGTGTGTACTCATCTAAGCCTTTATGGGATAATGTAACCTCGGGTGACCCCTTAGATGTAGATGCTTTAGAAGAAGATGTAGAAGCATGAGAAGTAACCTCGGGTGATACCTTAGATGTAGATTCTTTAGAAGAAGACATGGAAGCAAGAGGTTGTAATATTATTTCGGGGTCAATACGGTTGGTAGCAATAGGGGTTGCACTAGATTCAATTGTGCTATCAGCAGATGGACAATAAATTGCTTCAAAAACTTACAGTATTCAAAGGGGTTAGTATCACCATGCAAGGTGAACTCTTTGTCGTTATGTAGAAACTTTATGCATTAATGGAAGGTGGAAGGTATGGCTTGCATCGCATGTATCCAAGGTCTACCTAGAAAAAGGTTATTCGGCATTTCGTGTCAACAACAAGACATACAATTTCAAGGAGTTGTGGGCCTACTTGTATGGGAAGATTGATGGTACCAAAGGATTGGCACTCGATATTATCATAACCATGAATGGTAATAATATTAGCATCTAAATCATCTATTGTATGACCAAGGCAAAGAGAATTTTTATAGAGCAAATGTTAAGATTTTCTCCATTTTTGATAAGAATTCTCGTAACCTTATGATCTATAACGTAGGATTTGATGTACAAGGATTTATTGTTAATCAGATTTGGGTTCAACATATCCTGAGGGATAAAATATAGGATAGGAGTTTCGGGCATAATGTTTTTGATCATAGCTCAAACCTGTTGAACATTGAGAGTAAGAGAAACACGTGATTCATTTTAGAGCACGAGTGAGAAAGCCTTGAAATCTAGGTGACTCTTTTAATAGTTCCATTAGAGAGATATGCATTGGCATGGTTTTTTATTATTTGATGAAATCATACTAACCAGGAGTGGGAGATTTGGCATTAGAGTTTGACTTTTGATTCAAAGGAGTTGTTGGTTTGGATGTTTGAGGCTCTGCAGAAGACGTAGAAGGTTGGTTTTCGCGGGAACCCACATCTTCCTTTGGCATGTGGTCACAACATTACTCGAAGGTTTGAATTTAATGGTCACCATTGTAGAAGGTACTTCCTCAATAAATGAGATAATTGAATTGTAATCAGTGTTATTGGCAGAGGAACCTTTGTCAATGTTTTTATTGTCACCGCCCCATGTTTGGGAAATGGGTTTGAGAACACCTTGAGATTTTTGTTGGGTGTTTTATTTGGTGATGGTTCTTCAACAATGATATCCCCACTATCAATGAGGTCTTGGAAAAAGTGATGTAAGTGAAATCATCGATTAGTTGTGTGACCGTCAATGCGATGAAAATCACAATAAGTATTAGCTTTATACCAAGTGGGATTGGGTTCTCCCTCAACCCAAGGTTTGGTGATGGGATAGGTAACCATGTTTGCGTTAATGAGTTATTAGAGGACACTTGAGAGAGGTTCTCCCAAAGGAGTGAAATGATGCCACTTAGAATCGAGAGAGGAAGAAACCTCTTTGCTAGAAACAACAAGAGGTTGTTTACCTTTATTTGGTTTAGTCTGAGTTTTTTAGACATTGTGGACATTTGTAATAGTCCGTAACACTATCATTGACCATATTACAATTATGGTTAACGTGTTTGGATTTTTCTTGGTGAGAGATATTAGGATGGTTACTATGTTTCCCATTATCCTTTGAATGAGGTTTGATCAAACCTTTTGCGACAAGGGATTTTTCAATCTATGATCCTTTCTCAATAACTTCTTCAAAAGTATTAAGGCAATGCATTTGCATGTGAAAGGATAACTCATTGTTGAGGTTAGGTACAAAGATGCTCACAAGTTGTTTCTCGGGCATGGAGCATGGGAAGCGACTAACAATCCCATGCCATCTTTATAGGATTGTGTAAAGTTTTCATTTGTTCATTGTTTGAAATTGCACATATCCATCATTGTAATTTAGAGTCTAGGTTAAATGAGAAATGTTTAACGAACTTCTCCGAGAGGTCCGCAAAAGTTTGTATAGAACCCTTGGGGAGGTGTAGAAACCAGTCCAAGGCTTGTCCACCTAGACTTCATGGAAAGAGACGCATTAATAAGACATCACTATAGGCCACCTCTTGACAAGCCATATAGAATTCCTTGATATGTTCTCTAGGATCATTCTTTCCCTTGTATTTGTCGAACTTCGGCATCTCAAAATATTTGGGAAAGGGGATGTGCAAAATTTCCTTATCGAAGGGGTAAGGACACAATTCATCAAAGTGGAATTCTTTGTGTTGATGTTACATACCCGAGATGGTGTCCTTCATCATTTTCCATTCTTGGAAAAATGGTGAGTTGTTTCGCAAAAAAGATAAGGAGCCACCACTCGTAGAGTTGTTGTTATATTTTGTGTTTGTGGTATGACTCTTAAATGGGGCATCACTAGTTTTCTTTAGTACCTCGTCATTATGGGATTCATTAGTGACTTTGGAATTTAGGATAGTAAGTTGCATATCCATCTCATTAATTTGATTCATGAGGGCTTTAGTGGGATTGGTGGTTGAATCAGTTTATTTTCCTTTGTTCCCTACGTCAGATTTATCTTTGTTTGGTTCATCATCTTTGGTGTTGTTCGAGGTAGACTTTTTTATCATCATTGTTCATGTGACTAGGGCCTGACCCATCATCATTGTTTGTTGAAATGAAAGGTTCACCCTTGTTGGGTGGTGGTTTTCCAAGTAATGTTTGTAGAACATCCTCATCAAAATCAAAGGGTAATTTTTCTCCCATCTCAAGGAGACGAAGAAAAAATTGGTCTTTATTCATACGTAAGATATTTTCGACGTGGGATTGTTCTTTGAGAGAGATTTCATTCTGATCATCCTCAGAGTTTTGGTCATTGTCACTATCAGAATTTCCAAAAGGATTTTGATGTCATTCATTCCTTCCAAAAGGACTATAATTTCGTGTCGTGTTCCCACCATTTTTAAAAGAGGGGAGGAGTAAAAAAAGAGATGCAAAAGATAACTCAACCCATAGCAAAGTGAATGCTACGATGGAAGAGAGGTGTGCGATTAAGTTTGGTAATAACTTGTCCCTTAAAAAATTGAATGCTAATATGGGAAAGACGTTTGGAAGATATGAATGATGCAACCCTTAACAAATTGAATGTCAAGATGGAAGCATGCGAAAGTGATTGATAAACTCAACCCTTGACAAAGTGAATGCCAAGATGGAAGAGTGGTTCAATGTGGTGAAATTTCTCATCCTCTAAAAAAGTGAATGCTAGATGGGAGGAGGATTATAGTGAAAAATTCTAAACGTGCTTAACCTCTAACAATGCCAATGTTAGAATGGAGGAGCGTTGATTTCAAATGTACTCTACCACTAGCAAAGTGAATGCTAGTTGGGAAGAGGGTATGAAAAAGGATTCATATCGTATGCGATGTGCTTAACCCTTAACAAGAATTAGCTAAAAAGGAAGAGGCTAAAGAAAGGATAAGACTCAAATATCGACAACAAAAATGATGGGAAAAGAAGATATGATGAAGTGTCTACAATGCAACAAAGATTTTTTCAAGTTAGAGACGTGAAGAAATCAAACATATATAGTTTAACGATGATGATGTCAAACTAAAGTATGCAAGAATATAATAAAGATAAGATGTGATGGAATTGATTTGTGACAAAGTGGAATACAACACTATCAAGATGTGACTCGTAAGATGAAAGCGCACAAGTGAGGATGTGGATATCCAAAACTCAATACTTGATGTCGAAAAGGATATGGAAACTTAAACTTTGGTAAATGTAATCCAAATGTTTTGAGTGTTAAATGAAATGGGAGATAAACTCAAAATGAGGTAAGTATGAAAGATGGAAAAATTTGATGATGTGAAAGAGGAAGACTCAAATAAGTGAATGAGAACTCCAAATGAATGAAAGAAGGTCAAATGGAGAGTGCAATGAGGATGAAAATATTGAAATAATGAAAAGAGATGAAAGTTTTGAAAAGGGGAATTTCGAGAGTAAAATGAAAGATAGTGAATGACTGACGATGAAGAGAAAAGATGATGAGAAAAATAAGTGAATGTCAAGTCCAAATAAGGATAAATTTGGAGATAGCGAACACAATAGAAGATGAACCCAAATAAGGAGTATTTGGGATTTTGAAAAGGAGGTGAAAAATAATCCAAGTAAAGTGTACTTGGAAATATGAAATGAGGATGAAAGTAGAATCCAAACAAGGAGTGTTTGGAAAATGACGAAAATATATGAACATGAAATATGGATCCCAAACAAGGATTTTTGGGGAAAAATGAGTGTGGAACACTACTATAAAAAGAAAGAAAACAAAAGAAGAAAATATAAAAAGAGTTTTTGGTTTGATCTATTTGTTTGTGGCCTTTACCTTAGATTGGCTTCAACAATGTTTGGATTCCTAGGTGGCTCTCTCAACTAGGTGTCAATAATATATCCGAGTGAGAGTGATGTTATCTTTAGCCAATGACTTTACTTTACCCCTTTGAAACCCTGAGCAAAGATCTTGCTCAAAATGAATCACACTACGATCGACACTACTAGATATCTATGACTCTAACTCACAAGGCTTTACTAGTCAAGTAGGATAAAAGGTTCCCATTTCATCCACAAGGTTCCCTCTTGTGTGGACTACTTTGGGGTTCCTAGGAGCATCCCTCTTGTTTTCTTAAGGCTTATGCCAAAGGGATTTTCTCCTAGTTCAAAGCAGATGGGTTTACCCTTATCGAAACCTACATATACAATGTTTTGAATGTGGTGTTTTTTCTTATCTTTGAACTTAATGTGGTTTGGTTGTACACCATTTGACAACCTGCAATTAGTATTTTTAAAGTGTTTTAGCAACCTTTGTGAGAGAGCAGGTCCTACAAACAATGATTAGAAAGTTTTTCGGAAGGAGGTAAAAGATAAGACAACAAAAGTGAACCCACGTTTCTGATTTCCAAGGTCACTTAAAAAGTGCAAGGAAAGAGCATACATGTGGGTTGGCTTTGATTAAGTGAAACACGTTAATTACCCGAAACAATAAGAAACGAGCATGTTTATGATTCCCAATATCTCTTAGAAAGCATGAGGGAAGAGCATACACATGATCGTTTCACGATTAGTCTAAAAAAATGACAATACGAAAATGCATGCAAAACACACTAGAAAATGTCAGTCTAGTTTGCAAAATGACTAAGTGTGTACAAGAAAGGATAAAAAGCAAGAAAAAATTGGACCTAAATGTCCAATAACGCTAAATTCGTAATGTTGATGATTAGCCACTATAGTAAAACTTGCCAAAATTACAACAAGAAGGGGCCTAAACAAGTGTTTTGGACATAAGAAGTCTTTTTAAGTGAAAATAAAAGTGATTCAAAATACCCACAAGCCCCGCCAAATAGAGTTGCACAATTAGTCCTATGTATGAAGACCTGACGAAAAAGTAATGAAAATGTCCTAATTAAAAATTAGTCCTTTTTAACTTAATTGAAAAGGCCTAGTTAAATTAAATGGACTAATTTAGGAAATAAAAGAACTAATGAAATTCTAAATGGAACAAATGAACGTAATTAATTAACTAAAAGAGCCTAAGTTTAAAATGAATTAACAACCTAATGCAAAGCACATATTAAAAAGAAAATAAATAACATAAATACAAAAATAAACATCCATTCACCGAACTTGAAACACATCACAAAACTAAAAGATAAAAAAGGAAAAGCAATTACTTCACATAATTGAAAAATAAAGCGGAATCTAAGTCGTTGAAAACAACTAAAAACCCTAAAAGTGAAAAAATGAATAAACAAAACCTAAACAAAAACAAAACCTAAGTTTTGTGTTAACCTAAATTTAAGTTGAGAAAATGAAACCAAACCTGAAAAACTAATATGTTGTGTTTGTGTATTGTGTAGGGTAAAGAACGCTGTTATGTTGGCTCTTAATGATGCATGAGGCATAACAGCGATCGGGTAGGGTGTGTAGGAGTGGTTGGAAGAAGCTTGGCCTATGTGGATGTAGGCATGTTCATAACGAGGGAAACGTGTAGGTTTGGTGATCTGCAAGGAAGGCCATGCTTTGAAACAAGAGGCGCAGTAGCTGTGGGGTAAAACAAGAGTGGGGCGAGTGGCTCGATGAGTGAGCTCACCAAGCAAGTGAGGGGTTAGGGGCACTGTGGGGGCTTACAAGTTTGGGTTAGGGTGCGCAGTTAGGCCGAGTCCGTAGAGTTGGGGGGGGTAGGGAATGTGGCTTGTGGGTAGAACGGGAGTGAGGCAGCTCGGTAGGGGAGTATTGTGCGGGGAAAACTATAAAGCGACAAATATTCGTAGTTTGGCAAATAGTAGAATTTTGGGAATTTGATTTGGTAAATACTACAAAGAATCTGCAGTAGTACCTGAGTTTCACCCAAAATTCCATAAACAATAATTTGTCCCATCTGAATCGCCAAGGAATTTCCAATCCCAATGTATATTTTTATATTAAATCGTCGTGTGATCACCGCTGACGGGATTTGAAAACATTAATGTTTTGCCAAGAAATCGACGCATAGGGATTTGAAAACATTAATGTTTCGCCAAGAAATCGATGCACAGGATTTGAAAACATTAATGTTTCGCCAAGAAATCAACACGTCGGGATTTGAAAACATTAATGTTTCACAAGAAATCGACACACTGGGATTTGAAAACATTAATGTTTCACCAAGAAATCTACGAAACCTTATTTGGCCAAGAAAACATTCCCGAAATTTTCCCGATATATACACAGAGGTGATGTTCTCCCACAATTTTCCAATTTGTGTATTTTTGAAGTAGTAGAAAGGGATTTAGCGAATCGGCATATTGTAATTTGCTTACAAAATTTCAAATAAATCTAGGTCTTGTTAGCACCCGGCTAGTGCGTTGTAGTTTACATCCTAGAAGCACTTACTGTAGGTGAGTCCTCAATCTATTTGAGACTGTTTTCTTTCATGTATCATTACTTTATCTCGTGATTCCACCTTTTTAAGTTATTACAAAGCCTGAGCATCCTCCACCTCCTAGCCACTATGATTTTGTATGTCATCTAGAATAGTCCTCCACTTTGAGAGAATCATAACTAGTATTCCTATCTTAGATACATCTAGATTCTACGTAATATATATATATATATATTATTTAAAATAAATTCATACATCTCCATGAGTTTTTGCTTTGTATATTCCTTGATTTATCAGTGCATCTTCTTTGAATATTTTTGTTAATGTTCTCTCTTCGTAGTATATACATATATGTGTGTGTGTGTATACTATGGTTTCACTTTCCATTTATTCCATGACTAATACCACGACATCGCCTCGTCCCAGTAGACTGAAGGATATATAAAATGTGGTACATTCTACATGCTTCACGTTTACTAGGGGCATTTCTGGGAGAATGATGGAATTCCGATGCATGGCATAGACCTCCCGAGATCCAAGACCCACTCCGAACTCGAAAACATATCAATGCGGCTCATTCCATGGGGTTCACGTCCACTGGGAGGATTTGGCCAGAATGGGAGGGTTAACGAAATGCTAACAAATAATAATGTACGAAATAGAGACCATACACGAGAGATGTCTAAAATGAAAAATACAAGAAATGCAAAAGGGAAAAAGTTACAAAGAATGAACCAAAACTCGATAATTAGCATTTGGAAAAACAAAAGGTAGAAAATTACGGTTGTGGGAAAATTATAGGCATTTTGTCACAAGCATGCTTCTTGTTACTACCATTTTCCTCACTGTGATGTACTTCAAACTTTTAAACCATGGAAACATAATGTATTGAATGTACTCCAAGCATGGATTTTCTTCAACAATCTGAGGAGCAAAAAATTCTTTCTTTATCTTCATATTCACTTCTAACACTGCCTGTGAAAATAATTCTTTTATAAATCCATCAGAAAACTGTATAGTAATATTAATTCACTTTTATTAATGTTGAGGCAAAGTTGGAATCTATCTCTCCACAACAACAATTTTCCAAAAAATAATGTAGGGGTTTACACCACATCTTGTAGAAGTGGGATCGGAGTCTTCAACATCTTTTGTTATCCTTTTCGTAGTCCATAAAACATGTCTATAATATTTAATATAAAGGAAAAACATCAACATCCAGGATATTTTTAATTCCTACATCCTTCAAGTCTCTTGAACTCATTTTCCAAGTAGGAACAAGATACAGTATACAAAGAATAACCTTATCATGATTGTATCATATCTAAAACATCATATCAAATCATTCAAGATTCTCTCAAGAATAATGATACTTTAGTTGGATTTGACACATTGACATTTCATTGTCAAGCCAAAGAACCCTGCATACATTCTCAACCTTGAATTCACAGTCTCATACCACAATGAGTCATAGATGGAAGACCATATATTCTATCTCAGCTCCTTTGAAATGATGAACACTCTTGGTAATTGGATTATGACAGACCTCATACCTCTGATGAATCAATAATTTCTTCATGAGTAGATGCACACCTTATTTGGCTTGATGACAACATTTAGAACCTCTATACAACAAGACAAACCTCTATACATTATGACAGAGCTCGGTCATCGAGACTCCTTCATTAATCAACTAAAGACATATCATACCTTAGATGAATCAATGAACTCAGATTCCTTCATGAGCAGATACATATTATACTTTGATTTCAAACTGAGCACAAACCCTGAGATCACCTATTTCATGTTTGATTAGCTACAATAGAGACTTCTTATCACTAGAGTGTCTTATCATTAGAGTGTCTTTGGTTACTCAACAAATCATTTAAAATTTTAAATTGCTTGTTCTCTTCTCAAACCTTTGATACATCTTCATTTTGCTTGATGTATGCTCTAATTCTTATTATACTAATGTAACACTCTTGAAAAAAGTAGTACATGTTAAGTGACACAACATTATTTTTATTTATACATATTTCTCATGTTGAGATGTATGTGCACATATCAATATCATTTAGTCTAACATGTTGTATATTTTTTTCTTTCAATTCTACAGGATTCACTGATTCAAAGCAAAATGGCACCTAAAAAGGGAAGCTCAGCCTCAAGAAAAATGTTATTCCAACCCCTCCTGGTAGTGGTATTGGCATTCGAAAAATAACATCTTATTTTGAGAAACCATCTAAGGAAACCCATCCTTCTCCAATAGGACCATCATAATCAAGGGATAATGATTACATTCAAAATGAAACTCAAAATGAGAATGTGTTCATTTTTTATTTGCTTGATGTTGTCAATGACAAAAACAATGAAATTCCTCCCCTTAAATACATTCCATTAAATGATGTTGAGTTTGACACTATACCACCTGCCCAATTGAATGAAGATGACACTGCATCACCTGTCAGTGCCCAAGTGAATGTTGGAGGTGAAAATTATGGCAGTGGCAGTCAACGAAGTATAAATTCCACCAAGGAAAATACTCAGTGGACACCTATTTCTGGAAGAAAGAGAAAGGAAAGAAAATGGGACTTGGGAAGGAGTTTCAGGTTAGAGTGGGTTTTTAAGTTTCCATTTATTAAACCTGTTGAAAATGAGAATAAAGATGAACCTCCCAAAGAATGAAAATGTATAATTTGTAGCTAGAAATTGGGTAGGGACAAGACAATGCAACTTAAGTTGGATACTATTGAGAAGCATGTAGGAAAGATATATGAAAAGATAATTATAGATGACGTTGAGAAGAATGTTTCTAGATGGAAAACTGCATATGATTATTTACATATTAGGTATGAAAAATAATTTGAAGAGCACAAGAGAAATGAAATAATAGTTGCAACGAATGGAGGGACAATTACCTCTCAATTCAACAAGATCGTTCAAAACAGTCTTTTAGGTAAAACAGTTCAACTAGCTACTATTTTTCACATTTTGAAAAGAGGTTGTCCTATAATGATTTTCTTGAACAAAAGAAGATGTTTCCTTTCCTTGGTATCCCACACTTTCCTCCTTCTCATTGGTCAGAAAGTAGTGGTTGGGATTGGGAAAATGCCTAGGTATGGTTGAGAAAGAAGACTTGAAAGAGAAACTGAAGTATGTATACGATACATATCTTTATCTATTGATGAGGTTACAGCAGTAGATAATATTGTTTGGGTCTATATGCATGTGTATACTATTGAGAATTATGTGAGACACCTCACTTACTTGTCATTCACAAGATGAGAGAGAACTCCAATGTTGAAAACCTTTGTGAGTTGGTGATAAAAAGTTTGAAGGAGATCGGTGACATGGATGATGCTACAATTGCATCAAAGTTGGTATGTGTCGAGGTAGATGGGGAATCTATAATGCAAGGTCATTGTAATGGCCTATGTGTAAGAATCCAAACATCTCATTGCCCTTATATGATTTTCATTCATTGTATGGCTCATAGAATGAACCTAGCTTACGAATAGTTGGAAAATTTAAACTCTGTAGCAAAAGTTGAAGACCTTGTTCAAGAGGTGCATGCTTATTTCTACCATAGTCCTAAAAGGTTCATGGAATTCCAAATATTTGTAGAAGGAATAACAAATGGGCATAAATTGTTAAAATATGTCAACACCAGGTGGATCTCATTGTACCAACCGGTTCATAGGGTGTACAAAGAGTATCAATCCTTATTAGGAGTGATGTGGCAAAATCACATGGAAGTGGACAAGGCCTAGGATTTGATACATCGTTTGACTAATATAGATTCATTGCTGATGTTGTGTGGTCTCCTTCCCATGTTGGAAGAAATGCATCATTTAATTAAACAAGCACAGGAAAGAACTATCTATATTGTTGATTTTTCTAGTTTGAGGAAACGAGTTTGTATGACAATAGAATATTTGTATCTCAATGAAACTGATTTTACAGGTCCAACGTTTGATGGTTGGAATGATTTGATAAATATTGGAAATGCAAGTAGCTTTCTAAATCTCAACTTGTTTGGGGAAGTATGTGCTTCTGTACGTGGATATGAGATACCGATGTACATGTTTAAAGTAGTAGCCGGTAAGGTTGAGGAGGTAAAAGTCACAGGGTTGTTGTTTGATAACATTGTATCATCAACAAGGGTGAGGTTAAGAGAAATTTTAGTGTCCCTACTAGAAGAAATAAGGGAGTGATTTAGAAGGGATGTTTTACTTGAAGCAATGGCTATAGTAAATCTGACCTTTTGGAATCCTGTCCAAAATGAAAGACATATGTAGGAAGACTACTTCAAGAGGTTGACTACATTGATTCAACATTTTTGTAAGCCTATTGATATCAATGGAATGAATATTGCAAGTATTTTAAGCAAGGATAGTTTGAGTGCTCAATCTCATGAATTTTCCACTACAATGATTCAACAATTCAAAGATTTGGATAATCCCTTACGAAGAACTGGGACAATTCTTCTCAAGATATCCTCTATTTTTGAGCTAGCTAGGAAATAGAAGTCCCAGATTACTAGCATAGGCACTCATCTCATCTCTATCCTAATTTTTGAGGGGTGTCTGAAGGAAATTTATGGAATCCTCTATGTAATTCCCATTTCCTTGCTGAAATATGGTAGCACATCATCAATAATGCCACTGGCCCTGTACTCACTGAGAACAATGGTATTCTGTTGACTTATGTCAACTCTCTAATCCTACAACCAAGTGAATGTTCTCAGTAACCTCAAAGAATTCTCTAGTGCAAGGATTTAACCTCTTGAATATCCCAATTTATACTTAGGAGGGGTTGCATTGTTATGTTATTCTAATTGTACTCTAATCTTATTGTGTTTCCATCATCCGCCTCCCCTTCGAGGCACCATTTCTAGTTTATAATTAATAATTTCCAGATAGACATCTTGGAGTAAATCCTTAATCGACCTCTTGCTCTCCTTGATATTTTAACCAATAATCCTCATAACGAGGTTCGTGTTTTGATGTTAAACCCAAGGATTGATGCAAAATCCTTTTATATAATAATTATTTCTTAGGTAAAATTGATCTAGTGAGAAATTCCTCATTTCATCCTTTACCACCTCATCCTTAACCAAGGCAAGGAAAGTATACCTACCCGCAGTAATAAGAAACTTAATATTTACTTTATGCTTGGCTACTAGGATTTTGCAAACATAGATAAATTGTCTCACCAATTCCAATAACACCCACTTGTCATCCATATTTCTTCGTAGTAGGTATGGGACACCTATAAATCTAATTAACCTAATGTAGGAAAAGGTAGGGAATTGAATAAATTAACATCCCCATCCAATTATGCTTCTTCTGGCATCAGAGGACATCCTTTCAAATTTCCAAGTCGGGGAAAACAAACATATGATAGAGGAAAAGAATGCATCTATCACCCTTTTGATTTGAGCCCCATAATTTATCAATTTTAGTTGGGGTATACATCATACACTCTGAAAGTGTTGGCATCCCTTTCTGTCTTAATCCTGGAAAAAAATGGTGGGATGCAATATTGTATACCAAGTAAGATGTCATGAAAAATTCAGGGATGTTTCTAGATTCTCCCCTGGCTATGACAGCCATCTACATCATTTGTGAATCAATAGAATCATTGATTAAGTCCCCCCAATGGATGGGAGGGTTAGTTGACAACATAAGTAAGATGAAAAGACACATCCATTCTTGAAACATGAAAGCAGAATCATTCCCCACCAAGTGGTTCAATAGTGTTATGCAATCCTCTATTTCTTCAATGAATTCAATCTTAATTAACTTCTTTCGTAATATGCTAATAGAGGCCCTAGGATTTTTAGTCATTGATCATTCAATAACTTGCTCAATTCAATAGAATTCTCACTCTAGTACTCTTCCCCCTTTTTAACACTTGTATCAGATACAGGGCTCACATTAGGGAGGACCAATTTCTTGTCAAATGAAAATATTGTTAGGGATAGTAGCAGGGCACCATTCCCATCCCTAATTTCCCTAGTTTTTGGGTCATAGTTACGAGCACATGCCCAAACCAGCTCGGGGTACTAAGAAGAGGGGGAAGGCGGCGACCAATGTAATCTCGTTGTCATCAAATTGTTGCATTATCTTACTTCTTCTAGGGGCTTTCAATATTAATTTTAATTTGGCCAAGTCATCCCCACACATGTTTTTATTAGTTATCTTGTCAAAAGGGGAGGTCAAGTTTGATGAAGTTTGAGGGAAATTCAGCAAGGTCTTCATCTTATGGTCTTGAAATGATGGTCAGGGAAAGTTAAAATTTACCGTATACTTTTAACAAAAACCCCTACCCTTTGAAATACACAACTAATTATTCAAAACCACATGAGGATATCATAAGGATGTTAGTCTAGGGAACTTGTTTGATAAGTTATGTGTTCGATTTGGGATGAAGAAATAATGCGTGCCTTTCCTTAGCTCCTTCACAAATGTAATTTATCTCCAAAGAATACTTAGGACTTGCTAAAAACTCTCTCAATCAATCTCTCAAATGCAAAGTATCAATTTTGATATGTTCCTTGAGTTATACATATCATAAGGGTAGAATTAACGACATGATGGCCAAGTGACACTTTCTCCCTCTATTTTTATTTTGAGTCATTAGCGCTTCATTCATTACTACACCATGTACCTTTCTTTTACTGAGATTCGAGATGAGGGGCATATCTTGCACGAATGCAACTATGTAAATGTGCAAGTTGTAACTTGAAAATCATTCCGAGATGCTCGTTATTATGCCATGTATCCTTTTTTTTTACTCATTGAATTGGTCGAGCTCGGAAACAAAATTACACCTCGCATAGATGCAAGTTGAAAATTACACGAGCAACCCAAAATTTTGATTCGTTGCCACATGTCACTACCGCCATATACTATGAATTGGTGGTGCAACCGCAACATGCACCCTTGCAAAAGGTATTACAAATGTGCATCAAGTGCCCGTGTCCCTAGATTCTCTTAATATTCCTCGGTCGTGAGTCGAGGTTTCAATTGCAACAAGTAACTTTGAATGAGTTGTTTATTTATTTTACCAGTCCATTTACACATGAAGACGTGGAAATTTCCATTTTTAACTTCGGGAGCAGCAGGATGCATTCTCATCTTGCAACTTACACAAGTTGTAAACTTACTCAAAATGCCCAAAAGTGCATAGATATCTAAATATTCTGATTTTTTCGGGTGGCGGGAGTGGATTTGCACTTTGCACCAATACAACGGAAATACAAATATCCAAGGCATGAAGCCTTTCTTTGAAGGTTCTAGGCATATCCCAAGGACCCTCAAGAGCTTGTTTACTTCATCGAAGCTACAAATCATGTATGCTTTATAAATTATGCATCATGTGAAGATGTTAGTTCAAAATAATGTGGCGAGACATTGTAGATGACACAAATTTTTCAGAGAGAACTTGAAGCCATGGGGAATAGTTAAAGGACCACTATATTATATTAAGCTTCTCACCAAAACATTTAGGAGGTAACGAACACAAATGAAAAGCACAATTTGAGACATTGGACAAAATCAGAACCAACAATAGATTTAGCTTGGGCATGGGTACCCCTCGTGGGTACAACAAGGACCATATAAAAACTCATGGAAGAAGTAGCGAAGTTTCTAATTCATTGGGTAAGGATTCAAATGGGTAAACATAGTTGACCTTTTGTAATCTAAAATATGTCATGATCATAGAACACCTAATAAAAACTTATCACTACAGATTATATAAGTAAAAGAACACAACAAAAACATAAGAAATGATAACAAAATTGTACACTATACAATGATATACATAGAGACATAATTCAGTCCAAGAAATTCTTGAATTTCCTTACATTGACAAGAAACTCCAGCGATCACCCTTCTAAATCTCTTAAGAAGAAAGTATGTTCTCTAATCCTAATGTCTATGGAGTAAGGACCCATCCATAGTGCATCAAACTTTGCATGTTTCCCTTTGTCTTCATGTCTACTATCCCATAGCAGAACCAAATATCCAAAATGGAAGGTCCTTGGAGTAATCTTCTTATTAAATATTCTTAAGCTTTCACTGAATGTGATATGCCTTTAATATGATTCCCTCCTAACCTCATCCAACTCAACAATTTTGTTGATCCTAGCAATATAAGGATAAATTTCACCACCCTCTCCCAATTATTTAAAGAATTGATTGGTATATAATTATAAATGAAGAGGTAGAAGACCCTAAACACCATAAACTAGCTCAAATGGGATTTTCCCATTATCTCTCTTAGTTGTAACTCTATCAGCCCATAGTGCATATTTAAGTTTCTCACCCCACTTTCTCTTATTCACCTCTAATGTTCTTCTGAGAATATTGAGCAAGTTTTATTGTTTGATTATACTTTCCCATTTCCTTGTGGATTGTGATTAGAGGCATATTTGATGGTAATGCCATATTTGTGGCACATTGTTACCAAAGGTTTATCTCTGAAACTCATGGCATTGTCAACAACTAGTTTGATGGGAACACCAAACCTACAAATGATGTTGTATAAGAGGAAATTCATGAGCACTTGATCTATGGTAATTTCTTCTACCCACTTGATGAAATAATAAGTGGCCATCAATATCCATTTATGGCCTGCACTTGAGGGATCTAATATTTTACCAATGAATTCCAAGCCCCATTATCGGAAGGAGATTCTATGAAACATGTTGCGAGGAGAGAACATGAATCCTTCATCTTACCAAGTAAAATTTTGGCACCTCTTACACTTTCTTACTTATCGTGCAAGATTGTTGAAGAGGGATGGACACCAATAACCTGCTCTTAAAATTTTATGAGCAATGACTTTCCAAGCAAAGTGGCCTCCACAAATCCCTCCATAGGATTTAGAAACCATCTTAGGGTATTCATCCTATGTTATGCATCTTAACAACACTCCTTCAGGATTATCCAAGTCAATCCATATCTTTTCAAGATATACTTTGGAACACCAACTTGAGTTTCCTTCTCTAATTTTTTTCTAATCCAATAGGATAGTTTAGATTCTTCAAGTAATACACAATGTCCTTATATCAAATAAAATCACTTAACTTACCAAGGGGGCACTACTCGTCACCTTCAACATTGTGTACTTAAACAACTTGCAAGTTAGTTTCAGCCATCAATCTTGCCAAGCCCAATCCTCTTACTAGATTTATAGTTTGAATGTCCATATCATATTCTTGAAGTTTATTTACCCACCTACACCTTTTACTTGACATCTCCATTTGAGAGAGGATGTCCTTCACCATGGTGTGTGGCACATATGCTATGATTTTGGAACACAGAATATAGGGTCTAACAATTTTAGTAGTTTTCACCAAAGCAAAAGCTTGTTTCTCTATAATAGAGTATTTCAGTTCAAACCCACAAAAATATTTACTGAAGAAGGCAATAGGATTTTCATTTCCTTCTTCATCTTTCTATAATAGGAAAGAAGCAAAAGAAAACATTTAGAAACCCTTTTTATAATTAGGACTAGCCAACACAAGCGCAGTTTTGAGTGCTTATTTTACTCCTTCAAAATCTTGGGTTACCTTATCACCCCATTTAATAATTTGATCCTTCTTCAAAAAAATTTGAATAGCAAAGTAATCTCATAAAAATTGGAGATGTGTTGTCATGCAAATGCGCAACAAGGAAATTAACAATTTCGAGCATGACAATTATACCCCTATGTTAATTTTTTCAATTCTTACCATTCCAAGGCACCCTGGGTCTGTCCACTTAGTCCAAGTGACCTCCCAATTAATGTTATCTCATCCCCTAGGTGATTTAGGAAATTCCATTCATTCCCCTATGTGATTTTAGGAGTTCATTAAAAGTTGCAAGCTTCAAGCAGTTGTGGGAAGGGCTATCACTGGCCTTCCTAAGACTGGAGCAACCCCATGGAGTAGAGCAGAAAATCCAAAAAATTGTGGATGTGATTCAAAGGCCTTGGGAAATCATGGAAGTGATTCAGGGAGATTCTGGAAGGACTTAGAGAAGTTGGGGCAGTTTCACCAAAATTACGGTTTACATGCCAGGCAAAGTGCACATGCCAATATAATTATTGAACTTCCGAAGGCAATTATAGGAACTCTGGGTAGAGTTAGGAGAAAAAAAAACATCTTCAGAAAGGGATTTCTAAGCCCTATAATATGGTGAAATTATTTTTTTCACAACAATTTGGAGCATTGGGTCTGCAAGCAGTTTTTCTCATACACAGGTGGAGTACCAAATCCAAAATCTAGTTTTTCAAGAAACAAATGGAATAATAAATACATGATAACACCACCATTGGATGAAAAATATCATTTCTAGTCAGGATCATATAAAATTTCATTAAAAAAATCCATCGGGAGCTCAAGTTATCATCGTTTCAAGTTGTCCTCTTAGAGCGAGTTCGGGAGTTAGTCAAATTTTGGGAGGACACGTGTCAGCTCCAGGATCTGGCAGGATTTTTTTCCATCAAATTCCTCAAGGTTAGGGACATAAACCATGTAAAAATGTGCCTATCCCCCATATGACCTTTGGATCCTCATGTGACCTCCAGGATCACCAATTCAACCCCCAGGTGCTTACGGGAGCTCAAAGCCTCAACCGTCTCGATCGCTACCACGTGTCATCACCAAGAGCATCATGGAATTTTATGTCCCTCACAATTCAAAGACATCAGACTTGTAAAAATGCACCCATCCCCCAAGGAGACTCCTAGTCACCCATGTGACCTCTTCAAGACCAATTTTTCAACCCTGGGAGCTAGTGGAGCCTTCATTCCCTATCATCAGATTGCGCCACGTGTCACCACCTTGCTCACTGTGGAAATTGATGTCCCTCACATCCCTTTGAGGTGAGGGATTTCAAGGAAAAAAAAATTCACCCATCCCTCTCTGTGCATAATTTTTGAATTTTTTTAAATCCCCACTGTCATTTTCTTCCCACATCTTCCTTTTTAAACCTGTGCACAATTCTTTCTCCAAACTCCTCTGCAACTTCCTACCACCACTCCACCATTTCTAAAACTAGAACCATATATATCACATCATTATTTTCCTCCACTCCATGAAAACATACAAGTCTTAGAAGGAGGTTTGAGCAAACAAGGAAGAAGAAGTGAAGAACGAAGAGAAGAAACAATGAAAATCTCCATTCATTGTGAATGGAGATTCGTAGAAATCTTCTGCAAAACCGGTGCGTACTGAAACAGCACACCATTTTTTTGTTACTTCCTCTCTCAAAAACCATCAGAAAAACACCTTCAATCCCTCCTTGCATGACACAAAACACTCACAACAAAAAAATCCAAAAAAATTCCTCTTTCTAGCCCAATGAGGAAAAAGTTCAATTTCCAATCAAACCGTCTGGTCGAATCGAAATGAGAATTCACCGGAAGCACAAAAGGAAAAAACCCACAGAAAAAATGTAATTTTTATTGCAAATGGAGAAGAAAAATAGATCTATGAATTTTGAGCTCCATTAATGGTTGTCACGTCCAAAAGCACTGTCAGGTCAAAAAATTAAAAGTTTAAAATCTCCTAGACTATTGAGCGGGTACGTCTAAAATTTCAGAGGTGCAATATTGGGTAAAAACCCATATCAAAAAAATTTGTTCCACATTGATCTGACCTTTAGAATCCCACTTTCTAAAAATAACAGGTCTTCTACATATGGGATTGCTATTTTGGGAAAGTCATCAACAGAAGAACTTGTGAAGGAGATGAGACATTGAAGATGCACTATAGCTGAGAATTCATCAGAACAGGCATTTTGGCACTTACTAAAAATAGTAAGTGGTCCCATAAGCACCTGCCAAAAATAGAAATTTGATCCAGAAGGAGAGAGGAATGCAGGGAGAAGAGGAAATCAGAGTCGCAACATTCAGTTGAGGTTCGAGGGAGCTACTTTTTCATACTTACTAAAAATAGTAAGTTACTCTTTCTAAGGAAAACATGAAGTAGAAGTGGACAGGACAGAAGCTAGCACAACCCTTTGCCTATGAGTATGAGATAGAAGATAGTGATGTCTTGTACATGGACCTAAATGACCTTAGAACTCGCATGACAGCCAAGGACTAAAAGAAGATTGAAGATCAAATATTCACAAGTGGTTTGTTCACTCACTCATCGAAGGACACCCAGTGTCTGTGCAAAGTCTTGAGTTAGTCCTAGCCTAATCTCACCACTATGAGCTGAAACATGAACCATCCCACTAACAATGGTATAGAATGGCAGTCATTAGCCCTAGAACCATTTCACTTTCTTTGCAGATACCGACATCACCCAAAGCATGGTTGTGATCTCAAAAGATAGAGCCTTGCATGATTGGGAAACATTGGATGCCTATGTATAAGGGGTTGCACTTGGTTCATGGTTGAAAACAGAAAGAAATCCCTCAAGGATGCCCAAGAACTATCCAAATTATGAGTTCGAGAAGGATATTCAAATTCCATCACTCTCCTCGGTAGAGTTATGGGGAGAAGCAATCACAAGATAATTTCAAGACTGGATGGACCTTTTCATCTTGACGCGTTGTGAAGGAAAATAGAGAATTTATTGGGGGCAGATCATCAATGACAACCTCCATCTGTAGCTTCTCTAGGTACCCATGATAAAGAAGTGCCACATGACTTCTTACTTGGTTTATCTCCTCACTATCTCAAGATCATTAAAAGGATTGGCTCTCACGCAAAACATTGTTGCCAAGGTGCCTGCATTCAAGAAACTTCCACAGTTGGTGATGGAGGAAATCCATAGGCATTTTCTCACGTGAATGCATTCACAATGTATGTGGTCGAAGCTTAGAAGGATATCTGGAGGCTAGGATTTCGTCACAAGTGGCATCTCGTGATCAAGAAATATGGCTCTTATTTCATACAATTCTTGACCTTCTCCTACCTGCGAGTTATTGGCTTCAACCAAGCTCCGCTAAGGCTGCCTAAGTACCTTAGTGACCAAATTGTATTGTTCAAGCTCTACAAATAAATCATTCAAGTGAATAATAGGCTTAGAAGTAGGAGGAAGAAGTTGATTCCATTTCCTATCTCTCTTGGGGTATTCACGTGCAAGAGCTCAGATGACGCATCTCATCTAGAGGCCACTTTCGCTCATTTGACTTTGCATCCCTACATTACAGGCCTAATTTCGACATCCGAGAAGATCTCGACTCTTTCTACGTCCCATAATTGCAACACAAGCCACAAGTCAAGGACTACCGATCCAATTACGCGATGAATTTGAAGTGAGTGAAAAGGGCCATATGAGGATGAAAATCGGTGAGATAAAGAAATTCAAGTTCTCAAGTATGAAGATATTTTACACGATGATGGGACAAAGATGTATGATCATGAGTACATGGCGGTTAATATGCCCCCTTTGTCTCCAATCAAGCGGTATGTTCGTGAATAAAGGGATATCAAGGAGAAATTTGGGTGGGAAAGTGGTAAGGAGAATGAGAAATTGGTTTCAAAAGAAGAGAACCATGATCATCCAATCACATGAGGAATTCCCCAAGTCAGAAGTAAGCTTCCCATCAGTCATCCTCAAAATTCGTAGAGGTGACTTCTAGTTCTAAACACTTGAGCAAGTTCAAAAAGGAAGGCCACATAATTGGAAGCTTCTCCTCACAAGAAGACGCTAAAGAAATCCAGGGTAGAAGAAGACTCATTTGAGTCATTGCGAGAGGAAGACTTGATTACAAAAATTTAGGAAGAAAATCTAGTGGCCGAGACATAAGTGGATGAAGAACACATGGTCCAAGACCAATCTTCAAGCCACCACAGGAGGTCCCACCTCTTGTTGACAACCATACTTCTCTCATTTAGGATTTTCCTCCTCCTTTAGAATAGGGAATTGTTAGTGCACCTATCATTGATTCCAAATCCGATGAGGTGTTTCCTTGGATGCAGGAAACAATTGTCCCTGATTCCCACACTTCGCAGCAAGTGGCAACCCCTGATCCATCAATGATTGTCTCATAGGCCAAAGAAAAAATATCAAGAAATATCACACATATGACCTCGGGGTTCTACGGTGGGAAAAGTGGTAATCAATATATCAAAGTAGCTCGGCCCAAGGTAATCAATCCAATGGATGAGATGACACTAGCTAACTATGAGATGAGCACAATCCAACTAGGACCGGAAACTCATGAAGGGGATTTGCACATGTATCAGCAATCTTCTACTCGCATGGTGGCAAGGAATAAGGAGTATAAGAAGAAGATTGATGAACTAAAAGAGCATGTGTGAACTATGTCATTCTATGTGCAACATCTAGTTGATCTTAATGCCACGAAAATTCCCATTAAGGAAGTTACACCCATTAGTAGCTTTAATCCAGAATCCATTAGGAGGACACACAAGTTCACAATGCAAGGGCAAGTGAATAATGAATGGATTAACTCAATTTCTGAAAAATAAAAGTCAGTGCTCTAAGAAGCGGTCAAACTCTTCGCTTACATGTGTGTGACAACAAATAGGACACGGCACTCAAGGAGGACTTGGAGAAAGAAAGGGACTATTGGGAACTTTTTGGCCCATTAGCAGATGAAATGAGAAACACTCATCGCCAGGAGTTTATTGACAAGAATATTTTTAAACTCCCTCAGAAGACTTGTCATGTGTATGGGTGAGGGCCTTTGAAATCAAGCTTGAGGCAATCAATCAAGCCATCACAGAGCTGGAGGAAAAATAGGAACAAGCCTACAAATTGCAGGATAGTGTAAATCAAAAACTCAGAAACTTGGATTACCTACAATGGGCGAGGATAAAATTGTTGATGATTTGATTGGTCCATTTGAATAATACGTCAAGAAAGAGGTAGACAACCCATTTTCCTTCACTAAGGATACCCTCGACTTCCTCTCAAAGATTTGGGCCTCTATTACACTTATCACGAGAGAAACATTCATCATGGTTTGGGAAGTGCAAAGACATCAATAGTGTGGTTGATGGATGGACATATACCTTGAGCTGCGTTTACATTCCTCATGCCGACAAAGTGGAACCAAGAAAGAACTCATATCGAGTAAGGAGCTTGGAGGGATAAAGGCCTTCCCAGGAGCGCAAAGTGGAAACTAGTCAGGAAGTGAGATCAAATCCACTGTAGCAGCTCATTCTTCCACATAATTCTTATTTTCTCTCTCTTCTTCTTCTTCTTCATCTTCTTTCTCTTTCTCTCTTCTTTTCTCACCCAACACTCTCTCTCGTCAATGTTATATTTTTGTGCTAGGGTTTGCACTTTTTAATATAACTTTAAGTGACTTTATAAATATAATGTAAACTTTAAGTCACCTTGATTTTATAAAAGGAACTTAAATATTTAAGTGGAATATGAACAATCTAAAGTCAAATTAAAGTATTTGAAAAGTCACCAGGAAGATGAAGAATTGCCTTTTGTTCTATAAATTGTCACAGGCTCCTCATTTGAACTTCTTCTTAGAAAAATTCTTAGACTTCGTAGATATTGGAGATGTTTTTGTGAATTCATGAGAGAGATATCCTTGTGAAGAGAGAAAAGAGAAAAAAATTCCATTTTCCCTACTCAAAAATGTCTTCTATTTCTATGTTATGTACAATTTCTACTTGAGCTTCAATAAAGGAAGAAGGAATTTTAGCCTTTTTTGACTGAGGAGTTTAGTGGTACTTTGTGCTCATTAAATGTTATTTGGTCTTATTATTGTTATGCAGATTTGATTTCTTCTAAATTCAAGTGCATGTAATGAAATTTTGGTTGGTGTATGCAAGTCTCTAATTTTGTACTTGCAGACATTAGTTTCTCTTTTCTAACTTTCTCACTCCCTTTCCTACTTTCCTAGAAAATTCCTCTCTTGTAAATATATGCAAGATTTTTCCGCAGGGTCAGTGGAGTGCCCCTATTGGATCCCCGACCAAAAGGCCACCAAGATAAAACTCACTTTTATTCACGCATGCACATACAATGTCAGTTGCATCTGTTAAATGAGAGGGACTTAGACTCCCAAAGCTAAGGAAAGATAACCACCAATTTGTCCCCCAAAATTTTTTTCCCACCAATAGTTTTGGAGCCCACCATGGGGCATATTTAAAGATCTACACACGAATACAACCATAAGGTCGGAAAAATACAAAAAAATCAAAAAAATTAAAAATAAAAAAAAATAATAATATTAGAATTTGAATAGCTATACGAGCCTCATGTCTACAAACCATGGCTATTTTGGGAAATCCTCTTATTGAAAGACTGAATTTCTCTTCCACATTCAAGAGGATATTGCTTCAGATTTGCGAGAGGCTATTTGGCATAACAGGCAAAGTGTTAACCATTATTTCATCACTACGAGAATACTCAACCTTGAAGAAGAACACGATGTTGAATTTGAAAGACAAAGACAAATTCAAGTACTGCAAAGAAGAGCATAAATCTCCAAGCTGGCGGATAGAAGATACACCCGGCAACAAAGACAAGGAGGACAAATTGATCCTACTTTTGAAGAACTTCAAAGAAGACAAGAGCTGCTCCAAATTCAGAGGTCTCCTTTTCGTCACATAGTTGGTCACATTGGGAGTCCGAGCATTTTCAATCCATTGGACATTGAGTTCCCATACATCAACGAGAATCTTGAAGATTTCACTGACGTAGAGACCACAAAAAGAAGCTAGAGAAAGAGAAGTAAGAGTTGAAGCCAAAATAAGAGATCAAATTGAAGAAATTGAAAGAGCTCGAGATGAAGCAAATGCAAGAGCAGCAGTAGAAGCCGCAGCCTTAAAGAGGTTGGAAGTTAGAATCGAATGGAATGGCGGATCTTGATCGGGAGTATTGTAGACCTAATGTACCATGGGGGGAAACACCAACCCACTCGCCCTTACTCAACCACTTCATGAGCTACCAAAGGGCTCAAGGAATTTTTTTCCAAAGTTCAGAGGGGATGGCTCTCAACTTCCCGAAGAACACGTAGTAGCATTTATCACCGCTTGCGGTGTGCTAGGCATTGAGCACGAAGATGTGTCAGTCTGGCTCTTTGTGGAATCACTTTAAGAAAAAACCATCAAATGGTTTTACATGCTTCCCTTGAGTTCTAACACCTACTGGGAAGATATAAGAAGTGCATTCAAACATAGGTTCAAGACCACGGAAGATTGTCAGGATCTCTTGGTCCAATTGGTACAAATGAAGAAAGAAACCTCGAATCAATGAGAGACTTCATAGTAAGATATAACAGAGTGATAAGAAGAATCCTGAAGATGTGGTGCCTCCTGAAAATAATTTGAAGAGATTCTTCATCAATGCCTTGCCATCAGAAGTAGGTTTCTTCCTCAGAAGATCCCAACCAAGAACATTGAGGGAAGCTCAGGACTCGTGATAGAAATTGATGATGATCTAATCTTATCTCAGTAAAGTGAAAGGCCCAAATGGAAAGCAAAAAGGCTAGAATTCAGGCTCAGTCACCACAAACCCAATGTTCCAAAAAATGGCAAATGACTTGGTTTCCTTGAAGAAACAACTGTCCCATATCACAATGAGAACACTCCAAGGAATCCAAATCCTCCCAATAGACCAAGGATTTCTCCACCTCCTCGTCGGATCACTCTCGAAGCACCACCAATCAATGCCACCTGTGACACTGAAGAACCAGAGGAGGAAGTGGAAATTGAAGAACCTGAAGAATAAAATGTGGGTGATGACGACAACTATCTTGAGGTCAAGGAAGTTGATGGTGATACACACAATGGCCTAATTGAGTACGTTGATGATGAAGATGATGATGATGAAGAAGCTCTAAGCTTCTCATGCACATTTTCACTCGCGCACAGTCCAAGAAAGGTGCTCCATCCTTAACGGTTGGTGAATGAAGGAAAATAAGATTCTTTTGTGGAGGTTCCACAAAATAAAATCATCAGCAGAGGATCACCACTACCACCTTGATGGAGTCGGCTAAAGAAAAATCAGACCCACTGGTTAGCAAGGATCATGCTGCCATACCAAGTCCTTCATCCCCTCTCCCACTCAAAAGTTATTAAAAATAATTCTCCTTCAAATGTTGTTTCTACAAAAACATCTAAGGTTCCATCAAAACCTGCATCCCCACCTCCTTCCAAGCCAAGTTACTGCACCCGTGAAGGAAAATCTAACCCCCAAAGTAGAAAAACCTTCACCATGTAAATCAATTGTCATTCCCAGAACCTCTTCCTTTCCCACCATAACCCCATTTTACTTTTGGAACACGAAGAAAAACTTTAGTCCAGCCTTACATAAATAGAATACCTACAAACGCATCCTGCCCAATTTGATAGGTTCATTGATGTAGTCTATGGTGGTAATCCTATAACCTTAAGTCCAAATTCCAAAGGCTTACTCCCCACACTGTCCACACCACCTTCTCAAAACATGCTAGCCCTCAGTGCCTCCAAAACCAAAAAGGTTGAACCTTTCTACCTATCACTCCTCATTAAAGGCTTCCAACTAAATAATTACATCATAGATTTGAGCCTCAAATAATGTGATGCCCGTCAAAGTTGTAAATTCCCTAGGCCTCACCTTGACCTAGAAAAATAGCACCGTTATTCAATAGAATCCAAACAAGTGCCATTGGTAGGAAGAATCAAAGATGCATAGGTAGCATTAGCTAATTTTCTAGATAAGAAGGTGCTTCTAACCATCCTGGTGGTGGACATCCTAGCATCCTTTGGCATGCTACTGAGCCGAAGCTTCTGCAGAGACTTGGGTGGAGAAATAAAAATGGATTGGTCATATGTAACTATTCTAGTGAAAGGTGAGATGAAGAATTCTTCACGCGCAATAAGGAAGATGAAGTTCACAGTATGAAAGTTTGATGATCCAAAGGCAAACATTCTTTTCAAGATAACGGGCTAGGAAACTACTTCCTCACATCTAGAAAAAGATGAGAACTTGCCACTTCTTATGGAAGAAGAAGAAGATCAAGTTTGGATGATGGAATTTGATGGTAGTCACTCTAGTGTAGGTTTAGGAGCAGGCATGGTGTTGTACTCTCCTTCCGATGAATTGTACCCATTTACCTACAAGCTGTAATTTGATAATATGAATAACACAATGGAGTATGAAGCGCTCCTCTTAGGAATGGGCGTGGAAGAAGACATGGGAATCAAGAAGCTGAGATGTCAGGGTGATGCAAAGGTGATAGTAAATCAAGTCCAATAACAATATCAGGTGAAAAATCCAAGACTCGGCATTATAGAAACGAAGTATGGGACTTGCATTGAATCTTTCGATGCATTTTCCATCGAAGCTATCCCATGAGAAAATAATGAAAAGGTTGATTCTCTTGCAGTGTCAGCTTCCCTAGTGACACCTCATCCTTCTTTTGGTAAAGAAAAGGTGACCATTGAAATGGTGTTTAGGCCTAGTGTACCAGATAATGCAAATCATTGGCAGGTCTTCAATGATGATAATCAGATCTTGGCGTTCTTAGAATAAAGGGACAATTTCAATAACCTCTTCTTTGAAGGAAGCGAGAATCCACACGAGAAGCGGTAGCAAAGAAGAGAAATAAGGAATTGAAGGGATCGATGAAGAAGGAGTGATCAAATTGAAAGGAAACAAGATTCCCAAAGGCCTAGTTTCTCTGGAAGACCTCTTTGACAAACATGACAGATTCATTCAAGAGAAAGAAAAATAATCTTCTCGGTGCCCAACTAATTTTGAGAAGGAAAACATCGGCACCCGAAGGAGCCAAGGATGGTCAATATTGGAAAATGTTGTTCACCTGAGGAGAAGAGAAGGTTTTTTACGTTACTCAAGAAATATTTAGATGTTTTGGCCTACTCTTATGATGAACTCAAATCCTTCCAACCGAAGGAAATGCATCACTCAATTCCCTTGAAGCAGGATGCCAAGCCATTTAGGAAAAAACAAAGGCCATATAACCCAAAGATTGTTGATACCATCAAAGAGGAGGTAATGAAGATTCTTAATGCAAGGATCATCTTTCCTATCCATCATTCAACATGGGTGGCCAACATTGTTTTGGTGCGAGAAGAAGAATGGTGAAATAAGAATATGTGTAGATTTCTGCAACTTGAACCAGGCATCACTGAAAGACAATTATCCTCTCCCTATCATGGACCACATTTTGTAAGCATTCACTAGATCTGAAATGCTTTCATTTCTTGATGGATTCTTAGGATACAATCAAATTGAAGTGGTAGAGGAGGATCGCACTAAGTTAGCCTTCGCAATGCCTTGGGGCACTTTTGCATACAATAGAATGCCTTTCGACCTAATCAATGTAGGAGCTACATTTCAAAGGGCGATGGATTTGGCATTCAAAGATCTAAAACATTGCATTGTCATATATCTTGATGATCTCATGATATTTTCAAAAAAGAGGGAGACCATATCCATCAATTGGAATAAGTACTTGCAAGGTGTAGAAAATATGGCATATTGTTAAACCTAAAAAAGTGCATTTTTGGACTAACATAAGGAAAGTTGTTGGGGCACATTATGAACAAACACGGAGTGTGCATTGATCCTAAGAGAGTATGGGCCATTCAAGCACTATCTCTACCCACAAGCAAGAAAGGAGTCCACTCTTTCTTTGGCAAGGTAAACTTCCTTCGCCACTTCATTCGGAGTTTACAGAATTGACAAAGCACATCACTACCATGATGAAACCTCAATTAAACTTCAAATGGAATAATGAAGGAAAAACAACTTTTGAAGAAATCAAGAAATCCATTACCAAATCCCCGACTCTTGTGTCTCTACGAATTTCAAGAAAAATTCATCATGTATTGTTATGCATCAAAACACACGCTCTCTATCATTCTAGTCTAAAAGAATGATGAAGGTGTGGAGGCACCCATTGCTTTCATGAGCTGCCCATTGAAGAATCATGAACTAAACTACAGCTAGTTGGAGAAACATGCCTATGCCGTAGTCAAGGCTGTAAAAAATTTCAGATTTTACATACTAAACTCTCATATTGTGCAATGGTACTGGCAAAGACAATCAAGTCCATTTTGACACAACAAGATCTTAGAGCTAAAAGAGGAAATCAGTGCAAAAAATTCAAGATTATGATATGGATATCGGCCCTCCAATTTGGTACGAGGAAATGGCTTGTGTATGTTGATCGCTGAATATGAAGAACTCAAGGCTCAACACGGTGAAGACAATTGTGCTTGCCCAATTTGTTCTAAAAATAATCCACAGGTTCTCTTTGTAACCACTACTGATGAGTGGTATGTTGATATTGTCTATTACCTAACTTATGGAGAATGCCCTTCTCATCTTGATTATAAGCAAAGGAGAACACTCAAGCTGAAGGCAACAAAGTTTGTAATCTAGAACCATGCACTTTACAAGAGAGGTCTTGATGGATGTTTCCTCAAATGCGTAGACAAAGAGCAACAAGAAAAATTTCTTAAAGCATACCATGACCAAGCATGTGGTGGACATTTCTCAGCGATGGTCACTACACACAAGATCCTCCGAGGAAGGTATTATTGGCCCACCCTCTTTGCAAACACTCAAGAATGGGTTTCCAACTGTGAAGCATGCCAACAATTTATTGGGAGACCCCAACTTGTAGCACCACCACTCAGGCTAGTTGTTAATGAAGAACCATTTCAATAGTGGGGACTAGATTTCATCAGTGTACTAAATCACGAATCAAGCTCAAGGCACACATATGTGCTCACACTGACATACTACTTCATGAAATGGGTGGAAGCCATTCCAGCTAAGCAAGCAACCACTGAAATAGTATGTAACTTCATCAAGGAGAATATCATAGTACGTTTCAGAGTGCCACAGAAGATTGTAGTGGACAATGCTACCTATTTCTCTTTAAGGGAGTTGACTGAGTTTTGCTATGGCTATGAAATCTCCGTGTCTCATTCATCAGACTATTATCCACAAGGAAATGAACAGGTTGAATCAAGCAATAAGAACATCATAACCATTATCCACAAGCTCGTGGATGAAAACCAAAGGAATTGGAAAAAAACATTGTATGATGCATTATGGGTGGATAGGATCACCCCTAAGAAGGCAATAGGTATGTCACCATTCCAACTGTTGTATGGAGTTGAAGCAAAAATTCCCATCATGGTTGAGATGCTAGCTCTCAAGTTGCTCCAGGAATAGAAGATGAATAGTACAAGGATTCCATTGACAAGAGGATCCTCTTTCTTGAGAAGCTAGAAGAGAATAGAATCTGAGTAGTGGACCGTATCAAGAAGCACCAATTGAAAGTAAATAAGATATTTGACAAGACATCCAAAACGAGATAATTCAAAGTTGGAGACCTCGTCTTGCTATGGGAAAAGAGAAGGGAACCAAAAAGACAGCCATGGAAATTTTGATTCATTATGGCTTGGCCCATTCTAGGTTCATGAAGCTTGTGGTGAGAATTTTCTTCTACTCTCATAATTGGATGGAAGGCCATTGGAATTGCCTCGCAATGGGAAATACCTAAAATTGTATCATCAGTGAAAGCGAGTTGTCCCCCGTCGTGTACCATAGGTGATTTCTAGGTGTTTTTCCCTTTATGTTTCATATTTTTCTTCTTCCGATGTGTATCGTGTGTTTCTTTTCCATTGTTTTATGTGTGTGTGTGTGTGTTTCCTTCTTCGTTATCTTTCTCTCTTGTGAATTATACATGACTCCGTAGGCCTCAATGGATAAGGCACTGGTCAATGGATCATATGGTCTAAAGTAGAGATTATCGATTCCCCATGTCATGTCTTCACTGAACTCAATCCATTTCATGTCCCCAATCTAGAGCCAGTTGTTGTCATGTAAATGTGTAACAAAGAAATTAACACCTTCCGAGCATGACAATTATACCCCTGTGTTAATTTTTTCAAGTCTTACCATTCCAAGGCACCCCAAATCTATCCATTCAGTCCAAGTGACCTCCTGATTAACGTTATCTCATCCCCTAGGTGATTTAGGAAAGTCCATTCATTCCCCTAGGTAATTTTAGGAGTTCATTAAAATTTGCAAGCTTCAGGCAGTTATGGGAAGGGCTATCACTGGCCTTCCTAAGGTACTGGAGCAACCCCATGGAGCATAACAAAAATCCAAAATAGATGTGGAGGTGATTTAAATTCCTTGTTACATCATGGAAGTGATTCAGGAAGATTATGGAAGGACTTGTAGAAGTTGGGGTAGTTTCACCAAAATTAGGGTTCACAAGCCTATGTAATGCACAAGCCAAAACAATTGTTTAACTTCTGAAGGTGATTTCGAGATATTTTGGTGGAGTTAGGAGAAAACCAAAAAATCATCAGAAAGGTAATTATAACCCCTACAATATGGATAAATTATTTTTTCACAACACTTTAACGCATTGGGTCTACAAGCAGTTTTTCTCATGCATAGGTGGAGTAACAAATCAAAAATATGATTTTTAGGGACAAAATGGAAGAATAAATACCTTTTGATCCCCACCATTGGATTCCAAAGGTCATTTCCAATCAGGATCATATAAAATTACATCAAAAAATTCCATCGGGAGCTCAAGTTATCGTCGTTTCAAGTTGTCATCTTAGAGCGAGTTTGGGAGTTAGTCAAATTTTGGGAGGACACGTGTCAGCTCAGGAGCTTAGCAGGATTTTGTGTCCCTCATTTCCCTCAAGGTCATGGACATAAACCATGGAAAATTTCTCCCAACCCCCATACAACCTCTAGATCCTCATGCGACCTCCACGATCGCCAGTTCAGCCCCCAAGTGCTTACTAGAGCTCAAAGCCTCAACCATCCGATCATTGCCACGTGTCATCACCAAGAGCATCGTGTAATTTGATGTCCCTCACAATTCATAGATATCAAACTTTTAAAAATGTGCTTAGCCCCCAAGGAGACTCCTGGTCACCCATGTGACCTCTTCAAGACCAATTTTTCAACCCGGGAGCTAGTGGAGCCTTCATTCCCTTTCATTAGATCGCCGTCATGTGTCACCACCTTACTCACCATGGAAATTGATGTCCCTCATGTCCCTTTGAGGTGAGGGATTTCAGGGACAAAAAATGCACCTAGCCCTCTTTGTGCATAATTTTGAAAAAAATTTAAATCCCCACTTGTCGCTATCTTCCTAATTCTTCCTTTTTAAACCCGTGCACAGTTCTTTCTCCAAACTCCTCTGCAACTTCCTACCACCACTCCACCATTGTTGAACCTAGAACCAGATCTATCACAAGTAGTGTTTTCCTCCACTCCATGAAAACATACAAGTCTCAGAAGGAGGTTTGAGCAAACAAGGAAGAAGAAGTGAAGAATGAAGAGAATAAACAGGGAAAATCTCCATTTTCGTGAAACGGAGATTCGTAGAAATCTTGCAAACCAGTGCATGAAACAACACACCATTTTATAATATTACTTCCTCTCTTAAAAACCATCAGAAACACACCTTCAATCCTTCCTTGTGTGGCATAGAACACTCACAATAAAAAAATCCTCTTTCCGGCCCAATGAGGAAAAAGCTCAATTTCTAATCAAACCTAGTAGTCGGATCGAAACGAGATTTCACCAAAAGCACAAGAGGAAAAAACCCACAGTAAAAATGTAATTTTTATTACAAATGGAGAATAAAACCAGACTTGCAAATTTTGAGCTCCATTAATGGTTGCCACATCTAGAAGCACTATCAGGTTGAAAAATTAAAAGTTTAAAATCTCCTAGACTATTGAGTGGGTAGGTCTAAAATTTCAGAGGGGCAATATTGGGAAAAAAACCCATATCAGAAAACTTCATTCCATGTCAATCCGACCTCCAGAAGCCCACTTTCTAAAAATAGCAGGTCTTCTACATATGGGACTGCTATTTTGGGAAAGTCATCAACATAAGAACTTGCGAAGGAGACGGAGACATTGAAGATGCACTGCAGCTGAGAATTCATCAAAATGGGCATTTTGGCACTTACTAAAAATAGTAAGTAGTCTCGTTAGCACTGTCAAAAATAGAAAGTTGATCCATAAGAAAATAAAAAATGTAGGGAGAAGAGGAAATCAGTCGCAATATTTAGTTGAGGTTTAAGGGAGTTATTTTTTCATACTTACTAAAAATAGTAAGTTGATCTTTTTAAGGAAAAACATGAAGCGAAGTGGACAGGATGAGTTGGCATGACCCATCACTTGCAAGTATGAGACAGAAGATAGTGATTTCTTGTACATGGACCTGAATGACCTTAAAACTCGCATGGCAGCTAAGGACCGAAAGAAGATTGAAGATTATATATTCACAAGTGGCTTGTTCATTACCGCGAGACACCCAATGTATCTGTGCAAAGTCTTGAGTTGGTCCTAGCCTGCTCTCACCACTATGAGCCCGAAACATGAACCATTTAAGCTGAAAATGGTACAGTGATGGTATTCATTAGCCCTAGAACCATTTCACTTTCTCTACAAATACCGACATCACCCAACATGGTCGTCATCTCAAAGGATAGAGCCTTGCATGATTGGGAAACGATGAATGCCTATATACAAGGGGTTGCACTTGGTTCGTGGTTGAAAATATGAAGAAATCCCTCAAGGATGCCCAAGAACCTTCCAAGGTGTGAGTTCTAAGAAGGATATTTAGATGTCATCACTCTCCTCAATAGAGTTATGGGCGAAGCAAGCACAAGAGACTTCCAAGATTAGATGGGTCTTTTCATCTTGATGTTGATAGAAGGAAAGCAGAGAATTGACTAGGGGCAGATCATCAGCGACAACCTCCATCTACAACTACTCTAGGTACCCATGATGAAGAAGTTCCACATGAATTATTACTTGGTCTATCTCCTCACTAGCTCAAGATCATTTAAAGGATTGGCTCTCATGCAAAACATTGTTGCCTAGAAACTTCCACAGTTGGTGATGGAGGAAATCCATAGGCATTTCACTCACATGAACAATGCGTTCACAACATATGTGGTTTGAAGCTTATAAGGATATATGGAGGCTATGATGTCATCACAAGTGGCGTTCATGATTAAGAAATATGGCTCTTATTTCATACAATTCTCAACCTTCTCTTACTTGCGAGTTGTTGGCTTCAACCAAGATCCGCTAAGGCTTCCTAAATACCTTAGTGACAAAATTGTATTGTTCGAGCTCTGCAGATAGATCATTCAAGTGAATAATAGTCTTAGAAGTAGGAGGAATAATTTGATTCCATTTCCTATCTCTCTCGGGGTATGCATGTGCGAGATCTCAAATGACACATCTCATCTGGAGGCCACTTTCACTCATTTGACTTTGCATTCCTACATTGCTAGGCCTAATTTCGACATCCGAGAAGATCCTGACTATTTCTACGTCACAGAATTGCAACATTAGCCACAAGTTGAGGACTACTGGGTCAATTCTGCTAATGAACTTGAAGTGTGTGAAAAGGACCATATGAGGATGACAATCAATGAGATGAAGAAATTCAAGTTCTCCAGGTATGAAGATATTTGTCACGATGATGGGACGGAGATGTATGATCCTGAGTACGTGGTAGTAAATATGTCCCCTTTGTCTCCAATAAATGGGTATGTTCGTGAATCAGGGGATATTAATGAGTGGACTAAAAAATGGTAAGGAGAACGAGAAATTGGTTTCAAAAGAAGAGAACCATGATTATCCAATCACGAGGAATTCCCCCAAGTCAAAAGCAAGCTTCCCATCAGTCATCCTCAAAAGTTGTAGAGGTGACTTCCAGTTCTAAATGCTTCAGAGCAAGTTCAAAAAGGAAGGCCACAGAATTGGAAGCTTCTCCTCATAAGAAAATGCCAAAGAAAGCCAGGGTAGGAGAAGAATCATTTGAGTCGTTGCGAGAGGAAGACTTGATCACAGAAATGTAGGAAGAAAATATAGTGGCCGAGACACAAGTGGATGAAGAACACATGGTCCAAGACCCAGTCTTCAAGCCACCATAAGAGGTCCCACCTCTTGTTGACAACCATACCTCTCTCATTCAGGATTTTCCTCCTCCTTTAGAATAGGGAACTGTTGGTGCACATATCATTGAGCTCGAATCCAATGAGATGTTTCCTTAGATGCAGGAAACAATTGTCCCTGACACTGCACTATGCAGCAAGTGGCAACCCTTGATCTATCAACAATTGTCTCATTGGCCAAAGAAAAAAGATCAAGAAAGCTCGCACATACAACCTCATGGTTCTATAGTGGGGAAATAGGTAATCAATACATTGAAGTGGCTCGGCCCAAGGTAATCAAGCCAATGGATGAGATGACACCAGCTGACTATGAGATGAGCACAATCCAACTAGGACCAAAAATCATGAAGGGTATTTGCACATGTATTAGCAATCTTTCGCTCGCATAGTGGCAAGGAATAAGGAGTATAAAAATAATATTGATGAACTAAAAGAGTAGGTGCGAACTCTATCATTCTATGTGTAACATCTAGTTGATCCTAATGTCATGAAAATTCACACTGAGAAAGTTGTGCCCTTCAGTAGCTTCAATGTAGAATCCATAGGAGGACACATGAGTTCACAATGTAGGGGCGAGTGAATAATGAATGGATTAACTCAATTTCTGAAAAAGGGAAGTCAGTGCTCCAAGAAGCGGTCAAAATCTTTGCTTACATTCATGTGACAATAAATAGGACACAGGAACTCAAGGAGGACTTGGAGAAAGAAAGGGACTATTGGGAACCTTTAGGTCCAATTATGATGAAATGAGAAACATGTTGGTGTGTGTGACATGCCTAGTCATCGTCCACATCACCTCGTGAGTCATCTCGCCTTGCGAGAGTCATAGGTCTTAGGAATTCAAATGACAAGTGTCGATTTTGTCATAGAATCATCATTGTCATTTACGTCGATGCGTCATAGGAGTTACATTCCTTATTTGGAATTGTAACTCCTCCTTTAGTGGCATCATATACGTCGGTGGCATCATTGATAGTATTTCCTTGTTTAGGCATGGGGGGTTACACGGCGCCCCTATTTGTACTTCCTTTTTTGATCTATGAGGATGAGCGGAGACTGTTTTCTTACTTGCATTTTCTTTCCATTGATTTGAATCTGCTTCATGCGTTGGAGCTTGGCGTTACCATAGGAGTGCAACTGCGTTATGGTGCATTGTTTTCGACATCGGTTCTCATTTTCCCTCTTTTATGGTATCGAGCTAGTTTCGTAAAGCGTGCACACTTCATTTATTAGTTGTTTATTATGGTTTCTTCTCATTTCCTTGTGCAAGTTTTTTCAATTATTACTTTAGAATCATGTTAATCTGCTTAACAATTTACTCTTGGATTTTGTTTTTTTGGGGTTTTGTGCATGTGTGCAAGCTTGCTCTTCTCGTGGTGTTGTTCATGGTTTACACAATCACAACTCATTGGTAATTCATGCATGCATCAACTATGGTCAACTCGTGCCTTGTTTCCTAGGTCAAACTCCGCATTGTTTCTTGAAGCTCGGGGTCTTCTTTGTTGAAAGTTACCCCTATTTTTTTCTCATGCGCTGCTTGGCTCCTTCTTTCTGCATGTTTTGGTGTGGACATGGTGGTTTCTCTCTACCTTGGACCAGGTTCATTCCTACCAGCTCTCCTCTTTGCTTAGACTCAAGCATGTTTTCGATCTAAACGTGTTTGTTTTTGGATTGTTCAAACTCGTTTTTGCTTAAGTCCTCGTGCGCATCGAACCCGCACCTTTTTAAAGCTTGGGTTCTTCTTTTGCTAGATATACGCCTAATCTCTATGCATTGCATGGTAATCTTGGCTCATGGCTCGATCTTCTCCCTGTAATCTTGGCTTGTGGTAATCCGAAATGGTCACCCTAACTGCGTTCCTCCCGGCTCGACTGTAACATGTGGCGATTCTGATCTAAACATGGCTTGACCTACATTTAGTGATAGTTCGCCCCGCACTTTGACCACTCTGCGTTGGATCCCTTTCGACCGCTCGGCGTTAGACCCCCTCTCGATGCCTCGGTCGCATTCCAAGGGCTCCCCTCCGTGAACACATCTCCACATGGGCTTCTACTCTCAAGCAACTCAGTCAACACTAGCTTAACCCTTATCCATCCATTAGGGTTAACTATTGGTAAATAATCACATTTTAAATTTTTTAAGGTAAAAATCTTTTATTTAATTGGCATTATAATTTTTTTGGAGTCTTTTGCTTGTTGTATTTAACCTTCCTTCAAGTGTCAAAGATGGAGGGTGAGGTCTGTGGTTGGCAGGAGGCTAATCCCCCCTCACAATTAAAACAAACCCTATCTAAAATTTAATGTCATTTCAACGAGCATACATACAATAACCATTTCATACATTTAGGGCACTTTTTTAATCCGTTTGTAGGCTTATTATCATTTTTCCATTAGTTGCGGGAATTGGTTTTTGCTATAACTTTTGACTCGTTGCTCGCTTTTGAGAACTTCTTTAGTTAAAGTTGCATGTTTTTTCACACTCTAGTTGATGGGATTATTATTTTTGTAAATGCACCATTTTTATAAAGTGCCACATTCTGGGGGGTGTCTTTGTATTGCTTAATTCAGCTCATTTTTTTACCTTTGTTCTATCCCTTTTTTTGCTTGTGGACTTGTGTGCACGTCCGCCACTATCTTACAGTAAAGGGATTCTTTTGTGTGACGTGAGATGCTATTTATCACAAGGATTTCTCTTCCCCTTCTTATTTTCCCTCATTCTTATGTTTTCTTACGGTGTCGAACTATTATGCCCAACGACCCTTGATTGTTTTCTCCACTCTTGTGCATTATTACGCTAATTGCAAGGTGAGTAATGATGGTTCTCGGCACACATTCACATCTAATTGTAATCAACGCACTAAACTATAAAGTGCCAAACTCGGGAGTGTGATATTTGTTCAGGGTGGTTGTTTCTTTTCTCTCTCCTTCCTTTCGCATCCTTTGGTTCTATCTCTTCATTATGGATATCTTTAAATTACCAATGCTCACACCTTTCAACTTCTTTGAATGGAAATCTAAAATTATATTGGTTTTGCGAAGTAAATGGTTATATCGTGTCGTCATGGGGTTAGAGACCGAACCTAATGATGAACCCAAAAAATCTAAGTGGTTCAACTGTTGTGATGAATCCTTAGATATTCTATGTATGTCCGTCTCTCCCAACTTGCTATTCCACATCAAAACTTCCTCGACACCTGAAAAAGTGTAGAAAATGCTCGACGATATGTTTGGGAAGCAAGATGGCATGAGAGCACATGAGTTGGAGAACAAACTACTAGGGTTAAATCCTAGTGACTTTGAAAACTTGCAAGCCTTCTTCTCAAATTTTTTCCACACTAGACTGCTTCTAAAGGAATGTAAAGTGAAAAAGAAAGACTCTTAATTGATCTTGTTGTTTCTTTCTAAGTTAGGTCTTGAATACTCTGTCTTCGTTTCAACTTTCCACATCATGAAAGCCGCCTTGGGTAGTACTTGGAATATGCCCTCCTTTGACAGTTTTTCATCCCAACTCATTCAAGAACAGGACAAACTCATTCAAATGACAACTCTAAAATCCAAGTCACATGCCCTTGTGGTGAATAAGGGCAAGAAAAATGAAAAGAAGAAAGAAACTAAGGAATAACCTAAGAAAGAAACCAATACCAACCAACCCCCAGCTAAGCCCAACACTAACACTTTGACTTTTGAGCCTAAAGCGAAGAAGGAAAATTTTAAATGCTCTTATTGTAAGAAATCTAGGCACGATGAGCATCATTATTTTCGGAAATAAATTGATCACTTAACTCATTTACTTGAGAAAAATAAAATAAGTGTTCCTGAATCCGTTAAACAAAATGCTTAGAAGGGCGAGTCTTCTAATGCAAAGGAGTCTATAAATGAAAAGAAGAAAGGTAAGGCCCTCATAGCTAGATCAGCTCCATCATCAACTTGGATTATTGATTCCGGTGCCTCGCACCACATGGCTTCTTCGAGAGGTTGAATTCTCTAAGCATTGAACCATGTAGCATGTCTCAAATCATGTTGGATGATGACACTCATGTGTCAGTTTCCGGTAGTGGATCGAGTAGAGATAGAAGGTGGAACATTTAACCAAGTGTTGAGTGTTCCCAATCTCTCTACTAATCTCCTATCGGTTTACCAAATCACCCACCTTGGTGAAGGAATGTGAGTGGAATTTGGTCCTAACTCGGTGATTATTTGTGAGCTTAACTTTGATCGCTTGTGTGGTGAGGGAAAGGTGGATCACCGTTCACGATTGTATACCTTTTCCCACTTCTCTTTTGATTTGACGCCCAAGGCCTTGCTCACTCATGCAAATGAGGTTAGCAAGCTATGGCATGAGCGTTTTAGGCATCTTAATTATTGTTACCTTGAACAATTGATCCAAAACGAAATGGTCAATGGGTTACCCCGAGTTAAGTTTTCTAAAGGTCTTTGTGAGGGTTGCACCCTCGGAAAGCATCCCTGAAAAAAATTTGATAAGGGAAAATCTTGGAGAGCTACTCATCCCTTAGATCTTGTTTATAGTGATGTTTATGGCCCCTTTCCATCTCCTTCTTTCAGTAGAGCTCTATATATACTAACCTTCATTGATGACTTTTCACGTTATACTTGGGTATATTTTCTTAAGCTTAAGTCTGAAGTCTTTGAGCATTTTCAAAACTTTAAGGCTCTTGCTAAGAAACAAGCGGAACGGTCTATCAAGGTTCTTCAAACTGACAATGGAGGCAAGTATGTGAGCAATAGGTTTGAGGATTTCTACACTTCTTAGGGGATTGCTTTGCAGTGTACAATTACTTACATCCCTTCCCAAAATGGAGTTACAGAAAGAAATAACCGAACTTTAAAGGAGATGGCCACTTGTATGGTTCACTTGAAGTCCCTTCCTCCATAGTATTGGGCTGAAGTAGTGAATTGTGCTTGTTACATTTAGAATCATGTTCCACACAAGGCAAGTAAGAGGGATGACACCCTTTGAAGCCTAGTTTGGACACAAGCCTGATGTTGAGCACTTTCGAGTCTTGAATCCAAGGCTATGGCTCAAATTCCTAAGAAGAAACGCAAGGCATTAGATCCACAATCCAAACCTTGTATCTTTTTGGGTATCCTGATGGCGTGAAGGGATATCGATTTTTGAACCCTACTACCCATGAGCTCTATATTGAGAGGAGTGTGAAGTTTGATGAGTCATCCTTGACTTTTACTTCCACTGAGGTTCTTTTGCCCACTAATTCAGATTCTAACTCATCAGATGATGATGTTGTTGCGTGAGTTCCTCCTCTCCCCGCTCCTCCCAATCCTCAAACTTCCGAGTCTTCGATTGTGACAAGAGTGATGATGAGGACTATGTCCCTTCTCACTCGAGTGAAGAATCTTAAGACTCTAAGCTTGAACCTTTGGGATCTCTTTGGGCTGGAAAAATTTACAGAGTGCTGGAGATTTAGTTGGAGATCCTTCAGATGAGAGACATACGCACTCGAGTTTCGTTGGACCCCACTCCTTCTTCGCCTCTGCTTCTGATCCACCATCTTTCCAAGAAGCTTCTGGGATTCCTGAGTGGGATTATGTTATGGATGAGGAGTATTCCTCACTCATAAAGAATGACACTTGGGATCTTACCCCTCTTCCAAAAGGAAGAAAATTCATTCGGTGTAGGTGGATATATCAAACAAAGTATGGAGCCAATGGAGAAGTCAAGAAGTATAAAGCGCGACTTGTAGCTAAGGGTTTCTCCCAGGTAGCTGGGGTTGATTACTCAGAAACCTTTGCTCCGGTTGCGAAGATGACTTCCATTTGACTAACCCTTTCCATCGCTGCCGCTAACAGATGGGAAGTCCACCAGATGGACGTTAAGAGTGCCTTCCTTCATGGGGACCTAGAGGAAGAGATATATATGGAACAACCTTTGGGTTATGTCCATGATCCATCCCTCATTTTCAAGTTAAAGAAGTCTCTCTATGGCCTTAAACAATCCCCTCGGGCTTGGTATGCCAAGATGGACTCCTTTCTACTTACATTAGGGTTCACTCGGTGTCACTCTGACCCAAATGTGTATATTTTGCAGCAGGATGAATCCATGCTTATTCTTGTTCTCTATGTTGATGACTTGTTGATCACGGGTAGCTCTTCCTCTATCATTGATTCTGTGAAGATATCCTTGGCCAACAAGTTCTCCATGTTTGACTTAGGATTGCTTCATTACTTTCTTGGGATCCAGATTTCACAATCTGTCTCAGGAATTATGATCTCGCAGCCTAAGTACTCTCTTGATTTTTTTGTTCAGTTTCACATGTCTGATTTCAAGTCCTCACCTACTCCTTTTCTTTCTGGGGTCAAGTTGGTGTCTGATTTATCTTCCCCCTTGGTTGACGGTACCCTTTATCGGTAGCTGGTGGGGAGCTTGATCTACCTTACTCACACTCGTTAGATCTTTTGTATGTTGTCGGGATCGTGTCCAGATTTATGCGGGAGTCTCATGAGTTGCATTTAAAAGCAGCAAAGTGCATCTTCACACTATGTTCGTAGCACTCACACATATGGTATTCATTACTTAGGATGGTGAGATTGACTTGGTTGGATTTAAAGACTCGATTGGGCGATGATCTAGATCATAGGAAGTCTACCTCGGAGCTATAGTTTCACTCTTTGTTCAGTCCTGTCGGTTGGTCTAGTAAGAAGTAGAACACCATTGCAATATCATTTACATGTAAGCGAGTAATACAAAGGAGCGATTAACGCTACCACGAAATTGTTTGGTTACGGGGTATTTTGACGGAGTTTGGCATCCACTTTGGCGGCCTACCATCATCTACTATGATAACATGAGCACTATCTCGATTTGTAGAAATCGATTCAAAGCATCGGCGAATGAAGCACATTGAGATTTGCATGCACTTCATATGGGAGTGATACATGAAAACATCATCGACATACAAGTATGTTCAACAGCAAATTGATTAGGTTATAGACATATTCACCAAGCCCTTCACTGAGGTGAAGTTTCTTCACTTGTGGTCTCTTCTTGGGGTGAGGTCTATTACAGCCACCCATCTTCTTCGGGCTATATAGTCCTCCTTCTCCTCTTATTCTTTCCAGAATGATGTTGTTTGTATATGGGCACCTTATCAGGCCTTTAGTTGTCGGGCCCCATTAACACATCTTTCTTAGTTGTCTAGGGACTCTTCTTTTCTGTTCTAGCTTACCTTGACCTCTTCCTCGGCTTTGATGAAGGGGGTGTTGGTGTGTGTGACATGCCTAGTCATCGTCCATATCACCTAGTGAGTCATCTCACCTTGCGAGAGTCATAGGTCTTAGGAAGTCAAATGACAAGTGTCAGATTCTATCATAGAATCTGTCATTGTCATTTGCATCAGTGCATCATAGGAGTTACATTCCTTATTTGTAATTGTAACTCCTCCTTTAGTGGCATCATATGCGTCAGTCACGTCATATGTGTCAATGGCGTCATTGATATTCTTTCCTTGTTTAGGCATGGGGGTTACACAACACCCCTATTTGTACTTCCTTTTTCGATCTATGAGGATGAGCATACTGTTTTCTTACTTACATTTTCTTTCCATTGATTCGAATCTTGCTTATTACGTTGGAGCTTGATGTTACCATCAGAGTGCAACTGTGTTGTGGTGCATTGTTTTCAACATCGGTTCTCATTTTTCCCTCTTTCAAAACACTCATCGTCGGGAGTTGATTGACAAGAATTTTTTAAAATCCCTCGTAAGACTTGTCACGTGTATGGGTGAGGGCTTGGCAATAAGGTTTGAGATAATAAATTGGGCCATCACAAAGCTAGAGGAAAAGAGGAACAAGCATATAAATTGAAAGATAGTGTAAATCAGAAAACTCAAAACTTGGAGTACCTGCAATGGGCGAGGATACAATTTTGATGAGTTGATTGGTCCATTTGAAGAATACATCAAGAAAGAGGTAGGAAACCCATTGTCCTTCACTAAGGATACCCTCAACTTCCTCTCAGAGATTCAGGCCTCTATTACACTTATCACAAAGAAACATTCATCATGATTCAGAAGTGCAAAGACATCAACAATGTGGGTGATGGATGGACATATACCTTGAGCTGCATTTTCATTCCTCATGCCAACAAAGTGGAACCTATAGCAGCTTGGAGGGACAGAGGCCTTCTTAGGAGAGCAAAGTGGAAACCAATCAGGAAGCGAGATCAAATCCACTGCAACAGCTCATTCTTTCGCATAATTCTTCTTTTCTCTCTCTTCTTATTCTTCCTCTTCTTTCTCTTTCTCTCTTCTTTTCTCACCCAATGCCTTCTCTCATCAATGTTATTTTTTTACAATGGGGTTTAAAACTTTTTAATATAGCTTTAAGTGACTTTAGAAATATAATGTAAACTTTAAGTCACCTTGATTTTATAAAAAGACTTAAATATTTAAGTGGAATATGAACAATCTAAAGTCAAATTAAAGTATTTGAAAAGTCACCGGGAAGATGAAGAGTTGTCTTCTCTTCTATAAATTGTAACAAGCTCCTCATTTGAACTTATTCTTAGAAAACTTCTTAGACTTCTTAGATATTGGAGCTGTTTTTTGTGAATTCATGAGAGAGATATCCTTGTGAAGAGAGCAAAGAGATACCAGATTTCGTCCATTTTCCCTACTCAAAAATCTCTTCTATTTCTATGTTATGTACAATTTTTTTCTTGATCTTCAATAAAGGAAGAAGGAATTTTAGGCTTTTTTCACTGATGAGTTTAGTGGTACTTTGTGCTCATTAAACACTATTTGATCTTATTGTTACACAAATTTGATTTCTTCTAAATTCAAGTGCATGTAATGAAATTTTTGGCTGGTGTATGCAAGTCTCGGGTTTTCTACTTGCAGTATTAGTTTCTCTTTTCTAATTGTCTCACTCCCTTTCCTTCTTTCCTAGCAAATTCCTCTCTTACAGATATATGCAAGATTTTTCTGCAGGGTCAGTGGAGTGCCCTGTTAGATCCTCTGGTCGAAAGGCCACCAGGATAAAACTCACTTTTACTCACACATGCATGTATGGAAGTTACACTAGTTAAGTAGAGGGACTTAGACTCCCAAAGCGTTGGCAAGATAACCACCAATTTGTGACCCGACAAATTTTCTTGCCAACAAGATGAATCTTCTTACAAATTTGATTTTACCAAAGAAGGATTGAATAGCATTCTTAGATAGTGGGATGGGCATCTTACCAAATGCTTAAACTCTCACAGGGTCTATCATAACCCCTTTATGAGACACAATGTGTCCCAACAACTTGGATTTTTGTACCCCAAAGTGGCACTTCCTTGGGTTCAATGAGATTCCATATTCTCTAGATTTTATCGGGATATTTTCAAGGTGTTATAAGTGATCACCTCTTTTTTTTAGATGCAAAGATAAATCATTTCTTCATATAATCAACAAGTTAAGAAGGACTCAAAGAACAACATATACCCGAACTCGTAGTGATGATCTTCATAAAATCCCTAAAATGGCTCTAACAAGAAAAAACTAACCCTTTTCACCTCGAAGGTCTTCACCATTCACTATATCATGTCTCAATACTTCATACCATTCCATATACACTCACAAGATGATCACATTTCATGAAACTTCATTTTTTCTCTTACCTTTCTTCATCACACCTTCACTATCTCTCTTGGTCTTAACCCCAAATGAGGCAAAAGTTGGCCTTTTAGCCTTCAAGGAATCCTTCAACCTTGGTACCCTATTTCTCACTCACAAATAATGTTAGATCAACCTTTAAATTTAATCAATAGATTCAAAATACCATACTTCACCTATCTAGCTCAAAACTTGTATTCTTGTGCCCTTAAGACCAAAGCTCTTGCTTGGTTCATGGTTAGAAGGTTTGGTATACACCCCGAAAAAAATGAAAACAATTTTGGCCACCCTTTATCCTTAATATGGTGTATGAAACATTTCATAGACCAACTCTTTAATCTCCTCTCTTAAACGTTATTTTCTTCTTTTTAGGCTTCTTAGCTCTTACCAACCTTGTTCTCGAGATTTTTTAAGCATATCTTCCTATCTAGAAAGCTTCATGACACAACTAAGAAATTTATAATTACCCATTTAACCCTTCCTCATGTGTGCAAAGTTTCATTGTGGGTTCCTTTGGAAAAACTTCAGGGAAATCATGTTTTCATGAGGTCTTGGTGATTGTGAGTGTAACTTATCTTATGGACTATCATCAATATATTTTAGTTTCCACCTTCCTTGAACAAGATTCTTCTTGAATATGTTTATGAACTCAATTAATATGGTTTTTATATATGTGTTATCTAAGGTCTTCAAAACAATGAATGAGCTAAAACCCTAGGTAGGGTTTCAGAACCCTAGAGATATTACTATAACTTCTTCCAAACTTCGTTTCAAAGCACCAAATTTTAACTAGAGACCTGATACAGTCTAATCCCCATATTTTCCTTACCGGTGAGTGACCATGAATCCCCTAGTCTTGAAAACCATGAACTTCTCCCTTTCCCAGTCTATAGGTGCACGGTTTTGCAGGCTTTCTTTCTCTTTTTCAAGTAAAACAAAGTATAGGCTTCATGAATAGGACTATAATCTCTATAAACTAGATGTAATTTCTTTTAATAATTGAATCATTTAAAATTTCTCTAACTTTCCATCACTGGACTTTTCACAATCATTCATGCCTCCTCACAATCCATAACTTCTTTAATGAAGAGATGACTATTATCTTCTCAAGATTTCCAACATGAAATATTAAGGAATAGGGTAACACCTTTCAATCCTGAAAATAGAATAAAAACATCCTTTTAATATGAATTTTTAGAAGAACAAGTTTTAATACCAGATCTCAAGATCATGCATTCAAAATCCTTGCGAAAATGCAAACACGGTCACAAATCAAGTGTATACAAAACAGGGTTTCAAATCACATCAAAACTCTTCTCTTAACAATATTGCTAATGTAAACATCCTCTCATCTGCTCCTAAGAATTGAAATCAGCCTCAAAATGAATCTTCTATGTATAAAAATTAAGCAATATACAGTATTTACAAAACAAGGTCCTTCGTATTTATCTTTGTATTTTATACAAAATTTCTTGTCTTTTCCTTCACCCCATCCTCCTTTTCTCCTTGAGGAATTATCTCTCAAGTTATTATGTTACCTTCCTCACAAGGTTTCTTCCTCTCTCTCTCACTAACTAACTCTTTCATTCAAGTTATATCTCATCTTCTGTCATGACTTAAACCCTAACTACCTCCTTACATGACCCATTATGCTCATACATGGCATATTACATTATTTTGAACATTTACTAACTCACACCTCATTCGAGACTAATAACAACATGTCTAACTCCTCACACACACTTTTAAACATCAACACATTCTCTTTACTCTTTGACAACTCATTCTTGACTCTCTCATACATGCTTAGAATTTTAAACTTTGGAAATGGAGGCAAAGCTTGTAGTTTGAATTTTTGACCAATCTTGAATCACTAGGAATTCCTCCATGACTTCACCATTCCTTAAGATACCTAACTTGACCTTATAACCATGAACAAATGATAAATTTACAACTTTGGTGTCCTTTTGATGATTCCCTACATCATACTCCCAAGGTGGAGAAAGAAATTCCATGTACTTCTTGCTTGTATATTGTGTCTCTACTTGAATCTCCATCTTCTTTGATTATTCTTAGTATTCTTCCTTCATCACTCCCAATATCTTTGTTGGCCTCATATCCACCTGGATCTCATATCTTGCTCTTTATCCTTGCATTTTCCTTGACATTGCTTCTTTTCTTTTTAAGTTCCATATTCATCTTCATCATTCTCAAGCTTCCATCCTTTGTACTCTGCAAAAACAAAAATTACAACAAATACATATTATTCTTCATGTTTTATGACCTTCTCCATATTTTTATAGCTTATATCCATCACGTTCTCATCACTTGTCTTATTTGAAAATTGCTCACTATCTTAATTTTCTTGTTTTAATGCTTGTTCATTCATGTTATTCACCATATCTGCTTACTCCAAGTTTGTACATGTGTCTTCTTTTCCCTCATTCAATTCATTATTTTTCCAATAAACCATTGCTTTCTCAACTATAGCTTAATTTTTCCCTTCTTGATCCAACACGCACACAACAAATCTTGCAATAGTTCATCCACTTCATCCATGCAAAATTAATCATCATGCTCATCAACCCACTCACCTTTACTTGTCTCATGCTTCTCAAATGCAAAAATGGAGTCATCTTGTACAATTTCAAGGAATTCACTCAAAGCAACATCAATATCAACCAACAAACAATCAAATTTTCTTACCTTGCCTTCATTCTTTGCATGCATCTCTTCTTTAACCTCTTGTACCTACTTGTCTTCTATGAGTTCTTCATCCTCTTTCTTCATTTCATTCTCTCTTTCATGTTCCTCTATTTTTTCTTCCTTTTCCATATCATTCATGGTTCCTTGTGTATTACTTGTGTTCTCAAAAATCTTGTTTTGTCCTTATTCTCTTGACCTTTCTATCACTTGCTTTGGCTTAAACTCTCTCTCTCTCTTTTTGTTGGTTTTGCATCCACTTAGGCATCACATATCCATGTCCTTTATCTAGTTTCAAGAGCTTCTCATGGCTCTTTCCTTCACTTGTATTCTTGACAACCTCTTTCTTTATTTTTTTTGCTTGCCTCAGTTGTTTTTCTTTTGTCCGATTGCTTCTTTCAGCTACATTCTCTACTTCATCTCCACAAGTAGCTCTATAGGCCACTTCACTTTCCTTTTCATCACAAACTCAATCCCACTACTTTCTTTCATCATCAAATCTCCAAGTTTCTCTATATATTCTCTCAACTTTCTCAATTCTTGTTCCATCCTCTCTTCTTGTTTTCTTGCCTCTTCTCTCTTCTTGGCTTCTTCTTTCTTCTTTCTCTCTATATCTTCTTGTCTCTTCTTGTGGCTTATCATCTTCAACAACTCTCTCACTAACTCTTCTCTATCCATCTTTCCTCTTTTCTTATTTTCTCAAGAAATTTCTTCCACCTTGCTTCTTCCACACCTCACCTAGGATTCTAACTGGTCTCTTGGTGTCTTCACATTCTTCTTTCACTTTTAATAATACCAAAATATGTCTCATCGATGTGCAATAAATGATTTTATTTTACTCTCCTTTTTATCAAGTTTGACTGCATTTTGTGGCTTTTGTTTGATCTAGTATAAGTTAGGATGTAATTGTCCATCTTTTGTTTGATTTAGTTTTAATGTCTAAAAACTTTGTAATTCCTAACAAAGTGTGTGGAAATTCAGTTTTGTAATAAAACAAGTCACATTCAGTCAAAAGAACAAAGTATGAAGCAACCAACATGTTTTTGGGAACATTGGCTTTAATATGGCTTAGCTCTGGAACCTCCAGGCTTAGTTTCGAACTCCATCACACAACAAATGAACTCTATCGCTTAGTTCTGGAACTCCAAAGCACTTAGTTCGGAACTCCTACACTTAGCTCCAAAACTTTTGCAGTTAGTTCTAGAATAGTTCCCTTTGGTTCTGAAACTTCTCCAAAGTTTTGAAATCAATGGGAATCTGTTTATTTTGACAACATCTAGTGATAGAGAAATTAATGGGCCTTCCAATCAGGAGCTAGATCAATAGATTGTTGATTCTTCATACTCAGAAATACTTATGTAGGATCGAAACAGTTGTATGTCTAGCAAGGTTTCTAAATTCCACATCTAATTTGAGCACTATTTTGTTTCACTAAAACCTATAGATGGATGGATAACTATTGAACACTTATGATTTTAAATGCATCTTCGGATGATGAAATATATATATATAGAGAGAGAGAGAGAGATTAGATATAGATGATATATATGATAGATATATAGTGAAGTTTGTAAGATAGAACATTTCAGTAATAAGATAGCCATTTTGTTTTGAGAGAATCATACTTTGTCAACTCCTGATTCAAGGTGGAGCAAGGGCCCACTCCTCCAAGAAGTAGGATTCTTTGTTTTATTGGTATTTATATTTTTAAGCAATTCGTGTAAATCTGTTAAGTGTTAATTCTGTAAATGATTTTGATTCTTCAATTAAATTATGTTACGTACTTGTCCCTACAGGTGTTATAGATTAGAATCTTATTTCCTTGCAAGCATTTTTAACAACATTTTCAAACGTGTGTTTATTTCAAGCAAGTGTGTTTACTTCTGCAACATGTGTTTATTTCCAGCAATTTGTTCCATTATGCAAAGAGTGTTTATTTCCAGCAATTTGTTTCATTCTGCAAAGTGTGTTTATTTCCAGCAGCATGTTTAATTCTAAAGATTTATTTATTTTAGCAATGAGTGTTTATCTCGAAATTTTTTATAGTTTAGCTTTAATAAGGCTTTGGCCAAGAAATCCTAAAGACACTGAAAAAAAGACCCCAAAAAATATAAAAAATAATAAATACCTACAATCAATTACTAGATCACTAAGATTCTTCTTGTTTCATATAGCTTTAGACACACCCCTGGTTTGAATATGACATCAACTAAGAGTTGATTAAATGAAGGGAATAATGACACCCATCATTTTTGGTGTCGTTGGGGACCCACTAGTTAGAATTGTCTAATTAGGTGTCAACAAGAGCAACAATCATACATCTAGTAATTGAAAAATCTTCCCTACGTTATCATAAAATTTATGAGTAGACCAAGAGACTCAAAGGGTATATTTCTCCCAAAAATATCTCAACAAGAACTATCAACATCCTTTAGTTCAAATAAGGAGGTTGAGCAAGAATTAGAAGCACCATTGTCTCTTGTTAGACAAGAAGCAAAACTTCCACCTTTGGAATTTTTGGATCAATCACCAGAAGGAAGTGGAACTTTTAGGAGAAGGATTATATCCCAAGACCCACTTAGAGAAAGTTTTGATTCTCAATTGAGTAGTCAACCTCCTACTCCTGAATTTTCACCTTCACCAAAGCAGATCACATACCACATTGATTGGGAAAAAGATCTAGAAGATACTGTAGATATGGCACGAGAAGCTGAAAGAGAACCTGATAGGACCTTTACTTATCCAATTCAGTTGGAGGATGATGATACACCTATGAAGAATATTTCACCTGCACACTTGCCTACATTTAGAGGGATGTCATCTAAGGACCCTGACCAATTCTTGTTTGAATTTAAAGTATTGTGTTAGACCTATGACTATAAAGTAAAATCAAAACTCAAGTTGTTTCCATCTACTTTGAAAGATGTAGCAATGAGGTGGTTTATGGGATTAACATCCAATTCTATTACCACTTGGGCATAAATGGAAACTGACTTCCTAGAAAAATACCAAGACTATTATCAAGGGAGAAACATGAAGAAATATTTTTTTAGGATTAAACAAGAAGAGGATGAAAATATGGAAGATTATTTAGATAGATTCCTCTTTGTAAGTAAAAGGTGTGGATTTGTACTCCAAGAGGAGCTAAGCAAAACCATTTTTCTTAAAGGTTTGGATGATGAATATAGGGAATCCCTTAACTTAATGGGAGGTGGAAACATCAATCAATTAAGAATGAATGATATTAAAGACCTTTGTAGAAGTTATTCAAGAATAAGGGGTGGACCTAGGAAAGGAAAAACTGTGAAAACTACAAATCAAGACATGAACAAACTTATGGATGAACTAGAAAACTTTAAAACAGACATCCTAGTTCAATTAACTTCCACCATGGATGGATTGCAAGCCAAAGCAAATGCTAATACTGAACCATTAGCTATGTACTGTCCTAGATGCAGAAAGAAGCATGCAATAAGAGATTGTCCTTTGGATAAAATAGAAATGTGTCTTATTTGTGAATCTAGGGAACATGAAGCTAATGTTTGTTCTCTTCTTCCATTCATAAAAAATTAGCTTAAACAAACCAGCACTTCATCCACTACAAAAGAAGTAAACTTTTTCCAAAGACAACCTAGCTAAGGGCTAGTTCATACCAAGATTTGTTCCTAATCCTGGATGATGCCATGGGCAGCTCAAACAGTGCCACAAAATTGGGGACAACCACCTTGGACCCCTCAACCAACATGGAATCCCTAGGATTGGGCAGGACAAGCTTGGTATGCTCAGGGACACCAACAACCATGGTCTAGTCAGAGTAACCCTTATACTTGGTCACAACCTAGGTGGAACCCTAATAACTATGCTCAGGGAAGAACATATCCCAACCAGCATCAACAGGCCATAATGGGTTCTCCAACACAAGGTTCACAAACTGAAAATGTGGTTCAAACACAAATGCCAACACAACCAGTGGCTAATCCCAAAAATAAACAAACAACCCCTGTCTATGGAACAAAGCAAGAAAAACCAGTTGATCTTAATGTCATGGATTGTAAGGATATTCAAACAAGATCTAGAAAAATAATTAATAGTCCACCTATTATAATTACTGAGATGACAAAAGAAACTAAAACTCCTAGTTTAGTTGTTCCTAAGGAGGATGAAAAAGAAAAAGAGAAGGAGCTAGATAGCAACTCTATTGAAACTCCATTTCCAGAAAGATTTAAACAAATTATTAAAACCAAGGAATCTAAATTAGTGCAAGAATTAAGGAAACTAAATATTGAAATAACATTGTTGCAAGCAATCAAGGACATTCCTGAACTAAACAAATTAATCAAGATGTTATGTTTGAAAAGACCTAGAAGAAAGAAGCTACCCTATGACTATTAAGGTAGATGGGAAACTTGTTGATTTATTGGCAGGAAAACTCTTACTTCCCAAATATGGGGATCTGGAATCCCTTTTATTTCTATCTCTATAGGAAATAAAGATATACATAATGTTTTGGTTGATTTGGGAGCATCTATAAATGTAATGACAATGGACACTTTGAAAACATTTCCATTAATAGGTATACAACCTACTAGCACTATATTGCGCAGATGACGAGATCATTCAAGATAGCAAAACCAGAAGGAATCATTGAAGATGTGGCAGTTATGATGGAGTCATGGGAGTATCCAATGGACTTCCTTATATTACGGCCAAAACATAAAACACTTGGTTATCCCATTATTTTGGGCAGACCATGGTTAGCTACAGTTGTTGCCTTAATTTATTACAAATTAAGTGATATGACTATCTCAAATGGTAATAGTTCTAAGCAAATTTCCTTACATCCTTCTGCACGACTATTTATTGATAACCAAGAACAATTATGGGTTGATGATCCTGATACTAATAAATAGAATTTGTCTTCTTTAGCTATGATAACATTGCAGGATCACATACGGGAGGTGGAGAATATGATTAATCATCCATTGAATGATCACCAATTGTCTTTGGAACAATCGGGGATAGTTCCAGAACCATCGGACTTAGTTCCGGAACCTTCAGACTTAGTTTTGGAACATGCATACTTATCTCTGAAACCATAGCAATTCCAGGTAGATGCAAATAATTTTGCTCTGGAGGAATGAGATTTCTCTTGGGGAGAGGAACAAATAAGCTGCGAGAATCGTAGCTTCAATCTCAAGGATATCAGGGAATGGTGAGGAATTTTTGGAAAGCAGCAGTGACAAGAATTTATATTACCATTGTGGATAATCTAGGAAAATCTAATGTGGTAGTTGATTTCTTGTCAAGATTAACCACTACATGGGAGCAAGATCCAATTAAGGACAACTTTCCAGATGAACAATTATTTGTTATTTTAGTTGATACACCATGGTTTGCTAATATGGAAAATTATCTTGCAACAGGAATTTTCCCCCTTATTTTACTAAGAAACAAATGAAAAGATTAATCAAAACTAGTGCACAATTTAAATGGTTAAATGGAATGTTATTTAAATGTGGTCCTGATTTGGTTTTACATAGGTGTGTGAGAGAAGATGAAATATTTGACATACTCAGGGCATGTCATGATGAACCAAGTGGAGGACACTTTTCAGTGAAAAGAACAACACACAAAATACTTGGCACTAGCTATTATTGGCCATCTCTGTATAAAGATGTGAAGAAATACATCAAGCAGTGTGATCCTTGTCAAAGGATGGGACAACCAACTTTCACTAGTGAAATGCCTCTACAACCTCAAGTAGTGATTGAACCATTTGAAAGGTGGGGGATGGATTTTGTTGGCCCTTTTAGTCCTCCTTCACAAGGAAAGGAACACATTCTTGTATGTATTGATTATGTGACAAAGTGGGTAGAGGTTCAAGCTTTAACAAATGCTAATGAAGATGCAGTTGCTGATTTTATTTGGCACAAAATTATGATGAAGTTTGGTGCACCAAGAAGCATAGTTTCAAACCAAGGTCCACAGTTCATGTCTAATATGATCTAGGCCTTCACAATGTACTATCAGATCAATCATAGGAAGTCATCTCCCTATCACCCACAATCAAATGGGCAAGGAAGTGACAAATAGAGAATTGGAAAACATCCTCACCAAAATAATTGAGTCAGTAGAAGAGATTGGGTAAAGAGGTTACCTGAGGCTGTCTGGGCTTATAACATAACTTGGAAGACTACAATAGGGTTCTCACCATATGAGTTATTCTATGGGAAAAATCCCTTGTTACCCATTGAATTTGAACTACAAACATTGAGGACATTAGCTAAATTGGGTATTGAATTGGATGCAACACAAAAGGAAAGAATTATATAACTCAATGAATTGGATGAGCTGAGATTGGAAGCACTTCAACAGACAGAGATAATCCAAGACCAAAGGAAGCAGTGGCATGATACACATATCAAGGAAAGGCAATTCAAGGTAGGAGATTGGGCATTACTATTTGATTCTAAGTACCAATAATTCAAAGGCAAGTTGAGAACCAGGTGATTAGGACCTTATCGATTGAGCGAGATATTTGATAATGTCTCTATTCAGCTACTTCCCATTGATGGCAGCAGAAGGACACTTCTGGTCAATGGACACAGGCTGAAACTTTATAGGAAGCCTCCTACCAAGGATGAGTTCTTGAAGTAGATTGAAGTAGAAAAAGAATTTGATCATATGGAAGAACCTAGTTCTTCCAAAATGATCAAGTAATCAGATGCATGGATCCAAAATAAAGGGAAGAGAATGAAAACCAGCAAATGGCGTTCTCTTCCCCAAAATATATATATATATATATATATAATAAAAAGGGAGGGAATGAAAACTAGTAAATGGCGTTCTCTCCAAAAAAATCTCTCAAAGACCAATTGAAAACCGAAATGGTGGTTGGTCTCCTCAATAAATGGCTAATTCAAAATAAAAGGAAATTCTTTGGAATTCTAGTTGTCTTTTCTAACCGTTTTTCCTTTTTCACTTTTTTTTAGGAATGATGAGTCATCAAGGTGGATGAATTACATCAGCAAGGATAGTAATTATGTCTTGATCTTATTAAAGGTTAAATTAAAATTTTGCATGTGTGATTAGACTTGATTTAAGTAGTTGGTATGATGAGTCATTTATTGTACATTATGATTAAAAGCAAGTAATCATGAGGGTGATGTCGATTGAACAAGTAAAAGTGGTGGTGTATTAATAATGAGCTATCATTTGGGTGGAATAAACAAAATTGAGAAGTAGTTGTAGAAAAAATCAAGGAAGAAACAAAGTAGAATTATATTTGAATTTCGTAGCTAAACCCAATGATTCATGACCATATCCAATAAGTTTTGCAACCAAATCTAGTAGTTTTGCAGCTATCTCCTGACAGAGTAAGGATTTGAAAGAAGGAAGAATTTGAATCATCCTCTTTTCCATGGGTATCAAAAAGAAGTCAGAGCCAGAGGATGATACGCAACTTCTTGCAGATGGAGAAGTGGCACCATTTTTGAACAAGCAAGGTGGTTGGAGTTTCTAAAGAAATTCTCAAAGTACAATGACGAATTGGTAAGGGAATTTTTGTAAATTTAGAACAATCCATAACTAAGGTTAAAAGCATTGTAATTCCCTTTACTATAAATACAATGAGAAATGTATCTGGGGTACCAATTGTACATGTCCCAAATCTTGTCAAGGGGACCCTAAAAGAACTAGTGGAAACCTTGATACAAGAGGGGGAATCTAAACCCCAATATATTTATAACACTAAGAAAATCATCAAGGGGGTCAAAAGAGCCAGCTTGCCCAAACCCTTTGACAGGGTAGCATTTTGGGTAGTTAAGTACCTAACTTGCGATGGCCAATTTGGGACTGTGGGAAGAGAGGTCCTTAAGATGTTGATATATCTTAGGTATGGGGTTGCAAAACAAGAGTATATAGTAAACCTTCCAAGGTTCCTCTTTAACTCCATCCAGAAAATGGCTCAGAGGTATTCTTGGGGATTTGGGACAATTAGACACCATGGATTAGTCCATTTGGTATGTCAGCACCATTTTCTCTCAAATAAAAATGGAGAAGAAGCATGGGAAAAGTTCCTTAACAAATTCAAACAAAGCTCTGATATTATCAGGATGGGAATACCAACCCCTTTCTCCCCTAAAATTAATTTTGAAATTGATCCCTCTACAAAGAATAAGAATGAAATAGGTGGGATTAATGTGCCAAAGAGGAGGAGATCTGAAAGGATGATCAAAGTTACAAAACCTACTATCTTCAAAAGAAACTCCTTCCTCTCGCAGAATACTAGAACTAATATCTATCTCTAGCAAAGTGATGACAGTTCACCTAAGTTGGATCATGAAGTAAAAATCAGAAGAAGCTCAAGGAGGAAGCCCACTACAGGACATTTTGAAGCTCCTCAAAGAAGAAGAGTTCATAAGAGGTCTAGGGAAACTCCAGTGGATATTGAAGAACATGATGGTTTGGAGAAAGAAGCTACTAATATTTTGGGCAGCATGGCAATGTCTCCTCCTTGACCAAGTCAAATTGAGGTGGAGAAAGAAGATGAAAGATTTGAAGAACAAGATTTTCAAGAGATGGGTGACTCAACAACATTGTCACATGAAGAAGAGGAATTGGCATCTTGGAAACAAAAGGGAAATCCCCTTTGGTGGAAGAGGAATGCTCATTTCTAAGGAACTTTCAGAAAAAGAGGAGAAACAACAAGTTAGGTAGGCTCTGTTTTTGTCTAGAGCAAAACTTATCATTAGGGAGAAGGATGAGGAATTAAACTTCCTCAAAAACAAATTGGAGCATAGGGAAATGCTCATTGAGAAACTAAAAACTCAACTCACAGATAGGACTAAAGAATTGACATTGGTCAAACAGAAAATGGTAGAAAAAGAAAAAGAATGTCAATTGGCTAGAAATGAGTGTTATGTCAAAGATATCTTCAATGAATCAGGTTGTACAAACTGAATTGACTTATTAGCCACTTAAGCAGTTGTGGGATGATACTGCAGAAAGCTTAATGAATTTAAAACATAAAATGAGGAACTAAGAAGCAAGATGGAAGAGGATAAGAAGGCAAGGAAGGAATGGGAAGAAAAAATTTACAAAATGGAAGAAGACAAATTTAAATGTCTGGTAAAGATACAAATGGTCTATATAATGAGTGAAAGATTACTCACATGCAGGAGACCTTCTCCTGCATACAATGTCTTTCTGGAAGAGCAATTTATTCGCTGGAAACTATCAAGGATTACATGTGGCCTTCCACATGAAATAAAATATGAATCGAGTTCATGACAACATATTCCTTAGCCAGTGCAGAGTAGAAAAATCTTCTCTACGAATTCTATCTCTACAACTTTATGCTGGAAAAGAATACAGGATTCATGATCAATTTGTATGTAGGGGAAAGCCAGCTGAATGCATTTGTTTCTATACTTCAAAATCAAATAGCATGGAAAGAGAGGGATTTTGAACATTTATTAAAAGCTAGTTCATCTGGCCTCTACATGAGAGCTCACTATGGAAAACCATCTGCCTTTGTTATACATTTCAGATCCCATGCCTTTGATAGTCGATTCAAGGCACATTATATTTCCAGTCTGCAGAAAATTATTAATGCCTTCACCTCTTATGAGGAGAAAAAAATTGAAGATATTTATGATGGATGCTTGAAGAGATGGGAGTTTCTCACAGATTGCATTGAGAAGAAGAGAAGTGATATCTCCCACGAACTTAATATGGAGTTTGGAAAGAGCTAGAGCTTTGTGTACACTAATCCCTCATGTCAATGAAAAATGTAGGGGCATATGGATGGGAATGAGAACAAGGCCTCCTCTCCTTCTCACTCCCATGTCTCCATGGAAAAACAAAGAGCCTCAAGATCCCACTCACTTTGAGGAGTGGCAGAGAAAGATAGAAGAAGGATCAGGGTATAGTACTTCTAAAATGAAGCACTAGGATATTCAGTTTCAGCCATTTGACCTTAGTAGTCAATTGGAATGTAGAATTCACAACCCAAGTTTTGAAGAGTAAATTTTGTAAGAGGACTTACAAACAAGTAAGTGTGGGGGAGATGATAAGGCCAAAATATGCCTCATCAATGTGTAATAAATGATCTTATTTTACTCTCCTTTTTATCAATTTTGACTACATTTTTGGCTTTTGTTTGATCTAATATAAGTTAGGATGTAATTGTCCATCTTTTGTTTGATTTAGTTATAACATCTAAAAACTCTATAATTCCTAACAAAGTGTGTGGAAATTTAGTTTTGTAATAAAACAGGTCACATTGATCAGAAAAACAAAGTATGAAGCAACCAACATGTTTTTGGGAACATTGGCTTCAATACGACTTAGCTCCGGAACCTCCAGGCTTAGTTTTAGAACTCCATCACACAACAAAGGAAATCTATCACTTAGTTCCAGAACTCCAACACTTAGTTCTGAAACTCATGCGCTTAGCTCCAGAACTTTTGCAGTTAGTTCGGAATATTTCCCTTTGGTTCTAGAACTTCTCCAAAGTTCGAAATAAATCCATTTATTTTGATAACATCTGATGATAGAGCAATTAATGGGCCTTCCAATCAAGAGAAGATCAATAGATTGTTGATTCTTCATACTCCAGAAATACTTATGTAGGATCAAACAATTGTATGTCCAACAAGGTTTCTAAATTCCACATCTACTTTGAGCACTATTTTGTTTCACTAGAACCTATAGATGGATGGAAAACTATTGAACACTTATGATTGTAAATGCATCTTCGGATGATGAAATATATATATAAGGACCTGTAGATAGATTAGATATAGAGGATATATATGATAGATATACAAAGTGAATTTTATAAGACAAAACATTTCAGTAATAAGATAGCCATTTCGTTTTGAGAGAATCATACTTTGTCAACTCCTGATTCAAGGTGGAGCAAGGGCCCACTCCTCCAAGAAGCATGATTCTTTGTTTTATTGGTATTTATATTTTTAAGAAATTCATGTAAATCTTAAGTGTTAATTCTATAAATGTTTTCATTCTTCAGTTGAATTCTGTTACGTACTTGTCCCTGCAGGTGTTATAGATTAGACTCTTATTTCCTTGCAAGCATTTTCAAACATGTGTTTATTTCCAAGAAAGTGTGTTTACTTCTGTAATGTGTGTTTATTTCCAACAATTTGTTCCATTCTGCAAAGAGTGTTTATTTTCGCAATTTTTTCCATTATGCAAAGAGTGTTTATTTCAAGAATTTGTTGCATTCTGCAAGAGTGTATTTATTTCAAAGCAACATGTTTAATTCTAAAGATTTATTTATTTCAACAATGAGTGTTTATCTCAAAGCAAGTTTTTATAGTTCAGCTTTAGTAAGGCTTTGGCTAGAAATCCTAAAGACACCGTGGTGTCCGCTCAATTTCCCCCACCTTTTTGAAATCCAATTTCATGAAAATTGAAGTCTTTCCATAGAGGAATTCGTGTTTCGAGCCCCCAAGTGCTCGTTTTGATCCCCCACGACGTTTTATGCATTTCCTCAGTCTGCGGCCATTATAATGTTCTATCTATTTCTCATGGATGGGAGGGGGTTTATGATCTTCTTTTATGCATTTGAAGGATGTAAAAACTTACATTCTTCGCATATTAACCTTGTGCAGAAAGAAAATCTTCATTGGGTGCAAAAATGGCGTTTTTCCCATTCTCTGCGATTTTCTACGTTCTTTTCCCCGTCAAATCTTTCTCGAGAAGATGAAGCTACGCATTTTCTTCTCATTGGATGTGGCTAGATGGATTTCTTTTTGAACTTATCACTATTGGTGATTTTGGAAAAAATGTCAGATTTTCCCCACAACCCCGCGGTTCCCTAATTGGATGGAGTAGTTTTGGCGGAAGTTCGGGGTGATGGATCCATTTTATTCTCTAAAGCATTATGGAGAAAGGATAAAAAGTTCTAAAATGACCCACGGCCCCGCTCACGCAAGGGACACATGGCCATTTTTCAGTTCATATGCGCTTTGGCGGACCAGCGAAGGACTTTAGGAATTTTAGCTTTGTTTCCACAAAGGGCAAAAAGTTCTAAAATGACCCACAACCCCACTCATGCGAAGGGATAAATTCTGAGTTGAAGCCCGTAGCAAATCAGAAAGGGACACGTGGCCTACATTGAAAAGTCAACGGTGGAGGCATGGACTTTTGGGGAAAAGTTGAATTTTTTTCCCTTTTCAAAATAGATAAAGTATAAAAGCGAAGCACATCCCGCATGAACCAATTAGGTGATGCCATGTGTTGAAGAATGAAATCGGGACAGTGGACCGGTAGAGGAAAATGAGAATTTGAGTTGCGACCCCATTTCCAATCAGGGTGTGCCACACGTTCATGTTAAAAAATCATAGCGTGTAGATGGAGGAAAATGAGAATTTGAGACACGACCCCATTTCCAATTAGGGTGTGCCACATGTCTAACCTTTGGCGGGGATGCGGAGGGGCGGAGAAAAATGAGAAATTGTGCTTTTTCTTCCAAATGTCTTAAAACGAGGATTTTTCCCAGGCCGTCATTGCTTGGAGCTTGCCACGCATAGGGTCTAATTTCAAAGCTGACAAAGGGAAAGAGTGGCCAAAATGCACTCATCTAGTTTTTGACACCATTAACGAACTAGAGCTCTAAAGAATACAAATGTGAACCATTCTTCGTTCTTCTCTCTCTATTTCCTTATCGTTCATTCATGAGATGCATTTTTGGTTTGTTGTGGAGACAAATCGATAAGTTTAAAGAGATGTAAAGTTTGATTATAATAAAATGGAGTTTATCGGGCATACACAATAAAAAGGGGGAAAACTTACCAGTAAGCACTTGAGTTCTATGAAATTGGTTAAAAGGTGGAAATGGCAGGACCACATGAAGAATAAAATCATGAGATGCTCCTGCTAAAGTAATCATGCTCGAACACATGAAATATTCACCTTTTTGAACCTTTGGTTTTCATGAGTGCATTTGTTTCATGTGACTTTCCAAAAGTGGATCTGCAATAAACATTATTCCTTTTGGATATTCTTTTCTTGGGGACAAAGTATGGATGTACACGAATTGTTATAAGAACATGTTTTTGGCCAAGGAAGAAGGGGATTCTGGTTTTCTGGGAACGTTGTAAATTTGGAAGTAATTCAATATAGAAGCTTTCTTTCTCATTTCCTCTGTTATATATATCTCTCTCTCTCCTTACTCAATTTAATGGATCATTTATCTTTGCATTCAAAAGAAACTTTGTGTTCTTTTTTGTGTAATCTTTAGAACTTTGTGTCTGCAGATTCGCATTGGTGATGAAGTGATTGATCTTTTTCCTATATTTTCTTGGTTCAATGTGAGTAAGGATATATTCTACTACCTATATCTCCTGAAAACATTGTTTTTTCTTCCTTCTTCATCTCTCTACTCTTCCAATCCTTCGTATTGATAATCTTTTAAGTATGAAAACATTCCAGAATATCAAGGTCCAAACATTGAGAGTTGTATATTTGTACATTTGTTTTTCCTGCTTTCAATAAGGGAACCTCTCCCATTAAAGAGGAGGGACATGTTTTCCCTGACTGTGGTTTCTAGCCATGTTCCATTATGAAACCCAACAGTTTTTGGTGACTCCACTAGGGAATTCATTGCAAATGGATTCCAGTTTTTGAATAACAACTTCTTGATCATATTTGATCTGGTGACTCCAAGATACACTCGGGGTAGAAGAACCCTTGGGGAAGAAGACCCTCATTTCCAACTTCTAGATCATCAAGGTTTCTCTCTCCCTTCATCAAGAAAAAGAAGAGGAACAAGATCTGCAAGCACTCCTCTGCTAGAGACAAAACTTCTGGGAGTGACATCCCTCAAGATCAAATCAGTCCTAATTTGCATGTTTTGATTCTCGCTGGTGTTTCAATTCCTCTCCAAAAATCTTTCCAAGAATGGCAACTCCTTTGCCTTGGGGCCAAAGGGTTGGGCCTCTCACTCTTCTCTAGCCATTGCATGAATTGCCTAGAGGCAATAGAAATAATTTCCTTAAATTCAGAGATGATGGGAAGGTTCATCTAGATGAGCATATTGTGGCCTTCATTGTTGCTTGTGGTGTTCTCGGTGTTGAACATGAGGATATCTCTGTTAGAATTTTTGTAGAGACATTAAAAGATAATGTTGCTGATTGGTTTTATCATCTCCCTATTGGATCCATCACCAATTGGAACACCATGACGACCCAGTTTGAGCAGTGTTTCAAACCTGTTGAGGATGGACATGCCCTCTTGGCCCAGATTTCTCAAATCAAGAAAGAGTCACATGAGAACACGAGGGAATTTGTGGCCAAATTCAACACGCTGGTTAACAAGATCCCACAAAACACATGCCCTATGGATCATATTTAGAAATGTTTCTTCCTTAATTCCCAACTACCTGAAGTGAGCTATGCACTTAGAAGAGCTAATCTTTCCACTTTAGATGTTGATTAGAGATTTTTGTTAGTGTTGAAGATTATCTGATCATGTCTGGAAAGCTAAGGAGAGAATCATCCAAATTCAAATCATCTCCTTCTTCCACATCTTCTCTTGGAGCTAATGCAGATCATTTGGTACAAAAACTTGTTAATGATCTCATTGCTCTCAAGAATTAGTTAGCCCAAGCATGCTCCTTATCAGGATGTTCCTAGGAAGAACTTTCAACCCAGAATCTGTTGCCCTCTCCTTAGACCAGATTGGCAATTGAAGACCCACCTATTAAAGTTCAGTCAATGTAACACATGAAGTGTTGGAGCCTAATGATGAGGAGGAGAATGAAATTTGTGAAGAACAGGAAGAGGAAGCTGATGAAGAATTAGAAGAGTTGAGTGGATCTCATGTCCATTTTCTCACCATTGAAGGTATAGATGAAGAGGTTAATTATGAAGAAAGAGTTGTAGAGATGAAAAATGAATCATATGTTGTCATGACTCATAAGCAAGCCAACAAGAAGGAGAAAGTGGTTTAGCCTGCTAAAATATCTAAGGAACCTTCTACAGCCATTCCAGTGATTACAAGGAGAGGAGATCCTATTCCAACTTCTTCCACACCCAAGGTAGGCTCTGTTGTTCCTTCCTCCTGTATTTCTACTCCTAAAACTTCTTGCCCTTCAAATGATAGAGTTGATAAGTCAAAAGTTTCATCTACTCCTATTAATGATGCTCCATCTACCTCTTGTTCTTTTGACATTATTAACCATCTCAAGAAAACTAAGATCCAGATCTCAGAAGTTGAATTCTACCAAACCCATCCCAAGGCCTTTGCTAAGATGGTAGACTTTGTAAATTCCAAATCTAAGCCTTCATCTCCTAGTTCTAAAGGTATCTTGCCCACTCCTTCTCCTTCATCTCAACCAAGCCTTGTGGCGTGATCACTTCATCGATGAGAAGATCAAATCATTTTATGTCACTCTCCTCATATCGGCCACAAACTCAACAATTGTGTTATTGATTCGGTGCTTGAGGTAATGTGATGCCCTGCTAAGGTAGCTCATGCCCTAAGCTTAACCTAACTGCACTTTTGGTTCATGTTACTTAATGGAAAGTAGAGAAGTGCCATTAATTGGAAGGATCAAGGATGCACAAGTAGACTTTCTTGCTTTGCGAGAAAAAAGAGTTTTAGCCACCATTTTGGTAGTTGATATTCCCCATTCCTACGGCATGCTCGAGTAGAAATGTTTGCAAAGATGTTGGAGGAGAAATCATGATGGATTGGTCACATGCTCTTATTCCAATGAATGGGAAAATGAAGAAGCTACTGCCTGAGAAAAAACTGAATATATCATGTAAAAAATAGATGACCCAAAGGCACAAATACTTTATGAGGACATTGGTCATGGTAACTACATGATCATGTCACAAGATGAGGCTAACCATCCTAAGGAAGTGCTTCTTGATCCTAATGGCATTTGGATTTTGGAATTTGATGGGAGATGCTCCTTAGCTAGTTCTAGAGCTAGTGTGGTGCTTATTTCTCTTGAAGGGAAAATTCATCCTTTCTCCTTCAAGATCCAATTTGAAAACACAAATAATACAGCTGAGTATGAGGCTCTCATCCTCGGTTTAAGTATGGAAAAAGATATGGGGATCAAGAATCTCCTTGCTCGTGGAGATGCAGAACTAATTGTAAAACAGGTCAGAGATCTCTTTCAAGTGAAGAATAGAAGGTTGAAACATTACAGGAATCTGGTTTGGGATTCCATTGAGTTCCTTGATGCCTTTTCCATTAAATCCATGTCAAGGGAAAGAAACACCAGGGATGATTCCTTAGTTGTCTCAGGGTCTCTACTGATCCCTTATCCAGATTTCTCCCAAGATAAATTCACCATTGAGATGATTCATAGGCCTAGTGTGCCTGATAATGCAAACAATTGGTAGGTCTTTAATGATGATCAACAATTTCTTTCCTTCCTTGAACTCTAGAGATAATTTTGACCAGCTATACTTTGAAGGAAGTGGAAATCTACCTAGAGAGTGTGTGCCCCCAAATGAAGAAGATAACAAAGAAGAAATGGATCGTGATGGTTGCATAAAACTGAAAGGTAATAAGATACCTAAAGGGTTGATAAGTTTTGAAGAGTTATTTGATAAACATGATAGGTACATCAAGTCCAAAACTTCCAAAGGAGCTCAATGGTTCTTATTGTGAAAAGATAAACATTGGGAGTCTTAATGAACCCATGCTGGTAAACATTGGAAAGTGTTGCACATAAGAGGAGAGGGAGAAAGTAGTGAATCTATTGAAAAGATATGTTGATGTTCTTGCATATTCTTATGATGACCTCAAGGATTTTTAGCCAAAAGAGATGCAACATTTCATTCCTCTAAAACCTGGGATCAAGCCCTTCCGGCAAAAGTAGAGGTAGTATAACCCTAAAATTATTGATACAATCTTTCAAGAGATCCAAAATTTATTGAAGGCTAAGATCATTTTCCCATTTAGCATTCAATGTGGATAGCTAATATTGTGCTGTCGGGGAAGAAGAATGGTGAGATCTAGATTTGTGTTGATTTTAGGAATTTGAATCAAGCCTCTTTGAAGGATAATTATCCTCTCCTTGTAATGGATCAAGTGTTGTAGGATGTTACAGGTTTAGAAATGTTGTCCATGCTTAATGGATTCTCAAGATTAATCAAGTAGAAGTAAGTGTTGCAGATCAGCATAAGACTACCTTTACCACTCCTTGGGGCACCTTTGCTTATAGGAGAATGCCTTTTGGCCTCATCAATGTTGGTGCCACCTTTCAGAGGGCAATGGACTTGGAATTTGGAAGTCTCAAGGGAAAATGCATAGTTGTATACCTTGATGATCTGACTGTGTTTTCAAAAACCACAGCTAATCATTTCCAACACCTTGAAACTGTCCTCCAAAAGTGTAAAGAGCATGGCATCTCCTTGAATCCCAAGAAATTTTTCATTTGTGTCACCGAGGGAAATTTATTAGGACACATTATCTCTAAGGAGGGAATCAAGATTGATCCAAAAAGAGTCCAAGTAATTCAGCAAATCCCTCTCCCCACAAGCAAGAAGGGTGTGCACTCTTTCTTTGGCAAGATCAACTTCTTAAGAAGATTCATACCTGATTTTGTTGAACTTACTTTGAACATATCCCACATGATGAAAGGGAAGAAAACTTTTGGTTGGTCCTCTGAAGGAAAGGTTGCATTTGAAGACATCAAGAGAGCTATAACAAAGACTCCAATCTTGGCATGCCCTAATTATAGCAAAGACTTCATTATCTATTGCTATGCTACTGAAAGTACTCTAGCTGTTGTGTTAACCTAAGAGAATGCTGAAGGTCATGAACTCCCCATAGCATTCATGAGTTATATTTTGAAATCCCATGAGCTGAAGTACACCATGATGGAGAAACATGCTTTTGCAGTGGTCAAATCTATGAAGCAGTTTCGTTTTTACATCCTTAACTCTCATTCTATTGTGCTTGTGCTTGATACAACTATTAAATCCATTCTTACACAACAAGAATTTGGAACCAAGAGAGGTAATTGGGTAGCAAAATTTTAGGAGTATGATCTTGACATCAAACCCACCAAGCTAGTTTGAGGAAAGGGCTTATGTGAACTCATTGCTCAAGGAGTTGATGTCAAATTCTCCAAGGAGGAAGTTGATATCCATGTTGTTCTTTTCCTTAGCTCAACTGACAAATGGTATGTTGGCATTACAAACTTTCTTACTTATGGAGAATGTCCATCCCATTTGAGTGCAAGGATAAGATAACCATCAAATTAAGGTCTGCGCAATATGTGTTGTGGGAAAATGCATTGTTCAAATGAGGCATAGATGGAAGGTTTTTGAAATGTGTTGACAAAAAGTAGTAAAAGAAATTGTTCTCAGCCTTTCATGACCAGGCATGTGGAGGTCATTTCTCTTCTACTGTCATAGCCCACAAAAACCTCTGTGCTGGATATTATTGGCCTACCTTGTTCAAAGATGCATCAAAGTGGGTAGGCAAGTGTGAAGCATGTCAAACCTTTGTTGGAAGACCCAAATTGGCTACTTTACCTTGCAAACCAGTGGGGATTGAGGAACCTTTTTAACGGTGGGGTTTGGAATTCATTGGGACACTCAATCCACCTTCAAGTGTAGGGCATACTCATGTTTTGACTAACCTTGATTATTTCACCAAGTGGGTGGAAGCCATTCCGATTAAAAGTACTACTTCAAGTAGTATGTAACTTCATCAAGGAGCACATCTTAATAAGGTTTGGGATACTAAACAAGATTGTCACTAACAATGCTTCCAATTTTTCTTATGTTGAGATGATGGAGTCGATCGTGTGAACTCCATTTTGGCTGGGAAGGACTACCCTAAAATAAGAAACAAGACCACAAGAGAGAGTTAAAAACATATGCAAGTGGACTGCCTAGCGTATGCTAGATCCAGGAAGTGTGGTACTCTCTAGAGGGCTGTTAATCCACTATTTTATAAATCAATATTAAATGAAAAACATGTAAATAAAAGGAATCTAGTGCTAGTTTCTGATTTGGGTGCCTCAAGTTGCTATCAGTGTCGATTCAATTAAATACTAAACTATGCGAGGTAAAAGGTATTTGGGTTGGGTCTAGGTAGGTTAGGTGTAGTCTATAGGTCACGAGATGGGGTTGGTTGGGGTTGGGTAGGGTATTTTAGGTGGTTTGGGTAAAGAGGTAGGTTTGGTCTGCTCTGTGTTAGTAGACATAGAGACCGACGCGATTGAGGGTAGACCGATGTCGGTTAAGGTAGGTCGTATCGGTCACCTTTGTAGAAGTGTGAAGAAGTCTAGGTGGTTGGTGTTTGGGTCCCACTCTGTCTCAGAACAGAGTGTTGAGAGAGTATGGGTGAGTGTTAGGTGAATGGTGGGTTTAGGTCAGAGTTGTGAGGTCTCTGGAGGTGGTTTTGGGTGTGTTTAGGTAGAGTTGGTGAGTGGTGGCAGGTGGACCAGGGAATGACGGTGGTGGTAGGCAGAGTCGATGACACGGTTAGGGTTAACTGGTAGATGATGGTCACTAGTATTGGGTCAGAGTTTGGAGATGGGGATTAGGGTGCCTTCTGTGATGACTAGAGGGTTGATAGGGAGCAGAATAGGATGAAAGAGGGTCTGGTGTAGGTGTAGGTGTGGGCGAAAGGTGAGGTTGGAGTGGTAGGAGGGAAGTTTTTGCTCTCGGGGGAGAAATAGAGAAGTAAAGTACCAAAACACAAGTGCAGGATATAGAGGATCCACTTACTGAGTCTGATATGTGTAGAAGAGTGAGTAGTTGATGGAGAAGAGTGATAGACATCGATGAAGGCTGGTAGGTTGGTTGGAGAGCTCTTTCCCGAGCTCTGTCTGGTTCAGGTTCCTCCAATGGATGTTCTCACAAAGATTTCTTGTGAATGCTTCCACCGATGGTCTCACTGGGAGTTCTAAAGGTTTTTATTGTGTTCCAACCAGTTGCTAATGATCATGTGAACACCCATGCTGAATACCAATCAACCAAGAGAATGTCCAACCATGAAAAATGTGAACCAACCCAGAGAAATCCAAAATGAACCAACCCTTTGGAAAGAGTCGGGACTAGGTATTTGCAGGTGACCGGTGTTGGTCCCACCTGACCAACATCGGTCAGACTATAACCGACACCGGTTATGTCGGGGGATTTATTTTTGAAAAGTGGGGAATATGCCTTCCCCACTTGATTTTGAGTGGCGGAGCACATGCGTCCTCCACCCTCGCATGGGTAATAAGACAGAAGGGGTCCTATGAGTGGAGTGGCCACTATTAGGGTTTTCTAGAAGGGTATGGGCTAGGTATGGGCAAGGTATGGGCAAGTGGTATGGAAGGTGGGGAGTGGAATGGTGAGGTGGAGGGGCAAGTGGGGTAGTGGAAGAGTGAGGTGGTTGGGTGAGGTGGTCTAGTGGCATGGTGAGGTGGCTTGATGAGTGGGTAAAGGGGGAATTTAATTAATTGATGTTAATTAAATCCTTGGGTGTGTGAATGAGGGTCATTTGTGATGTGTGAAAGGGGTTGTGAGTGACCAGAATTAGGGTTAAATCGATCACCCATGTAGAATGTGGTTATTAGGTTATTTTGGAGGAAGATGATGAAAGGTGATGTGTTTTGGTGTCTACATTTTGCCCTTTTTGTTGGGTAGCCTATAGTGGTAGGTGGTGTGACAAAAACAAAGGTTGGTTTTTTTGCCCCATGTGAATGTAGGGTGAGAAGGTGGATGTTGGGTGCCCCAAATAGGGGCCTAAGTGATCCCCCTCAAATCGGGCACCAACGATGAAGAATAGAGAGAGTCGGTGGGTGGTTTGATAAAGTACGATGAGAGGTGTGAGAGATGAGGTGCATGGGTATGGTGATGACAAAAGGTAGGGTGAGTGAGTAGGTAGGGCATTCAAACATACACACATGTTGTAAAATGCAATGAGGTACAAGGGTTGCTCAACATAATAAATTTACGTCAGCTAAGGTCAAGGGTCATCCAAACATGGGTTATTGAGGTCGGTATCCAGGGTAAAGGATACGGTCCAGGCACTCAATGAGGTAAGATGTAGGAATGCATAGGGTGGTTCTAGTACATCCAAAAGGTCAAGGTTTGTTTGGACAAGGGTCATAGCCATAGGTAAGGTAAGGTCAATAGGCTGAGAAAAAAAGTACCGTCATCACAAGATGCAACAAGTGAGGACATGAAAATATCCACGTAATCAATGGGTGGGGTAGGTAGGCATAGGTAGGTAAGTGGGTGTGGGTAGGGTAGTGTCAATCAAGTGTACATACACATGCAGAGATTGTGACATGGTACCATGGTGAAGAGCTTTCAAACTCTACATCGTCAAGGTCGATCGGGTTATCCAAACAGGGGTTGTTGAGGTCCGGTATCCAGGGTAAAGGATACGGTCCTGGGCACTCAATGAGGTAAGATGCGGGAACACATAGGGTGGTTCTGGCACATCAAAAGGTCAAGGTTTGTTTGGGTAAAGGTCGGCCAGTAGGCAAGGTAAGGTTGGTAGGCTAACAACGTGGTAACAGCATCGCAAGGTAGAGTGAGTGTGTGAGGTCGATGGTCACCCCAAGGGGGTAGGTGTGGGTAAAAAGGTGAGGTCAAGGGTCAGGGTGGGCTCTGGGTGAGGTGAAAAAGGTTGTGGGTAGGGTGATAGGGTGAAATTGGTGGTAAAGTGGAGGTCAAGGTAATCGATGTTGGTCAAGGGTAACCGATGATGATATGGGTAAAACCAACCATGGTAAGGTAGGGGACATGATCGATGACGGTTAAGGTAAACTGACATGCTAGTTAGGTCGGGTTTTTATAAAAAGGAAAATTCCATGTTTTTGGAATCATTTTCCATGTAAAATAGAAGAAAATGACACGAGAGAGAGGGAAAGTGTGAAAGCATCTGAATGGTATGGAGAGCTGAGTTGGTGAGCCACATAGCGGGTGATTGGTAGTTGGTAGGTGGGTCCACGAGATCGGGTGGAGTGATTTGATTGGTTGGAGGTGAGGTGAGTGATTGGTGATGGCAGAGGTGGGAGAGGGATTGGGTGGACCACCGTGTGCGTGATCGATGTGCCACCATGGTCGTAGCGTGATGAGGTAAGGGGCAATCCTTTGCTTGGTTTGGTGAGTTAGATTGGTTTAGAGGGTGGGTTTGAGAAAAATGGGTTTGGGGGAAAATGAAATTTGAATTTTGGGAGGGTGAATCGGGTAAAATAGGAATGGAGGAGAGAGGTGGGTGGGAAAATGAGGGGTGGAGGGAGTTGAGGGGAGGTTTAGGTGAGGATGGGTGGGTAGAAGAGAGGGAAAGGGGTTTTTTTGGAAAATGGAGGGTTTGGGCGTCGCGGTTTTCACGCACATGACGTGCATGGCGTCGTCGGGCTTGACCGATGTCGGTGGGGTATGACCGGTATCGGTCATGAAACAGGTGACCGATGCCAATTTAGGGGAGACTAGGGTCGGTTAGAGATAACCGATACCATGGTCATGGTTTGGGGAAAAAGGGGCCAAAAGTGCCCCAGGTCGGGTGGGTGAGATGGGTAGGGGTAAAAGAGGGTATGTGGGTGAAAAAGTTAACCTAGGTGGGGGTTGAAATAGGTATGGGTAAGTGATAATGGGTGAGGTTGGGGGTGGGTAGATAGAATTTGTGATGCGAAGGTAAGTTGGGGAAAAAAACAAGAGGTAGGGTGCTAGGTATAGTTGAGGTATCGAAGGTGATTTTGGGTATGGGTAAGGTGTATTAATGTGATGTTTGTGTTGGATGCAGGTGAGAGATCACTGCGGATGTGGGATAGGGTACCACCCCTACTTTTGATAGTTTGTGGGGCTGCGATGGTCGAGGAGTGGAGACATGTCACCGATGTGGGCCTAATTAGGGTCTGACACTACTACCATGACATGTAGTCCAGCAGCCAAGTTTGATGGTCGCCCTCATCGATAGATGGGATTTGGTGACCAACACGTTCCATCTGCCGATGGGGGAGATGACAGTCACCCTGGAGGACGTGTACAGGATCATGGTTACCGATATTGGGGACGCTAGGTATATTCGATTACCTCCGAGGCATCTGAGGAGTTGATGTTGCCAGTGTTTGGTGAGGGGTTGGTGGTGATGAGATTCCATAGTGCCAGCATGAGTTATGGAGATATGTATCTAGCCCATCTAGAGGAGACGAGGCTAGTAGTATTATTGATGGAGGTAGTCTTGTTGTTTTGCACTACGCTAGATGCGAGGGTGGGAGATTCCCATGATCATTGATGGGGGTGTTGTATGACATGGTGGTGGATAGGACCTTTGCATGGGTGCCAACATTCCTGGTGTAGTTATATAGAGAGTTGTGGGCGTATGGGCGGCTCCACAGGTTTAGCCTATCTTTGCACATTTTGTTCTTCATTATTGGGCATATGAGCACATTATGTGTGTTCATCGATTGGTATGCCCAGTAGATGCATTTGAGTCGGTTTTTTGGGTGGGGGGTATAGGTGATGGGTGCTTGCTATTGGAGAGCGTCGATAGAGCATAGGGCTACTCATGATGTAGCATATTATAGGTGGTTATTGGAGGGATTTTCTAGTGTGGACATCATTTGGAGACCATATGTGGGTTATCCCTCATACATAGATAGATGGCTGATGAGCTAGATGGGCTTCAGCTAGATAGATGGATAGAGGGGCACCATGTAAGGGAGCATGAGATGATCCCGGTAGACAGGGTCAGATGATAGTTTGGGCTACCACAGGATATACCCCCACCCTTCCCATAATACAGAGAGATGATGTGGAGAGGCCATTGCCTCTACCATAGCCGAAAAGTGCCCACACAGGAGGGAGGAGGAGTAGGTGATAGACCGGTGGATTGATGATGATGCGAGAGAGATAGATATATAAATGGTGGTGGTGGGCTGCTCATTTTGAGTGGTACCACCAGCAGAGGGAAGCCAGATTTAGCCACTATCACGGTGCAGAGAGACACCCTACAGGGGCAGGTGGTGACCCTGATTACCTAGTTGGGGATGGTACATGGGCAGTTGGTAGGTTTAGAGGTAGAGGTGGCCAGTTGCATGCACAGGTGGCCAGTCTATAGGCCCAGATGGCATAGGGTGGGGATGGATGGTGATGATGAGAGAAAGTGGCCACCCTTCAGGCGTAGGTTACAAGGTTATAGGGCCAATTAGCCACTGCACAGGCACAGATTGGGGCACTACAGCCAAGATATGCATAGGCACAGGAAAGGCCGAGGCGATGGCACCAACACAGCACCGGGACAGACAGGTCCCAATTCATAGGAGGGGTGGGATAGGTCCCACAGATAGGTACATGGTGAGAGGCCGATGGGGCCACCACAGATAGTACTGTATCTAGATTGTGGGATGCCCTAGGTGAGGCCTAGATATTATCAAGATCAGTTGATGTAGATAGGATAGATTTCCTATCCTATGGAGAGTACAGGGCACAACAGGCCTCGAGTGAGAGGACCGGTCATGCACCCACAACGTGGAGAGCACAGGGGGCCATCGAGCCCCGAGACAGGATCAGGGTGAGGCCACCAGTTCACGGAGGCCAGTTCCCATCGATGTACTAGTAGGGACCCAGCCACCACCCATGATGGGTGGGGAGATGTTAGCAAGCCTGCCAGACAGAGCCGAGGGGGAGGAGGAGACAGGAGAGACTGAGATGGAGGATGTCCGGTAGGATGATGCCTGATGTATGTCCCTTGATTTTGATGTAGGTGTGTATTTTTGAGATATACCGGCCTACGTGCCAAAGAGAGTGAGGATGTATATGATTTTTGTATTTTTGATCATATACCGGCTACGTGTCGAAGATGGTGAGGTTGTATATGAGATTTTTGTATTTTGGATCATATATTTGCCAAGATGGTGAGGCTATATATGAGAGTTTTGAGAGATGGATATTATTTGATATCAGTGTATATTGTATGGATACATATTTATATGATGAGATGGATGATTTACTGATGATATATGTGTTGATAGAATGTGATTAATATGCATAGATGGATGTTAAATAGGTGTGTTAGGCATGGTTGAGTCAAGTCATAGGCATGATGGAGTCAAGTCATAGGTCTTAGGCATGATGGAGTCAGGTTGTTAGGCATGGTGGAGTCAAGTCATAGGCATGGTGGAGTTAGGTTTTAGGCATGATGGAGTCAGGTCATAGGCATGGTTGAGTCAGGTTGGTGTTAGGCATGATGGAGTTAGTTTTTAGGCATGGTGGAGTTGATTTCTTAGGTATTTGATATGATGGAAAAGAAATGGTGATGGTATGTATATATTTTGGTTTTTTTTATGTATGGTAACATGGATCATGTTGGTATGATCGTAGGTAATGTATGATTGTGGTAAATGTGATGAAATGAATGTTGTAAAATGTATTAATTTCCACTTATTTGATGATAAATTGGAAACTAACTAGAGTAGAATGTGATAGGAATAGGTAGCCAATGGCGAAAGGTGAGCGGGTGTGGATGAGAAAAGGTGAAGAAGGTGGTGATGATGGTCGAGCTAACCTCAAAGGGCCCCATGCCCTCGAGTGCTGCCTACATAGCCCTGGTGAAAAAGGGGCCTCAGACCGATGTAGTTCTCCCTTAAGCTAGGGAGGAAAAGAATAGGTATAGAGAGGGGTTGGGTCGGGTGGAGGTAGGTTGTGTTCAAGGTATGTATGTAGGTAAGGGTAAATAGGTAAGGGTCAAGGGTATGGTTGAGTAGGTATGGGTCATGGGTGGGTAGCGGATAGATAGGAAGGGTAATGGGTATGGGGGAGTGGGTAATGGGTATGGGGATAGGTCAATAGGGGTATGGGGGGATAGGATAATAGGGTCAATGGGTATGGGTAAATGGGTAAGTAGGTAAGGTCAATGGGTATGAGTAGACAGGTAAATTGTAAATGGGGTGGGTAAGAGTAGGTGAGGGTAATGGGTGTGGGTAGATAGGTAGGGGTGATGGTATGGGTAGATAGGAGGTGGTCAAAGGTATGGGTATGGGTAAATAGGTAAAATATGGTCGAATAGGTAAGGGTAATGGGTGGGTAAATAGGTATGGGTATGAGTAGGTGATGGTATGGGGTGGGTAGATAGGTAGGGTCAATGGGTATGGGTAGATGAGTGAGGTTAATGGGTATGGGTGTGGTAGACTATGGGTCAAGGTATGGGTAAATGGGTAAATAGGTAGTGGGGAAAGATGTGATGCTTGTGGGTAAGGATAGATGGGTAAGATGCTAGGTCAGAGGTATGGGTGTGGGTGGGTAAGGTGATGAAGATCAGATGTGGTGTGAAATAGAGATTAATAGGTTGAGGTAGGTGTGGGTGGGAGGTAGTTGAAGGTAAGTGGAACTCTTGGTTTTGGTTTGAAGAAGGTCAATAGTTGAAAAGTAGGGAAACTATAATAGGGTAGATGATGCGGCGGATTGGCAAGGACCATCGATGCGTAGACCAAAGGTAGAGGTGATGAACCTCAAGCCCCTAAAAGACCTCGCAGTTGGATGGTTCAAAGGTGAAGCAATGTGTAGGATCACGACAGATCATACGTGACATGACATCGTCCCATGGTAGGTGGAAACAATAAGATAATGTGGGAAGATGGTGATATGGTGAAAGGTTGGAAACGTGAAGGGGAATAAAACACCTCTTATATAAGATGGTTGATATCCCAGATAGGCAAGTCCATGGAAAAAGGGTGTGTTATGTTTGGAGGATAGATTGATCGATGGGAAGTCTATGTGGGATGATTAGATAATCTCCTTGAGGTCTTCGTGAAGTTGATTGATGCGGGAAGCTTTGAAATGGGCCTAGTCAGTTTTCTTTTTTTTTTTTTACTAGGTAGAGTATGGCTAGTGCATTATAGTTGTCCTTCGAGGGAGCAGTCTATTTATGGTGACTAGATACAAATGGTAGATGTCCTTTTGAGGGATTCATCTTTATGTTTGGAAGTTTGACTCAAGGAGGGTGATCCCATTTTTGATAGGTGAATTTTTTTTACCAAATTAAGCCATGGACAAGGCTATAGAGGAATATGAACAACGTATATCAAAAGGTGGAGGGAAGGTGAAGGTGGCGTTGGGTTGTTTTTGAAGGGTATATGGGATGGTATATGACCATGGGATTCATCCTCGAGGGAATGAAAAGTATCCATGAGAATCATGCCATGAGTAGAGCCGTGGTACTCATATTGAAGACGAGGTTGAAAAAGTGAATGGAGAGTCACATGATTCTTGTTTAATCGTAGGTATGGGAGGTGGTGATAAGAGGAGTGAGTGCTCACGGGACGAGCCGGTAATAGTCAATGGGTGATAGAGCATTTGGTTCAACAATAGAATGGTCAAAGATGCAAGATGTTAAGGGGCTCAGGTTTGGGTTTACCATCGAGTGAAGATAAACGATAAGCACCTGATCCATAGGTATGGGTAACGATATAGGGTCCAAGCCAATTAGGAGAAAATTTACCGTAGATGTTTCTCAGCTTTGGTGACATGTTGATTTTCCTTCAAGACGAGATCTCCGACTTGGAAGGTTCGGGGGTGGACGCGCTTGTCATAAGTGTTTGATACATTTTTGGTATATTTGGAGGTGATCTAAAGCATGTAGACATCATTCATCTAACAACTCTAGTTGTGCCAAACGATCTTGGTGAAAGTCATCATTGGTGAGCATGTCTTTGAGTGATATGCGGAGAGATGGGATCTAGACTTGAGAGGCAAGACAGCCTCGGTACCTGTAGACCAGGGAGAAAGGTGTAGCAAGAATCGATGTACGAATACTAGTGTGGTATGCCCATAGGGAAAAAGGAATGTGTGTATGCCAATCCTTCCCAGTATCGTTGACCACTTTCATGAGGATTTTGTTCAGGGTTTTGTTGGTTGATTTGGCTTGGCCATTGGTTTGAGGGTAGTAAGGTGAAGAAAACTGAGTTGGATACCAAAGGTATCACAGAGTTTGGAGGGTTTTGTTTTTGAATTGTTTTTCGTTATCAGTGATAAGGCGATGAGGAACACCAAAGCGACATAGATAATGTGATGGTTGATGAACTCACAAATCTTCTCGGCTTTGGTAGAGATGAGTGGAATGGCTTCTACCCATTTGGTATAGTATTCGGTAGCGGTTATGATCCATTGGTGGCGTTGAGAAGAATGAGGGTTAATCTCACCGATGAGGTCGAGGCCCCATTGAGAAAAGGGCCAGAGGTCTCGTGCGACTTGTAAGGCATGACCATGGGGTGTGATGAAGGTTTGAGTGTTGTTGACATTTCACACATCATTTGACGTAGTCACAACAATCATGGTTGAGGGTAGGGTAGGCCAATAATAGTCAAGGCAAAGAATACGTTTAGCGATAGCTAGGCCACTGATGTGACCCCCACAAATGTCATCATGTATTTCTTTGATGGTATAGGGTATTTCGGAGCTAGTGAGGCATCGGAGAAGGATCCCATCGAAGCCACGTTTATAGAGGAGACCTCCCATGATGACATACGGGAGACTTTTTGGAGGAAGGCACATCGGCCATTGTGGGTAAGATCTAGAGGAAGAATGGAAAGGGAGAGGTAGTAGAGAGTATTGTTGGTACCAGAGGTCTGATGGGTCGGTGGTAGGGTTCTCAATGAGATTGACACATGAGAGAGGTAGGAGGGTGATTGCAATCTCACACAACAAACAAGGATTTGTGAATCGGTAGGTGATGAGGGTATTTGTGAGGCAAGACAAGCCATGGTATCTGTGAACTTGTTCGTAGAGTGGGGAATGGTTTGTAGTTTATAGTGGGTGAAGGTGGTTAACAAGAAGTCTACGTGGTGTTTATACCATTGTAATTCCTCATTGTGACATTGGTATAGTCCATTGACCTGATTTACTACCAATTGAGAATCACCGAAGATATTAATGGATTTAACATCTAGGGTTCGGGTGGTTTGGAGACCTAGTATGAGTGCTTCGTATTCGGTGATGTTGTTGGTACACTCAAAGTCAAGTTTGAAAGAAAGGGGTATGGGTTCACTATCATGTGGAATGAGGATGATTCCAGCTCCACCCCCACGTTGACACTTAGATCCATCAAAGAATAGGGTCATTTGATAGTGTAGAGGTTCCTCGGTAGGTTTGTCGAGGGAAAGGGTAGTGATGGATTCATCAGGGAATTCAAAGTTGTTGGGTTGGTGGTCTAGAGAGTGGGGCATCAGCTAGTTGATCGGTGATAGCCTGACCCTTGATTGATTTTTGGTGAAGAAAGGTGATATCTAGATCAGCAAGTAGCATGAGCCATCGTGAAATGCATTGGTTTTGGAATGGTTTAGAGTACATGTAATGTAAGGGGTTGGTGTTGGTTATGATGAAGGTGGTGTGGTTAAGTAGGTAGTGGTGAAGTTTGGTGGCCATGAAGACTAAAGTGAGGCACAAATTTTCTACGTGTGTATATCTAGTCTCGTAATCCACAAGGGTATGACTGATGTAATAGACCACTTGTTCCTATGTTGGTCATCATGGTGAGCGAGCATAGCACCCAAGGAATGGTCGGTGGTAGAAATGTAGAGGTAGAATGGTTGGTCATCCTTAGGTGGGGTAAGCATGGGTGGTGGCTGTAATAGATATGCTTTCAAGGCTTCAAAAGATTTATGACAATCCTGTGTTCCACTGGAAGGTGATGTCCTTTTTAAGGAGGTGGTGGAAGGGTTCACAATGATCTGATAATTGAGAAATGAAGTGACGGATAGATTGTAGTTTTCCCCTGCAAAGCTACGAAGTTGGCGGAGGTTAGTGGGTGGAGGCATCTCGAGGATGGCCTTGATTTTGGCTGGGTCAACTTCAATGCCTCACAAGGAAACAATGAAGCCCAAGAGTTTACCTGATAGGATGGTGAAAACACACTTCTTAGGTTGAAGGCATATGCAATATTGGATGAGATGGTCGAAGATGATTTTGAGGATGGGTAAATGGTAGCGTGACTTTTGGACTTTCCCAAAAGGTCATCGACGTAGTCTTCCAAGATGTGATGCATGATGTCATGGAAGATGTAGGTCATGGCTCAGTTGGTAGGTGGCACCTGCGTTCTTTAGGCCGAAGGGCATGACACGATAGTAGAAGGTCCCCAAGGGGTAATGAAGGTGGTTTTGTGTTGATCCTGGGGTGAGTAATATTTGATTATAGCCCGAGAACCCATCCATGAGAGATAGCATCTCATGTCCGGTGGTGAGGTCAACCAATTGGTCGATGCTAGGTAGAGGAAAGTCATCTTTAGGACAAGCTAGGTTGAGGTCTCGGAAGTCGGTGCATATGTGGAGTCCCCATTGCTTTGGTAATGGGTACGATGTTGGAAATCCATTGTGGGTAGTCGATGGGTAGGATGAAGGAGACAGAGAGGAGGCATTGGAGCTCTTCTTTGATGAGAAGAGAAATGCGTGGGTGCATCTTACGCAACTTCTGTTTGATGGGTTTAGAATCGGGTAAGGTGATGATATTGTGGACCATGATGTTGGGGTCAATACTCGGGCATATCGGCAGTATGACCAAGCAAAAAAGCGTTGTTATGGTCGTGAAGGAAAGAAGTGTAGGCTTCTTGTTCAAAGTGGAGTCCAAAGATTGGCCTATCTTTAGAATGTGGGGTCATCCGATGTGTGGATGTTGATGTCGATAGTGGATTCATTCAACATGTTTTGGGTCTCAAAAGGTAGTGTGGTGGAGATAGGAGTCCTCGCACCCAAGTAGGTGAGAATGGAGTCATCATTATGACACTGTACAAATGTTGATAGAAGGGGCATCCTCATCGATCATCTCAAGATAGAGGATGGGAAAAGAAGTAGGAGCCTCGCCATCTCGTTGAATGGTGAGCGGGCCCAAGGAAATGGTGTTTATGGAAAAAAAAAAAAGGTAGGAGGAATAGACTCTGGGTCTATAGACTCTCGTGGGTGAAGTGGGTGAACTAGGTGGGGGGAATGTGAGGTTGAGGCGCCTCCATAATGAGGTCGACATGGGATTGTTTAAGCATGGGCTCAACAAATCCCACCCCACTATGATCCTTGTGCTTGTGAGTAGTGCAAGGGATAATGGTGTGATGGACCTTGTTCATAAAGACCAAAGCCAAAACCCTTCCAAGCATGTGATGTAGGAAGGTATGGGAAAAACGTGGGTTGGTTAATGAGGGAAGGGTGGTGGTAAATGGTAAGGTTTGGGTAGGTGGTTCAGGTGTGTAGGTGGGAGTGTCGATACCTCCATAGGTCAGATTGGTGTGGAGGTGTGAGGGTCCATAGGTGAGAACTTCGCCAATGCGGGGGTCATAATGGGGATGTTGTTGAAGGTTTCCATACTCTTGTGGGGTATGGAAAGTATCGACGTTGTAGAGGTGGTACTCCCCTAAGTGTCAGGCATTGAAAAACACCTTCTAGTGGATTAGTATCAGGGATATGGGTGGTGGGGATGGATGTCTCTATGGGGGTTTGAGATGAGGAGGTTGTGGGTTGTGGCGCGTGATGGATGGTTCTGCAGGAGTTGTGGTGGTGGTGATAAGAGGTGATGTAGGGGTTGAAGAAGAAGTGGTAGAGGTGGTGGGAAGTGGAAGTGGGTGTGGAGGTGGGAGCGGTGATAGGTATGAGGACATCGTTGGGCCTGGTATAACATGTTACATGTTTTGAATGGTGAAGGGTCACGGGGATGGTGTAGTTGTGTCCCTCATGTTCAAATTTGAGACACCGATGAAGGGTGGAGGGGACACATCCCATGGCATGAATCTAGGGTCGGCCAAGCAACATGTTGTATTGGAACTCTCCTTCTAGGATGTAGAAGAGTTTGGGGATGCTACGGGGACCAACACGAATGTGTAGGATCATTGTCCCCAAGGTAGTGGTTATGGCATCATTGAAAGAATGCAACATAATTGGATCATTATGCATGTAATTGGTAGGAATGTGCATTTGGTTGAATGCATGAGAGGAGATGATGTTGATGCTAGCTCCACCATCTATCATAATACGTTGAACACGTATATATTGTCGACAAAGGTAGAAATGAATAAGTAAGGGATAGGGTCCTCTATTTGGTGAGGTGTGATCTCGTCATCGGAGAAAGTGAGGGCAGCCACCTGAGATGAGGCGACAGGTGTCGAGGTGGGAGGTGAAGAAATAAGGGAGGCCACTGTGGTGTGGTGTGATGATGGATGCAATCGGTGGGGTCATTAGGTGGAACCTCAATGGATTACAGGACCTCAATGAGGGCCTAGCGATGAGATTAGAAGTTTGGATGAGGTCATACAAGGACATTTTGAGTGGTGATTGATGGAGTTGTTTGATCATGGCACGATGGGCTTTCCCATTGGAAATAGGGAAGGTAGGTCCTCGGATGGTGATTTTAGGTGTGAGCATGGGTGTGATGTGAGGGATAGTGGAGGTAGTAGGTTCATCCCTGGTTTTCCCTTTATCACGTTGAGCCCGAGTGGCTATTCGAACCATATTGATTTTAAATATGGGTGGTGGGTAGGAATGGTATGATATGTGGGATGATGATGGTTGAGCTGGTAATGGTGTAGGTGGGGTGATTATGGGTGTAGGAGGAGCTACATCTGTGTCAACAGATCATCCTCAGTGAAGAGTTGTAGGAGTGTTTTGAGAGCTTGGCAATCCTCCACGTTATGCCCTAGTGCACATGATGGTAGGCGAGATCTGGGAGTCATCAAACCATTTTGGTTTTGGTTTGAGTGGGTCATAGGGTCGGATGGGTGGTAAGGTGATGTGGGAAGAGAGAGTAGGTTAGCTAGGATAGTCGCATAGGATCCTACCATTGGGTCACATGGTGAAGTGGTATGGTTTTGGATGAGGAACTCGGTAGTGACTTAGAGGTGGGTGCCGTGGGTCATGGTGTGGGGGTGGTATGGGTAGTTTGGGTACGTTTAGGTTTGGGTTGGGGTGTGGGCCGCACCTTGTTAGGTAAGGGTGCAAAGTGGATGATTTGGTTTTGGGTTTAGGTGTCGCTTTGGGAGGTGGGGTGGTCAACAATGCAGAATGACGATGTGAGGAGGAGGGGCGTGCGAAGGTGGGAGAGGATGGGTTACCCAAGGTGAGAGGGGTGATTGGGGGTAGGGGTGATAGGTGGTAGTGGTGATTGGTGTTTCCTAATAGGTAAAGGCAACTTCGTAGGGTTGGGTAGAAGAGGAGGTGGTGATAAGTGGGGCATTTGTCGATTTTTGGTTGTATTGGGTATATGCAATTTTGTGGTTAGGATGGATGGATGGGGACCCAAGAGGGATGGTAGTGGTGAAGGGGACAAAGAGGTAGTAGGTGGTGCTAGTATCAATGGCATCTGGGGTGGTTGGTGTTTTGGTTTGGTAGTGGTGTAATTGTGGTGAGGGGGTGAGAGGGAGTAGTTAGATCAATTTTGATTGTTGGATGGGTAAGGTTTGATGTGGGTCATACCCCAGGATTCGAGAGATGGTGAAGGTTGATGAGGGGTTGGGAAGTGAGGATGTAGATGATGTAGATGATGAGGTATGTGTATGGTCAGAGGTAATGTGGGAGGTGTTGTAGTCACCTTTGAGGGTGGGAGAGGTGTGGATGTTGCCACTATTGTAGGGTAAATAGTGGGTGAGTGGTAGGTAAGGTCTGCATCTGTGTGGATATGGGGATTTGAAGGTGTTCCCAAGCAATGAATGATCAACATACTCCGGAGGGGCCATCGAATGGGGTGATGAGGAAAGAAGGGGATGAGGGTGGCTTTGGTGGTGATCCCTGTAAATGGAATGGATATCTGTGAAACAGGAAGTCCTCTACATCTGATTCTATAGGAAGGAGGGATGAGAAGAGATCATTTAATGTTGGAGGAGATGGTAGTGGGTTGATTGTTCTCAGAGTAGGGTCTTTTCATGGTGAGGTGTGGGTAAGGTAGATGAAGAAGGATCTTCCTTGATGTGGGGTGAGGTGGAGGAAGGGGAAGGTATCTTGACTCCTCTATGGGTATGGAAGCAAGTGTCAATGGTGATTCGTCAAGCATGGGGTAGGAGGGTCGATGACATGGTCAAGTATGGTAGTTATGATGTCGAAGAAGAGGAATTTGTTTGCACTAGATTAACTTCTGGTGGTAATGGTGAAGAGGGTGAAGATGTTGGTATGGGTAAAGGCATTTCTTTGAGAAGTTCTTCTATAGGTGTGGTTGGGGGTATGGTGCAAGTGGTATGGGTAGGATATCAAAGATGGCATGAACCTCCCGGATATTGTCACCTGTCATCGATAGTAGAATGGTTGTGTTGGGTGGGGGTGTATGATTAGGAAATGGTTTTTGGAAGATGTGTAGGTTTTGGTTTGCAGGTGCATTGGGATTGTCCAGAATGAGATCTCCTCTATCTAACATTTCTTGGACAATGGTTTTGAAGGTGATGTAGTTGTTGGTGTTGTGCCCTCGGGTATGATGGTAGTCACAGATTTTTTTCCCTATACCATGAGGGGATCGGATGGGCAAGATCAAAACCAAGGTGTGGTTTGATAGCCGGAAGAGTGATAGCCCCTGCATTCAAGGAGTTTTTCAGAAAAAGTAGGGTATGGTTCAGCAATGGGGGTATATTTCTTTTGTTCATTTTGAAGAGGAATGTTTGCACTGGCGAGAGGTTAGGCGGAGGTTTTGGTAGGTTGGATGGGTGAGGTGGGCCAACCTTCAAGACTACCGCATGGGTGGAGCCTTTGGCTCTAGGAGGGTTAAGAGGAGTGGTTGGTGGTGTTTTGGTAGTGGAAGAGGGTTCTTGTGGTTTAAAAGGAGCACCTTTGTTGCACAATTGAATCCTCTTTTCTTTGATGGCTCAGATTTCAAGCTTTCGGGCCATGGTGAATGCCTCGTCAAATGTATGAAACGTTTGGATTTGTAAGGTGGATGAGATGTGGTGAGCACAAGCCATGTAAACAACTCTATTAGTTCGGTCTATGGTAAGGGGAATGTGAGTTGATTGATCAAGCCATGCCAGTGAGCAACAAAGTCTATGATTGACTCGTCATCGTATTGATGTGTGGTATACAAGTCAGTCATGGTGACTTTCTTGGCTACATTGATGGAGAAGTGATCCAAAAAGGCTTGGGCCACCTGGTTGAAAGAGAAGATAGAGTGCTTAGGTAGGGCACTATACCAATCGAGAGCAGGTCCATTGAGGGACATGGGGAATGTTTGCAATAACAAAGCATCATCATGGGCGATGAGATAACACATGTGTCTAAAAGACCTTAGATGTTGTTGTGGGTCTTCTTTATGCTATGGAACCGGTTAAATTTTGGCATTTCCCAATGTGGGGGTATGGATGGATAGGAATGGAGAAATGAATGGGCTCATTACAAATCTCCTCGTAGGTCGAGAGATGTGCGTGAACCGAAAGAGATGCCTCTAGTGTGTGCATCTTATCCATCATCATTTTGATCAGGTCGGGGGTCGGTTGTGATGAAGGTTGACTTCAAGAGGGGGAGGAAGGTAAGAAGAATATGATGTGGAAGGCATCACGTTGTGCGAAGGAGCCCCATATGAAATTATGGAGGTATGTGAGGAGAAGGATGAGGGAGGGTAATATGTTGAATAAGAGGTAGAGGCTACGGGGGAGGTTGAAAGTGGGTGTATAGAGGAGGGGTCGGGGTAACCACCCTAGTAGCAATGGGAGGAAGTGATTGGGGAATAGACAACACTAAATTTTGGAGGGGGTATGGTTTGCCGAGACTGGCGGTGGTTGAGATGGAACAGGTATGTAGGTAGTGGTCAACATGGGGCTACTTGGACTAATGGCCATGGATGTGGGCATGGTAGATGCCACGAAGGGTGAAGACATCAAAGGTGTGGTAAATGTCATATAGGGGGTGGATATCATCATGGTAGGGTCGAGCTACGACACCACGGGTGGTAAGGTAGAAGTAGGTATAGCCTGAGCTAGATGTAGTCGACATGGAGGTAGGTATGAGAGCAGGAGGGATGGACATGGGCATACCATAGATAAGTTGCCCGAGGAATCCCGAGTGGAAGCATGGGCTAGATAATGTTGTAAAAAAGCATTTGGGTTTCGGTCAGAATCGTGAAGTCCACGTCACCCATACTAATAGTGGTGGGGAAACTGGGGTCCATAGGGGATGACACGGAAGGGGGTGATAGACTAGGTGGAAGAGGTGAAGGCTAGCGCATGGAACACAAGTGTGTTGGCTTGGTTACGTGTCAACACCATGTGAAAGGGGTGTATATCGGTAGTAGTATTGTACTCTGTAAATGACACAGAAATAAACAAAATTGAAAAGAATGGGTGGTGGTAGGTAGATTAGGTATAAAATGTGCTAGTTAAATTTGAATAGGCTAACCGATTCCGGTTAGGGAAAACCGATGCGCCGGTTAGGGTAACCACGGTCATTTATTGAGAGAGAAAGGGGTTTATCAAAACAAGCAAAATAGTGATGATGATTAGCTAAGTGGGAAGGATGTTGATGGATTTGTGGAAAGTGAAATGAGAAAGAGTGTACGAGAATGTTCCAAGAACTCGAGACAAAAAGAAGGTGAAAGAGGGGTCTTTTGGGAAAGTTAACCCAAAAGAATAGTAGACCGACGTAAAACGATGGTAGGGTATAACCGATGCGGTTGAGGAGTAAACCGAAACTGTGAAATTGAAACAACAATGAAGAAAAATTGTGAGTTAAAATTAGATTATGGTAAGTTTGAATCAAAAGAATGATCAAAGATTGGTGGATGATATAATGAAGCTCTGCACCCTCGAAAAAGTTGGAATACACCAAATGATGAGGAGGGGTGCAAAAGGAAAATAAGAAAAAATGGAGAAAATGTACTCTCACACCTCAAAACAACAACTTCAAGTAAACACTAAAAGAAAAATTACCTAACAAGTGATTTTCTATTATGTTTGTTTAGCTTATTTATTTAAGGACTGACTCATGAACTTTAAATAGAATTTTTGGTGAGGATGGCTTCCTACATGAAGAAGGAGATCTACAAGGAGAGGTTTTAGGTATGTTATGGGGGGGCGGGCCTTCCTCGAAGTATGACTATGATAGAAGTAAGTGAGTTGGGTGCCCATTATGTGCCGTGATCATGTGATCACCTACAACTTCTTCCGGTGAGATGTTGTTTAAGAATGATGTGTATTTTGAATTTTTGTGCAATTTGGTAAGACTAGAGAGAGAGAGAGAGAAAGAGAAAGAAAGTGCTTTTCTACGATTAATTAGTCAACCATCAGTTGGGCATGACTTCCAGCATATAGGTTGCCCTCATTTAATGTGAGCTAATGTAAAAAAGAATGAAATGTGAGTGTTTTAAACCCAAATCAAAATATGATATTTGATGTCACAACTGATGAATAGGAGAAGGGATGCTCTTTCACTAATGCGATACTAATGAAAGGGAAGAAATGTTCATTTTAAAGCACCAAAAGACGATTGCTTTTAGACAATAGAAGGAGAAGAAGATTCCGAGAAGGAGATTAATGTGAAAGCCTTTTAGAAAGGGAAACAGACATACAACTTTTCCTAGGAATGAAAAATGCAAGGAACCCGGATGGGTCCCACCAAGTGTGCCAAAATGTTTGATCCTTTTTGCATACAATCAGAGACTAAAAAGATAAGGGTGTAGGAGGTTTACCTATTGTTTTGGGTTGATGGGTGGAATGCACATGTGTAGACTTCTAATCTCGGTCGATCATGTGAACTCCTTTTTGGCTAGGAAGGACTACCCTAAAATAAGAAACAAGACCACAAGAGAGAGTTAAACAACATATGTAGTGGACTACCTAGCGTATGCTAGATCCAGGAAGTGTGGTACTCCCTAGAGGGCTATCAATCCATTATTTTATAAATCAATATTAAATGACAAAAGCATGTAAATAAATGGAATCTAGTGCTAGCATTCTGATTTGGGTGCCTCAGAGTTCTATATCAGCATCGATTCAATTAAATACTAAACAATGCAGGTAAAAGGTATTTGGGTGGGTCCTAGGTAGGTTGGGTAGTCTACAGGTCATAGACAAGGTCTAGTTGGGGTTGGGTAGGGTATTTTAGGTGGTTTGGGTGAAGAGGTAGGTCACGGGTCTGCTCTGTGTCAGTGGACATAGAGACCGACACCGGTTGAGGGTAGACTGATGCCGATTAAGGTTGACCGGTATCGGTCACGTATGTAGAAGTGACAAAAGTCTAGGTGATTGGTGTTTGGGTCCCACTCTATCTCAGAATAGAGTGTTGAGAGAGAGTATGGGTGAGTGTTAGGTGAATGGTGGGTTTAGGTCGAGTTGTGAGGTCTTTGGAGGTGGTTTTGGGTGTGTTTAGGTAGAGGTTAGTGAGGTGGGTGCAGGGGGACCGGTGGTGACGTGGTGGTCAGGGTAACCACATGGTTAGGGTTAACCGGTGATGGTCATTGGTATTGGGTCAGAGTTTGGAGATGGGGATTAGGGTGCCTTCTATGACTAGCTAGAGGGTTGATAGGGAGTGGAATAGGCTAAAAGAGGTCCTGGGTGTAGGTGTAGGTTGAATCGGTGAGGTTGGAGTGGTAGGAGGAATTTTTTCTCTCGGGGAGAGAATAGAGAAGCAAAGTACCAAAACACAAGTGCAGGATATAAGGATCCACTTACCCAGAGTCTGATATGCATGTAGAAGAGTGAGCAACTGATGGAGAAGAGTGATAGACATCGATGAAGGCTGGTAGGTTGGTTGGAGAGCTCTTTCCCAAGCTCTGTCTAGTTTAGGTTCCTCAATGGATGTTCTCACAAAGATTTCTTGTGAATGCTTCCACTAATGGTCTCAATTTGGGAGTTTCAAGGCTTTTATTGTGTTTAAGTGAGTTGCCAATGATCATGTGAACACCCACACTGAATACTAATCAACCAAGAGAATGTCCAACCATGAAAAATGTGAACCAACCCAGAGAAATCCAACAAAATGAACCAACCCTTTGGAAAGAGTCGGGATTGGGTATTTGCAGGTGACCGACGCCGGTCCCACCTGACCGACATCGGTTAGACTGTAACCGACACCGGTTATGTCGGGGAGATTTATTTTTTGAAAAGTGGGGAATATGCCTTCCCCACTTGATTTTGAGTGGTGGAGCACATGTGTCCTCCACCCTTAGAATGGGTAATAGGACAGAAAGGGGTCCTATGAGTGGAGTGGCCACTATTAGGGTTTTCTAGAAGGGTATGGGCTAGGTATGGGCAAGGTATGGGCAAGGTGGGGAGTGGAATGGTGAGGTGGAGGGGCAAGTGGGGTAGTGGAAGAGTGAGGTGGTTGGGTGAGGTGGCTTGATGAGTGGGTAAAGGGGGAATTTAATTAATTGATGTTAGTTAAAGTGAGGGTCATTTGTGATTTGCGAAAGGGGTTGTGAGTGACCGAATTAGGGGTCATGAAGAATGTGTTATTGTTATTTTGCGAGGAAGAGGATGAAAGGTGAGTGTTTTGGTGTCTACATCACTCTTAGGGTTAAATCCCCAAAGGATCAGCAAGGAAAATCAACTAACAAGAACTTGATCACCATTGTTTGGGATTTTTAAGTAATGACTCTTAAAGGAATTGGCATAAGAAACTATATGATGCTTTATGGGCAGATATGATTACACTTAAGAGAGCCATTAGAATGTCTCCTTTTTAAGTGGTATATGGAGTTGAATCTCACTACCATTGACATTGGAACTATCAACCTTACATTTGATGAAGGCCATTGAGGATGCCAACTTTACCAATTCATTGGATACAAGAATTATGTACCTCTAGAAGTTGAATGAAGACAGATTGCAAGTGGTTGACAGAATATCATCTCATCAACTCAAGGTAAAAGCTCTATTTGACAAAAAGGCTAAACCTATAACTTTTCAAGTGGGAGACAATGTTCTTCTTTAGGACAAAAGGCATGAACCTCAAGGCAACCATGGTAAATTTGATTCCCTTTGGCTTGGTCCTTTTAAAATTAGACATTTTGCTTGTGAGAACTCTTTTTACCTGGATTACATGGATGGTTCTCCTCTCCCACTTCCTTATAGTGGGCAATTTTTGAAGTTGTTCAAAACCTAGGAGTTTTGGTGGTCCCTCTGTACATTTTGTATAGCGTTTTGTTTCTAGTTTTTCTTGTTTTTGCTTGTTTCCTTGTGTGCGTTGTCTTTTGTGTTGATATTGCTTTTTGACTCCATTGCCCAATGGATAAGGCATTGATCTGTTCATCCCTAGAATTCTCTATGGTTCTTGATTTTACATCTTTCCTCTACCAAATCATCCCCAGAAGGAGCCAACTGTTGTCCCCTCAATTCTCCCCCCTTTTTTGAAATCCAATTTCATGAAAATTGAAGTCTTGCCATGGAGGAATTCATGTTTCGAGCCCCCAAGTGCTCATTTTGATCCCCCACGACGTTTTATGCATTTCCTTAGTCTACGGCCATTATAACATTCTATCTATTTCTCATGGATGGGAGGGGGTTTATGATTTTCTTTATGCATTTGAAGGACGCAGAAACTTGCATTCTTTGCATATTAACCTTGTGTAGAAAGAAAATCTTCATTGGGTGCAAAAATGGCATTTTCCCATTCTCTACAATTTTCTACATTCTTTTCCCCGTCAAATTCTTTCTCAGAAGGTGAAGCTACGTGTTTGCTTCTCATTGGATGCGGCCGAACGGGTTTCTTTTTGAACTTATCACTTTTGGTGATTTTGGAAAAAATGTCAGATTTGCCCCACATCCCCGCGGGTCCCTGATTGGCTGGAGTAGTTTTGGCGGAAGTTCAGGTGATGGATCCATTTTATTCTCTAAAGCATTACGGGAAAGGGTGAAAAGTTCTAAAATGACCCGTGGCCCCACTCATGCAAGGGACACGTGGCCATTTTTCAGTTCATATGCACTTTGGCGGACTGGCGGAGGACTTTAGGAATTTTAGCTTTGTTTCCACAAAGGGCGAAAAGTTCTAAAATGACCCGTGGCCCCGCTCATGTGAAGGGATAAATTTTGAGTTAAAGCCCATAGCAAATCAGAAAGGGACACGTGGCCTATGTTGAAAAGTCAACGGCGGAGGCATGGACTTTCGGGGGAAAAGTTGGAATTTTTCCCTTTTCAAAAAAAAAAGATAAAGTATAAAAGCGAAGCACATCCCCGTAACCAATTAGGTGATGTCATGTGTTGAAGAATGAAATTGGGACAAAGTGGATCGGCGGAGGAAAATGAGAATTTGAGTTGCGACCCCATTTCCAATTAGGGTGTGCCACGCGTTCATGTTAAAAAATCATAGCATGCCGACAGAGGAAAATGAGAATTTGAGCCGCGACCCCATTTCCAATTAGGGTGTGCCACGTGTCTGACCTTTGGCGGGGATGCGGAGGGGCGGAGAAAAATGAGAAATTGCACTTTTTCTTCCAAATGTCTTAAAATGAGGATTTTTCCCCAGGCCTGTCGTGCTTGGAGCTTGCCATGTGTAGGGTCTAATTTCAAAGCTAACAAAGGGAAAGAGTGGCCAAAACGCACTCATCTAGTTTTTGATGCCATTAACAAACCAGAGCTCCAAAGAATACAAATGTGAACCATTCTTCATTCTTCTCTCTTTGTTTCCTTGTTGTTTATTCATGAGATGCATTTTTGGTTTGTTGTGGAGCCAAATCGATAAGTTTAAAGAGATGTAAAGTTTGATTATCAGAAAATGGAGTTTATCGGGCATACGCAATAAAAAGGGGGAAAACTTACCAGTAAGCACTTGAGTGCTATGAAAGTGGTTAAAAGGTGGAAATGGTAGGACCACATGAAGAAGAAAATCATGAGATGCCCCCGCTAAAGTAATCATGCTCAAACACATGAAATATTCACCTTTTTGAACCTCTGGTTTTCATGAGTGTATTTATTTCATGTCACTTTCCAAAAGTGGATCTGCAACAAACATTATTCCTTTTAGATATTCTTTTCTTGGGGACAAAGTATGGATGTACACGAATTGTTATAAGAACATGTTTTGGCCATGGAAAAAGGGGATTCTGGTTTTCTGGGAACGTTGTAAATTTGGAAGTAATTCAATACAGAAGCTTTCTTTCTCATTTCCTCTGTTATATCTCTCTCTCTCCTTGCTCGATTCAATGGATCATTTGTCTTTGCATTCAAAAGAAACTTTGTGTTCTTGTCTGTGTAATCTTTAGAACTTTGTGTCTGCAGATTCGCATTAGTGATGAAGTGATTGATCTTTTCCTATATTTTCTTGGTTCAATGTAAGGATATATTTTGCTACCTATATCTCCTGAAAAAATTGTTGTTTTCTTCCTTCTTCATCTCTCTACTCTTCCAATCCTTCATATTGATAATCTTTTAAGTATGAAAACATTCCAGAATATCAGGGTCCAAACATTGAGAGTTGTATATTTGTACATTTGTTTTCCTGCTTTCAATAAGGGAACCTCTCCCATTAAAGAGGAGGGACATGTTTGTCCCTAACTGTGGTTTCTAGCCATGTTCCATTCTAAAACCCAACACACCAAAAAAACCCCATAAAATATAAAAAAATAATAAATACCTACAATCAATTACTAGATCACTTAGATTCTTCTTGTTGCATATAGCTTTAGACACACCCTGGTTTGAATATGACATCAACTAAGAGTTGATTAAATGAAGGTAATAACAACACCTATCAACTTTCACACTCTTTTCGCCACTTTTCACTTCGACTTCCTCTTATCTCTTCACCGCACATGTCAATCTCATTTACACACTTACACAATTCGTTATTAGCCATAATTTCATGTTAGCAAGAATCAATAATCAACTTTTAATAAGAAGCTCATGATTTGATACCAAATGATGCAAAGCTTAATCATTTCTTAATGTAAACAACAAGTTTAGAAGTATTCAAGAACAACCTATACCCAAAACTCTATAGTGAGGATCTTCACAAAATGCCTAAAATGGGTATAACAAGCAAAAACTAACCTTTTCACCTTTAAGGTCTTCACCATTCACTATGACCTATCTCAATACTTCATATAATGCCAAATAAACTCACAAGATGATCACATTTCACAAAACTTCATCTTTTCTCTTACCTTTCTTCACCACACCTTCTCTAGCTCTCTTGGTCTTAACCCCAAATGAGGCCAAATTTGGCCTTTTAGCCTTCAAGGAACTAATCCACATATTTTCCTTACTATTGGGTGACCATGAATCCACGAGTCTTGAAAACCACAAACTTATCCCTTTCCCAAAGCATATAGGTGCACGAGTTTAATAGGCTTTCTTTCTTTTTTCGAAGTAAAACATAACATAGGCTTCATGAATAGGATTAGAATCTATTCAAAATGGATGTAATATATTCTAACAATGGAATCATTTAACAATTATCTAACATGTCATCACTATACTTTTCCAATCATTCATGCCTCCTCACAGTCCATAACTTCTTAATATAACAAGGTAGAGTATTGTCTTCTCAAGATTTCCAATATGCAATGATAAGGAACATGGTAACAACTTTCAATCCTTGAAATAACACAACAAGCATCCTCGCAACGTGAATTTGTTAGAAGAACAAGCTTTAATACCAGATCTCAAGATCATGCATTCAAAATCCTTGTAAAAATGCAAACACATTCACAATCAAGTGTATACAAAATAAGGTATCAAATCACATAAAAACTATGCTCTTAATAAGATTGCAAATGAAAACATGCTCTCATATACTCCTAAGAATGAAAATCAACCTCACAAATGAATATTCTAAAAGTAAATACATAAAAATTAAGTATTATACAGTCTTTACAAAATAGGTGTTCAAAATTCTAGGCATTGAGAGGGGGTGAATCAGTGCTTTTTCAATTTTGGCATACAATTCAATTTCCTTACCTTAGTTATGATGGAAACACAAAATCATTCACAAACCATAAACAAAAGAACAAAGAGAGAGAGAGAGACAAGATTTAATGTGGGAAACCCTTTAAGGGAGAAAAACCCACTGAAACCAAGAACTAGTTTGGACAAGAATGTCATGTAAATGTTACATTGATTTCATGTTGAGCATCCACTCAACTTGGAGCTGCAACTCCAAAATTTAGTCAAGTTGTCACTTGACCTTTAGCAAGCTTCAACTTACATGGAAGCTTCAACTCGAGGAAAATTTTAGTGGTGAATATTCATTAATTCACGAATATTCCAGTTTTTGAATTTGAAATTAACGAATTTTTAGGGTAGGAATTAAGACCAGGTCACTAAAATTTTCTAGGTACTAGTTAATTTTAGGGTTAATTCACCATTCCCGTGAAATAGAAATTTACAATATTCACCTTAATGTTGTCATCCAAGAGCATTTTTATGCTAACATCCAGAGTAACATGTTTTTATGCTACCAACAGACAACACATAAATATATGTTGTTAGTCGGTAGTATAAAAACATGCTATCACTCGGTAGCATATTTTATGCTAGTCATTTGCAGTAGCATACAAAAAGCTACCATCCGTTAGCATTTTAAAAAAATAAGTATGGGATTTTTTTTTGCTTGTGCCATATTTTGGGAGGAAAATTTTCTCATTGAGGTGATCATTTTAATTTCTAACATCGATTTTTATAAAAAAATTCCCATACAAAATTAGCAAAATCTGTATTCTTTTCACAAAAAACACTTTTTTAATGTTTTTAGTTTGCGCCATATTTTATGAGGACATATTTCTTATCAAGCCAAACATTTTAATCTGTTATTTTCAAAAACTACATATATTTTTGGCTAACATCAAATACTATAAGCATTCATATTATATAGTATCAATCATTGGTAGCATAAAAATGCTACCAACCGACAACATATTTGCATTTTCTTCATATTCACCATTAGCACGAAAGTCAATTTTCCCATATTTTCTAACGAATTTCCATAAATATTTTTGAGTGGGGGTCTTAAAATTTTACTTGGAACAATGAGTTTAATAAGATTTTGAATGGTTACAATGTGTAGTGGTTATTTCGGGGTGTTTACATTTGCCCCTCTTTAAACTATTATTATGAAGCGGTGACACTTTAAAGATATTAGATGTGTGTAAAACAATGAACAAATGATGAAGAAGTGTGATGGACTGCTTAATTTTTCCTGGTGAAGCATTTGGATGCCCTAACAAATATGGATTATGCTAAGGGATTTCCCCCTCAATCGGGTGGGTGACTCGACAAAGTAGTGGATAATGCTTGATAAGAGGAAGATAAGGTTTCCCCAAGAAAGATAGTAAAAAAAAAATTCAGTAGGATGCAAATGTTAGGGTTGGAGAAGTAGAAAGATGATGGAAGTGATTTTTTTCTTGTAGCTTGAGCTTCCATTCAGATTTTATATTTTTAGAGTAACCTATTTTGATTTTACACAAAAGAGTTAACACCATGATTATTGAAAAACCATGATGAACAACCCATATGTACATAAAAACACACACACACGAGTAAAACAAACCCAATATACACAATAAGATGATTACACCAAGGTTATATATGAACCAATATGCTAACAAAATACTTATAATTGGTCCAACGAAAAAACAAAATCTGAAAGTAAAACAAACCCAATGTACACAATAATTAATATGTACCAAACCTATGAATAAGACAATATAGTAATAAAATACTTGTAATTGGTCAAAAACATGAGACAAAAAAGTAAAGCAAAACCAATTTACATAGTAATTGATACACCATGGTTATGAAGAAACCAAGATGTTAACAAAATACTTGCAATTGGTAAAAAATAGTAACCATGCAACACAACTTTAAATATAAACATTTAACTATGCACCTAATGTGTTAAACAAGAGGGTTTGAGTAGATATGGATGCCCCAAGTAAGGATGCATGCAAGGGGATTGGATCAGGATCAAGACCGAAGTTAAGAAACTCCTAATCACACTCTTTTTGGATCCATGTTGAAGATTGATATGAGATTTAATGGGCCAACTTTTCCATGCAAGGGGATTGGATTAGACTGAAGACTCGAAGTTAAGAAACTCCTAATGACACTCTTGTTGGATCCATGTTGAAGATTGATATGAGATTGAATGGGCCAAGTTTTCCAAGCAAGGATACATGTAAGGAAGAACATGAGAGTTGAGATTACCCCAAGCAATAATACACATGAGGGTTTGATTATGTGATAATCATAGGATAGTTGAAATGATCACTAGGATAGTAGTTGAAAGTTCAATATCGTCGAGTTGTTTTGATAGTTGTCAAGTTTGTTTGGAACATTTTATAATGTTTTTGGGTTTTTGAATGTTGTTGAATTTTAAATGTTTTGATGTTTTTGACTTTTTGTATTGTTTTTGGATTTTGACTATTTTGTTTTTTAAGGATTTTGGAATATATATATATATATTGAATTTTTAATCGATAAAGGGTGCATTGTTTGAACTCATGTTCAAATGATTGTAAACATTTCATTCCATTGGATGAATCTAGATGATATAATGATATGATGTCTTGCTCCACCCTTGACTCCACACAACTAGTAAGATGTGAGGGATCAACACCAAGAGCCAAAAAGGACATTAAGACATATGAGATAGTGATGTGCAAATGAAGATGATGGATGCAAAGACACAAGGTTAACAATGGTCCATTCGGGAAAATGTGACTTATCTCCAGTCAATATTATTTGACCAATTCCAAGATGATTTCATTTTATAGGTCGTGACTAGACTTAGATCCATTGATGGCCTATTGTTGGTAAGATCTGGTGTAAGGAATGGTTTTATCTCTTAACATGAGTAACTAAATTGATTTTTGAATTTTGTATGATTAAGCACTCTTGATTCAGTTTTCTGAAGGATTTCATTTTATTTGTTTGTTTTTTAAATTTAGTTTTGAAATGACCTCCTACATTTTGCACGGAACTAGGCTTCAACATGAAGATAAGACGTAGGTGAGTAAGGGTACCTTTCTACTTTCCCAATCTCACACTACCAGTAAGAAGCGTGGGCTCATCACCAAAGACTACGAAGGACAAAAGGTGTAACAATTTTGTTTTTTTTTGTATTTTTGATTGATTTTACCTTGTATGTATATTGTGTTTATTTTGGAAAAATATTTTTCCCCCAAATGTCAGCCCCACACAACTAGTAGGACACAAGGGCTCATCACCTTAGATTGATATGGGTAGACAAAATATCCATGTAGATAATTTTAGTGCTTTTATGTTAAGGAGAGAGCTTCTTCAAAAGAAGGATTTTCCATTAGTAAGCTTCTAGACAAGACTATACATAAAAACATCTGGAATGGAAGAATTCAAAATAGGGATGAGATACACAATATACCACAAGAACAAAATTAACTTGCATTTTTAGGTGAAGAGAATGAAGATGTGATAATGAAATGATAAATGTTGGAAACTTGGACGTTGAGAGGGTGGTGAATCAGTGTCTAATTAAACTTTTACAGACATTTCTATCTTCTTATCCTTGTTATATAGATCAAATAAACCATGCATAAGCAAATAACAAGAGACAATACATAGTGACACAATATTTTAATGTGGGAAACCCAAAATGGGAGAAAACCCACTGAAATCAAGAACTAGGCTTGGGACAAAATTGTCTTGTATCAGTTACATTGATTTCATGGTTGAGCTTCAACTCAACCTGGAGCTACAACTCCAAAATTTGACCAAGCTGTCACTTAGTCTTTGACAAGCTTCAACTTGTCTAGAAGCTTCAACTCCCAAGTTTGGTTCAACTATAACTAACCTTTAGTGAGCTTCAACTCATAGGGAAGCTACAACTCCCCACCTGTTAAGTTGTAACTTAGAATTAAACACAAATTCTTGATCACACCTGACTTGTTGTCTCAAACAACTGATAGTGACCTCTAAATTAGTTCACAACTCTTTTGTTTTATCTCCTCTCTTCTTATCCCCCGATCAACATTCCAGCTTTTTTTCATACAAGGTTCATCACACACACATATTTCATTTTCAATCATTTATACCTTAATCAAGCTTGTCATATTTCTATAAATTATTTCAAGCTTTTCAAGACTAGATTATGATTTTAAGGATGATCTTCTCATGGTATACCATGCATTCTTCATTGTGAGAATTATTCCGAAAACTTCTACCTTGTTTCCACATTACATGCTCAGCTTGACTTTTAAATGAAATTCAGATGTCATCAATATTTCATCTTTATTACTTGACATAGCTTATATGTATTCAAATTGTACTTATGATTAGTCTTCTTCAAGGATTCATCAATGAACCCTCAATTTTTCTTTATGTTAGATTCATACTCTTTCTTATCTCACACTTGTTAAGTTCTTCAACTTGCTTCTCTATATATTTCTCATATCAACAACATCTCCTTTCTTCACACCTGTACTCCCGACCTTTTTCTCACATACAAGACTCAAACCTTCATGAAAAAATGAATATCACTTTTACCAACCTCAACTCTCATCTCGTTCATTCATTCATCTCAATAGCTTCCACTTTATCACCATTCAAAAAAAAAAATATTATATGTAGACTATCTCCGCACACATTTTTAACCTTTCACATTCAACAAAAATGAAATACTTTTCACCTTTTACACTCCACTCACTCGTGTAAGGAAGGTGAAGTGTTTTCAAGTGAAAACTACCCATGGAAGTCATGTTTTTCTTGAAAAATTATTGTTATATTCTCTCGAACCTTTTAGGTATCATTAAGATACTTGGATGACACATTTGAAGTCTACTAAATCCCACTTATAACTGACCTTGGTAGACAAATTTTTCAGCTAACTATAATAACCGATTAACAAAGTTTTACGACTTGTCATATGCCTTACTAGGCAAGGTTTGTCTTGTAGCTCATAAATATATCGCCATATGTAACTAATATCTAACATGTGTTAATTTGGCATGTACAACATTTAGAGCACCTCAGACCATCCACACATGTTAGAAAGTGCATTTGACATGTTTCATAACTCTTTAAATTCTCTTTTTCTTGCATAACTCACTTTAGACCTTACTTGGAATGTTTGATATATCCTTACAGTCTCGAGATCATTTTTGTGGTAGAAGTTAAACCAAGTATCTCACTTCATGATACAATACATGAGATTTTCATTGTTTTATTATAACCAAGAGCACGAGTTATCCACAAGTTTCTTCATGAAGTAGGTATGAAGGCAATGAGATCTCTATTCTAGAAACATATATTTTAACCATTTAGAAGTTTGTTGAAACCACTATGTATTTATTTCATCATAACTTCGATATTTTCCAACAAGGTAGAAGTTCATGAAGTTCTTCCCAAGCTCATGAATTTATTCAGGAGACTTATGGAAGGATTTTCCTAGCTTTTGAGTTAATGCCCCCATTCTTCCTTCTCCCTAATTCATTTCAAGATGTTTTCTCTTGTCGATCTTTTAAGGACATTTTGCACATGAGTGAGGGTTTCATATACAAAACCCTAGCTCCGCTATAAACAAGCTTACTAAACTTTATCCTTCAATTTCATGACATTTTTCCTTGATGATAGCTTTAAGTAATGTCTTTGATACATGCTTCAAGGTTCATCTTAAACTTGACAAAGCAAGAGAGCTTAAAAATATTTGACAAACTAGTCTAACTGTCTCGAGAAGGATGGAAACATTTTTCAAGGGATGTACTTTACATATCCTTTCCTTTTCTCAATCATATTTGAGAGGGACACTTCAAAGAGAACCTGATCACATTCTTCATCAACTTGGTTGTAGGTCTTGTAGAGATATGTTTGCTACCACAATCCATAATACATTCTTTTTAATAAGATAATGTAAGATACTTTAGAGTCACCGAGGTTTAGGCTTCTTGAACTCATCATAAGGACACACCAAGAGATCTGTCATCACTCATTTTTCATGTAGAAGGGATTATGAAAATTCTCATCTCAGATCTCACACACAGACCATCTTCATCCATTGACTAAGTCTTCATACCCATATTTTCATAATTGTCCTTTGGTGATAGTAAGAGAGTTTGACTAAAATCATACTAACCATGCACATTGTCTTGCTCAAGGATCTTCATATATCCTAAGAGTGATCTTAAAAATTAATTTTATGATTTATTCAAAGAAGGCTTGACAATTTTTTTGGATGCTAAGAAGCCATGGTGCTTAGATTACATTCCTTAAATAACCAATTTTAGTAAAACTTGCATAACTTTCACAATTTTCTTCAAAAATTGATGAAACTTTACATGAAACACTAAAACTCACCCCTCTACATGATCCATGATTTTATTTTTCATAAATATTCATGTACTATTCAAACCTATCTCACTTACCTCAAGCATTCATTGTCAGTCCTCAAAGGTAATTTTGGTGGACTTTTGAATTTTTCCTCCAGGAGCTAAAATAAACTTTTAGATGCTCATACATGCCCTAGGAAATGTTCCTAGGTTTTTCCCATGCTTACTTGATCTTTCCATGACCTACATTTAGCTCTTACACCTCATTAGGCTCTAGAACTAGGCCTAAATGAGCCATATACAATTGTGACTCCCAACACTTGACATGTTACTAACTCCAAAAGCTCTTTCTCCTACTCGAATCATTATGCATGACATGTATAACACCTATTTCAAGATTACCAACCATCTCCATACCTTCATCATTCTCCTACCTCACTAACCAAGCCTACAATCATACCGAAATCATCTTGAAACCCATCAACCGAGCCTCACTTCACCACTTACCCCTTTACCATCAATACCACTTAACATCAATGATAACACCAATGCACTAGGGTTCAATAATAGAGATATTTTCCAATGGATGAAATAACTAAATTTTTTTGTATAAGCGGCCTCTCCCAATGTGAAGAGCATTTGTGAACAAGAAGTTTTTGATATTTTTTCGCTCTTTGAATTTTCTGATTTTTCATGGATTGGGGTTTACAATGGACTCATCAATTTGGAAGGGGTACATTTTTATGAAAGTTGAATGGTCTTGATTTACAAGACTTGGGTAGACGAGGTCCAAGTCCACATAGTAGATAGAAGGATTTTTAACGAAACTATGATTTGATGTGTCTTGATTTACAAGACTTGGGTGGATGAGGTCTAAGTCATTGGAGTAGTGTTGGTGAGAAAATTTGTCGGGTGGGTAAATCAGGTGTCTCCACCAACGTTCACGGGGCTACGCCCCTCTGCATTGAATGATATAACTCCCATTATTGAAAGTAAACTAATCATAATCATATTTAAATGGTGTGGGTGTTCAAATTGGTCGGGGATTACATAGGGACACTCCACTAAAACATTGGCAAAGTGCTTGTATGGGGGTATAAGGGAGGAAATTACAACGATAAAGGTAAAAGGGGGAAATTATGCCAGGAAGATTACTTCCGTGAGTAGATTGCAGAGCTCACACCTCAGAACCGGAGTAGTTCAACCTTCAATATAGAGGAAAGAACAATAAATCTAGCGAGACCAATGAATTAAGACACCAAGTTTTTAAATTCACCTATCGAGGACACCAATTTCCTCTCTAATTCCATACAGGATCAACTATGCTTGCAAAGTGCATGAAAGAGATAAATAGAGGAAAAACAAGAAAGGGAAATAGAAGAAGTGTAGTTTTTATTCCATGTGTAGTGATGAATACAAAGCTTCAACCAAGCTATCACAATGCTACATAGTAAGATTTCTTCAAAAATCTAGAATCCCTTTGGAATGGAGAGGCCATCCCAATTTATAGCAATCTAAATTGTCCTTTCACCTCCCTCACATGACTCTTCGTTTCCATATTCCACTTGTGACCTTTTGTTTTCCATGAATTAAGTATTTCTCTTATAATTTTGAGAAAATACTTTTACAAATTTAAAATAGGTCACTTAAGTGAATAGGACGAAATATAATAATGACGCATAACGAAGAATTATAATGGAGAGATAAAGAAGAGAGGGAAAGAGAGGAAGAAGGAAGGAATGAAGGGAAAACACTCCTCGTGACAAAATGTTTTGAATGCCTTAATGCAAGTCATGAAATTTGAGTGAAGATTTATGCCATTGGTGATCTTCTACATTGATGAAGATTGCTCCCTTGAATAAATTGGAATCATTTTCCCAATCTAGTGATGACTGCAAACTCTTGGACCATAGAATGAGTGTTCAAAAACATTGTTATGAGGTTTACCACTACAAGCTCGAGATGAACACATACAATGCCCATGATGACCCTCCTTGAAACTTGGTTGATGAAATCCTTGACTCATTAAAATCATTCTAATCAAATCTCTTTGAATCACTTAAATCTTTAAGTGACAAAGATGAATTCACATGATGTGCCTTGTGATGCCCTACTTTGTAATATGAGATGATCGTTCTAAACCATGAAAAACTGCCATCTCTTCATGATTGATTACACCTGAGAAACTAGACCAACCTGTGCACTTGAAATTCATGTTTCCTTAACACTTACTATATTTGGAAGGGACAACTTACTATCTTTAGTAAGTGTCGTAGTTTTCCTTTTGGACCCCAAATGGTGATATCAACCTGAATGATTATCCCTCAATGTCCCGTTGTGTCAAACTTGCCCTTTGAGAATAACATGTTATTTTTAGTAAGTACACATGGGGCAACTTACTATTTTTATTAGTGTTATAGTTAGCTTTTCCCAACCTCAATTGGCTATGGTATCTTGAATTATTTCTTCTTCTTTGTGTTCCTCTCGCCTTTTGGACCAACTAGTTATTTATAACAAGGGCTTGTGGAATCACTTACTATTTTTAGAAGTGTCGATTGCAAGTGAGATGACCTTTTTGATGAATTTGCATGCGATAGTCCCTCTATGTTCACTTGCCATCTTCGTAGCTTATTAAAATGGTGGCTTACCAAGGAAGAGACCCTATGTAGGAAGACATCCTATTTTTAGTAAGTGCACTGCAGATGTCAGATTGCAACAAAACAAGTCTTAAAACTCTAGGTTTTATTCCGGGGTTCTACGCTCCGAATTTTGAGCAATTCCTTCATCTGAACAAGTTGGAAAATGAAAAAAAAGTCCTCCATATCCCTAAAAAATAGGGACTTCATGGTGCAAAAACTAGTTCATGCGAAACTAGATTTTTCAATGATCATTCCCTCCAATTTTCACGCGATTTCACCCACTAGAACCCTGAGAAGTGAAGAGGTAGTTTGTTGCCTTTTTCACAGTTGTTCTTCATGTGACAGGGCAGAACCATGATGAAAACTCAGTCCTCCATATCCCTAAAAAATAGGGACTTCATGGGACAAAAACTAGTTCACTTGAAACTAGATTTTTTAAAGATCATTCCCTCCAATTTTCGCGTGATTTTGCCCACTGGAACCCTAAGAAGTGGAGAGGTAGCTTGCTAATTTTTTTCCACTAATGTGTCATGGCTGCCATTAATGGAGTTTGAAATTTTACGTCTGGTTTTTTTCTCCGTTCGTGATGAAATCAACTCCATTGTAATAGGTTTTTTCTTCTTGTCTCACTGGTGAAATTTCTCTTCAACGATTGTCGGTTGTGGGAAATTGAAATTTGTTCTTCGTGGAGCCAAAAGTGATATTTATTCATTGTGAGCATTCCTTGCTGTGAATGGGAGGTTTGAAGGTGAGTTTTTAATTTCCTTCAAGAGTGAAGAACTTAGTAACAGATGGTTCTTTGTTTTGTGCATCGTTGAGCTTTAAGATATGTTCAAATCTTCGTCTCATGGCAATGGAGGTTTCTGAAGAATTCCTTCGCTCTTCTCTTTCATTCTTCATTCCTCTAGATCTTTCGATCAATATCTTATTTGAAACCTATGCATATTCATGGAGTGGAAGGTTTGGTTGCCATGGTGGAGCTGGTTTGGAGCAACAATGGTGGATTGAGGTGTTCTCTGCAACTTTTCTTCTGGCAGTGAGAAGCAACAAGAAGCGACAAACAATTAGAATTTTTTCAAATTTTTGAGTTTGATTTGGGTGAATTTTCATGTCCCTGACGTCCCTCACCTCAAAGGGATGTGAGGGACATAAATTTTCATTGCATGCCTCAGTTTGACATGTGTTGGAGATCCGATGGCGGGGATTAATGCCAAAAATCAGCTTTAAAGCACCGAGGGTTGGTCTGGTCACATGGGTGACAGAAGTCTCCTTAGGGTCTTGGAAATTTTTTCCAACCTTTATGTACCTAAACTTGAGGGACATGAGGGACAAAAAATCCCGCCAGGCTCTTGAGCTGACACATGTCCTTCCAAAATTTGACTAACTCCTGAACTCGCTCTAAGAGGGCAACTTGAAACGACAATAACTTGAGCTCCCGATGGACTTTTTGATGAAATTTTATATGATATTGACTAAAAATGGACTTTTAAATCCAATGGTTGGGTATTCATGTATTTATTCCTCCATTTGATCCCTGAAAAATGGGATTTTTATTTGGTACTCCACATGTACATGAGAAAAACTGCTTGTAGACCCATTGCACCAAAGTGTTGTGAAAAAAATAATTTAACCATATTGTAGGTCTTGAAATTCAATTTTTGAAAATGTTTCATTTTTCTCCTAACTCCATCCTGGAGCTTCGGAATCACTTTTGGAAGCTCAAGTAATTGTTTTGCCTGTGTGCACTGCCTGGGCTCCGTGAACCACGATTTTAGTGAAATTGTCCCAACTTCTCTGGATCATTCCTAAATCTTCCTAAATCAATTCCACGATTTTCCTAGGCCTTTGATTCACCTCCATCTCTAGTTTATATTTTTTTTCCACTCCATGGGGTTGCTCTAGTCCTAGGAAGGCTAGTGATAACCCTTCCCACAACCGCCCGAAGTTTGCATTTTTCAATGAACTCCTAAAATCACCGGGGATGAGCTAACATCAATTGGGAGGTCACTCAGACTGACTGGGCAGACCTGGGGTGCCTTGGAAGGGTAAAACTTGAAAAAATTAACACATGGGTATAATTGTCATGCTTGGAAATTGTTAATTTCCTTGTTCCACATTTTCATGAAAACAAGTAGATAGAAATATTTTCAATATATAGGTTTGATTGGTCATGATTTATGAGAATGCTTATGTGATTTGATTGGTCCAGACTTACGAGACTTGGGTGGACAAGATCCAAGTCAACAGGAAGGTTGGAAAAGTTATTGATGAGATCAAAAAACCTATGTGAGGATAGAAATAATTTTTAATGTGGAGAATATGTTGAAATTCATATTCTCTAATACCTTTGTCAATGATTTCCAATGTATTAGATGGTTGGAGTTTTAAAAGGTTCTTTGTGTCAATGTAGTTTTCATCCGTGAATGGAATGATGTGAGGAGTGAAGGATTGATCTATAGATGGGCATCCAAGGCATCTTTTAGGATTTATAGAGAAAATATTCAATGTTTCTCCTTTTTTATCTATAAGTATTCATTGGATTTATGATTAGTGATAAATGCTTCAATGTGTAAGAATTTAGTGTTTGGGATGTTAATATTCAAAAGTCATGTGGACCAAATGATAGGACTAGATTGTTTGACAATAAATTTACATTAAAGCTTGAAATGGAGGTGTTGATACCCTAAGAAACACACATCATGAGAGTGCATGGGAAAGAATGTCTTGAAATGAAGATGATGTTTTAGTCAAAGTCATGGAAGGGATTTGTGTAAATGCCTTCTTTGATTGTTTGATAATGTCATGTGAATCAGACGAAGAATTTGCATTAGATGGTTGTTTTGAAAAAGCAATAGACTTAGGATTGGACATTTGGGATGTCATAGACGGTGTCCAAACCTATTTTTAGTGTCACAACATCAAGGCTAGGGGTGTTGATTTTGATGGTAGTCATGATGTTAAACATATGATCTAGTAATGAAAGGATAGAATCAAGCTTAACATTGTGTGATGTTTGACCTTTATCTTTAGATTTTTCATTTGTATCATGAGTTGGAAAGGGTCGTGAAACTCTTCTAAGTTCTTTGACATTTGAAGATAGTTGTCAAAACACTTTCAATTTTCGATTGAACTAACAAAGAGTATCTGAGGAGAAGTTGATTGGTTTTGGTTTGTAGATCCTTGACCCTTGTCTTGATCTCGTTGAGTTTCATCATGTAAAGAGTCTTGGAAAACATTCAACTCTTCACATTGGAAGTTGTGGTAGTTGATGTGTTTTCTATTTCAATGGCTTCCATTGTCAATTAAGTCTTGGACATAGTGGCAGATATTTGAACAATGATCCATAGAGTGGCCTTTGATGCGGTGGTATTCACAATATTTTGATTCTTTATACCATGTAGGTTTTGGTTTCCCTTTTGCATGAAGGGTCTCGTGATTGGATATATTATCATATTAGCACTTGTTAATTGATGGAATACACTAGAGAGACTTTCTTTGAGAGGTGTAAATTGTCGTTTGACTTTATGTGGAGTAGTTTCTTCACTAGGGAGTATGATTGGTTGTTTGGTTGATTTCTCATTGACTTGGGAAGCCATATGAGATATTTGTTTTGACATCTCATGAGTTTTTTAATAATATTTGTTTAATGTTTTTGACATGAGCCTACCATTGTACTAAAGGTAAATACCTAAAGTGAAGAGGTGGTTTGTGAATTGATTTGGGTTTTAGAGTCTGTTATGACTGATTTGGATGTTTCTTAGTTTTGAATAAGGTGAATATCCATAAGTATATGACTTGAGTAGGATTGATATGCTTAAATTTGGACAAAGTGAATGTCCAAAAGATAAGGTTTTGATTGATAGGATATGATATGCTTAAATTTGGACAAAGTGAATGTCCAAAAGATAAGGCTTTGATTGATGAGATGTGATATGCTTAAATTTGGACAAAGTGAATGTCCAAAAGATAAGACTTTGGTGTTGATTTGACGTTTACAAATTTGCTTAGCTCGGATAAAGTGAATACCCAAAGTTAAGACTTGTGATTGAATTTTTTTTGACTTAAACTTTGATAAAGTGAATATCGAAGTTTATAAGACTTATATGTTAAGATTGATTTTCTTAAACTTGATAAAGTGAATATCAAAGTATAAGACTTAGATAAGAATTGATTGCTTTTAAACTTATACAAAGTGAATATCGAAATAAATTTGACGTACATAAAATTTAGAATTGATTTTGATTTTTCTTAAACTTGATAAAGGTGAATATCAAAGTATAAGACTTAGATTGGAATTTTTTTGCTTAAACTTGATAAAGTGAATATCAAAGTAAAAGACTTAGATTAGAATTGATTAGAATTGGATGATGTGCTTAAACTTGGAAAGTGAATCCAAAGAGTAAGGCTTAGACTTTGTTCACTTCAATTTGGAATGGGTATCCAAAAGGAAAAAGTTTGCAAATTTTGAAAAGAGTTTGATTTTGATGGGAATAGGATATGATGTGATTTGAGAGAAGAATGTGGAACAAAAATAATATGACTCAGTAACTTGGATGAAAATAATGTTATTGGCTTTGGTTTTTCAAGCTTCCTAGGGGTTAGGGAGAACTTTCACTCACCAAAGTGCTCCTGAACGAGTACTCGTGCTAGGAAATTACTTTCCTAGCTAGACTATACCCCATAATCAATTAAGAATGGGGTCATCACCACAGGCTACTTATGGTTTCCTCACATGGGTATCACTAGTCAAGTGGGTGGGGCATTTCAACTTTTGGCTTCTTCCTCAAGGGAATCTTCTTTGGGGTTCCTGTGGTACTCCTCATAATGAGTTTTAGGACTATGTCCAAGCACTTCCCATAGTTAAAGGATGGGAATAAACCCTTATCCGAACCTGCAATACAAGTTTTTATAAAGTTTATTAAAATAAATTTTTTTTTGTTTTGTAGTCTTCAACCAAGGAAACCTACATACAATGTTAAGAGTTTGATTGATTTTTCAAGGTATTATTTGTACAATGTGGTCTTGCACACAATGAATTAGTAGTTTCCTCTGTAAAAAAATAATTGTAAAACAAGAAAACAAACTTCACAATTTCTGATTCTCAAGATCACCTAAGAGGGCAGAGAGAAGAACATACGTGGTTGGTTTGATTAGATACAAAAATAACTAGATATACTAAAATATAAAGTGTTAGCACTTTTATAACCAATTAATTAAGCAAAAACATATAACAAGAAATATAAACATATAAAACATTGAAATAAATGAAAAATAGTTACTATAAGATAGCTAAATAATTGATAAAAAAAGTAAAGAAGAGTTATCACATTATGCATAAATGTATACAATAGTTAGAAAGCGCATTTAATGATATGCTAACAAGGGTACAACAATGTGCATGCACATAATAAACAATGAACAAAAATGATACAGTGTAGCATAAATCATGTGCATGAACAGAAGTGAATAAAGTGTAGCAAGCGTGTGTACATACACAATGTTACAAAATGATAGGAAAAACGTGTAAAGTAAAAAAATAATGAAAAAATATTGTGTTTTTTGGATTTTCTCTCTGTTTGTTACACAAAAAACCTGAAACTTTAACAATAAGTCTTAAACAAAACAAAAAAACAAAAACAAAGTTAGATTAATTAAGAAAAACAAGCTAAAAATGATAAAAACATGTGTGGGGGTCCCACTAGAATGCGTGGATGCCAAAATGTAAACCATGGAAATTACATGAATAGGAAAATTAAAACAAATACAACAAACTTTCCTTTTGATAAATTCCAAAGCCACCTCATATTGGATTGGATCTGATTGTAAGAAGAACATGGTTGAGTAATGCTTGTTGGATCTGATTGATTTGAAGCTTTTTTTGTAGTTTTGTGGATGCTCCAAGAAGTATTCGAATGGAAGATAGATCAAGCTACGAGCATGAAGATGATTGATTTTTGATATGATATGGGCATAATAATGGTATGATTGATTGATTCACCAAAAATTAAAAAATAATAAGTATGAACTCTCAAGCTTGTTGGTGGATGATTTGTGAAGGAAAGACCATTGATTTATAGTTGAGGAAGGAGAATCCTCAAGCTAAGTTTAGATTGAGTTGATTTGGAGATAACTAAACATGACTGAGTTGTTTAGTTGAGTTTCCAGATTGATTGAAGAGTTGAAATTGTTGTTCTAGATTTGCATGGATGAGTCATTGTTGAGTTGGCAAGGGGTTGCACATGTTTTTGACTATTAATTCCATATCCTTTATTTTATTCACCCAAAAAGTGTTGTGAATGATTTGCTTTTGGAAGGATGTGAATTAATTTTGGATTGCCATGACTTGGGAGATATCTTTAGTTAACTCAAATGCATGATTTGAGTTAATTTAAACATATCTTCTTGAATTTAATAATGATTTTTAGCTTTAGTCATGATTTTAGTCAACTTGAGTTGAGGAGGTGGATAAGATGTGAGGATATTTAATTTATTTAAATATGAAAGTGGATATGTGAGGATTTATTTAATTAATTTGACTCTATTAGCATATGGATTTGTATGCATGCAAATGACATGCAACAATGTGGGAACGAAGTCCCTCCTCGATGAAGGCAAGGATGCCTTTATTGAAAACCAAAATTGTATTTACATTTGTACATTCAAAATTGTATGTGGGGGGTGTTTTGGAACATCAATGGAAAGAAAAGTGAATGAGGGAGATGGAATGGAATGAAGGAAAGGAGTGGAATGGAATGAATTGAAAGAACATGCAAGAGTTAGGTAAAAACAAAGTCTAATATTGCGCGAAGAGGAAAGATGAATATCTAACACAAATAAAACGGAGTTTGAGTTAGCTAAACAAGAATATGTAAAAGGGAACACACGTGAGCAAGTAGATAATCAGAGCTTGATCACTGTGAACTAGAACAACAAATTAATAACATTGACAATAAGATCAAAGACAATATTTACATGCAAGATTTAAACATCTAACATCTAATGAACATAAGAACATCAAATGTTACAAGAGACAATGAATGAGACACAAAGTTTGTATTTCATTAACTCCAAAATGTTTTCACAAAAGAACACAAAGTTTCTTCCTGAAACAAAGCTTGCACACAAAATTATTTTCTTCTCCTCTCTCAAAGTCACCTTTACAAATGAGCCCCTCACTTCCTTTTATAACCCAAAAGTTGGTTACAAAGTAGTTAGGGTTTTACATGATCATTAAATAAGGAACTTAAGTGACCTTTGACTTTTCTAACCAACTTTATTAAAAACAACTAAAAAATAGAAAAAGTTATCCATGACTTCCAAAAGCAATAACAACATCATTTTCTTAAACAAACACTTTTTAAAATATACAATAATAAACTTGTGACTTATCCATTGAAATGGGGTATGCCTATCTCAAGCGTATGAGAAATGGACTCTCCCACTTCGTTAGATACCAAGAAAACTATCTCCCCGAACCGCTTAGTGAAATTAGGATCTCGCCACTTTTTCCAGTTGAAAGGATCTAAACCTTCCCAAAGTTTCAAACATCTTTTCTTCTTCCTGAGGTTCATTTGGTCAAAGAATAGCCTCACAAAATACCACTGCAATTCAAGAATCCTACTTGGCATATCATTTAAATTAATAATCTTTGATCGAGTGTTCTCAAATAAGTTCTAATATTTGATGCACGCTCCATCAAACTGATGAGAAATTATCGCGAGGAGTGTACATGTCCTTAAACAATTGTGAAAATTGTTCTTCCACTGCCTCGATGAACACCTTTGATTATGTTCATTTACGAGGTTACGAGGATCTCAACTATGAATTTTTGAATGAAGGCGAGTGAAGTGAAGGCTTCATTGCATATGCTCTCATAATGGATCATAGAATCCTCAGAAGCATCTTCCTTGATTTGAGATGTAGACACCAAAGAAAATGTGTCCCTCGATGTTCAAATTCGAGAATTCCTTCAATGGCTAAAACTGAGGATTCCATACTCGTCATCTCCTGCAAACTAGGCAATATCTCATCCAAATTTGATATATTAGAAACAAAAGTTTCCTTGAAAGAAAGAATTGGATCAAGATACACACTGATATCTTCATGGAGCTTAACCATTGTTTTGATTGTTCCTTGGCCTAAAACAAGAATCTCTGAAATCCAAGTTTTAGTGACATGGCCCAATGTGTTTATTTATTTTGACAAATTGAGAGTTTCCTCATCAGGGGCAGCCACTACATCAAGTACTAGGAAAGTGGATGATATGGGATTTATCAGATGTTGAACATATTCCACTAATTGATTCTTTTCGGCCTTGAGTTGAGAGTTCTGAGACTTATATTTCTCAAGTCTCTTTAACATGATATCAATTAAATCTCGAGCCATCGCCATGTCACTTTCTAATGTGGACCTCCTAAGTCCAAGTCTAGAAACTTCATAATCAACAGGTGTCATAACATCACACTCCTTATCAACTTGTGGGATGGCAAGATCTAAAAATCTGTTTCCGTCATTATCCACCATTATTCGAGAAAGCACCTTAGGCTTCTTGGGAATGACGTCATTCAAAATTTTGAAAAGGGCATCAAAATAAATATCAATTGCCTTGACAACCCTCTTCCTTTTCTTAACCTTAATCAACCAGGAAGGAGTATCATTCACTATTTCCGCATACAAAATCCTAGAGCTCGAAGCAATATTCTCATTGTTCTCGACATCATGAGATCCTGCAAGAATCCTATCCACGACCTCGATTTGAGGAGAAATAACCTCAATATCCACCTCCTGATCATTCAGAGATTTTGGGAAATTTCTTCACTAACTGCATGCTCCAAAGTGTTTGATATTTGAACTACCTGCACCTGAGTGGATGCTTGTGCAAAGCATGACTAAGGATCATTTGTCAAGAGCTTTTGAGAACTATTAACAATGTGAGTAGAAGAATCTCTACTTGAAGTAGAAAATCTTGATACACGCTCTCTTCCTTCGCCGAGGCTAGGGTCTTTATATTTTTCTCCTCGTGGCACATTATTCGGCAAAGTGGATTTTGGCAACCACTCCTTTCTTACTTGTTGTGTATGATTGGATGGTACGGAGGTTGATCGAGAAGGGGCTTTGGTTGAATGAAGACCTCCTCGAGTTGGCAATTTTTGTGATCCTGAAGTATGATCTTGAATTGATTGTAACTTGGCAAGTTCTTTGTCGTACTAAGATATGCTTCTTTCAAGAATCGGTTGATTCTTGCTATCAAGAGAAAATTCATCTCTTTTGGTCCAGTCAATTCGAGGCAATGGGGTAAAAGCAACTGCATCATATGAGGGATCAATAACATCTTCATCATCATTTACGAACAAATTAGGAGGGTTCTTGATGCAAAAGGCCTTGATTTGAGCAAGTGTTAGGAGAAAACTCTCATCTTCTTACTTCATGTTTGTCTAAATAGGCAACCCATAAATCTTCCATGGTAGGGTTATGTTGATACTTTTCTCCAAGAATCTTTTGCATATATCCATTGATATCAAAACTAGGCTCTCCTCACATATGGATGAATTGTGATGAGGGTGAACTCTTTTCCATGATTTGTGCAATTGAAAAGATTTAGACATTGGTATTCCCGATTTGGATTGGGAAATGAATTCCTGAACGGTGTTTATCACTGAGAAGACAATGAACTTGGAAAAGTTGTCGTGCAAGCTCCATTAATGCCCATTTTTCACTAACGTACTTAGGAAGCTTCCATGGAGTACCAATAAAGCCACTCACGCAAATGTAGGAAAAGGATGAAAATTGAATAAACCATGTTCCCAATTGGGAAATGACATTCATGGATTCTTTAGAAAATATTTCCTCTGTATTCCGATTCAAGTTCTGAATCACACGGAAGGTGAATGCATCATTGAATCTTCTAAAATGGTGAGAGATATTTTTGAAACTTAGTTACGGATAGTAATGGAAGACACTATTTGATGGCCCCATGACTCCTCTTGTTTTGAGTCCAGAAAATAGCTTTCTTCTTGCTACTACATAAGTCAGATATGATGTCATGTAGAAGCATCCAATCATCTTAACTTCTATCAATTGTTTGTGAAGGGTATTACTGATGATGGTGGCCCAATCCACAAACTCTTTCTTGGCAAGGATGATACAGATAAACTGATACATTCATGGGTGGAAAATCCTAGCAAAGGGTAAACCAAAACTTGACTTAGGAGAGTAATCATGTCCCCGATTTCTTCCATGAACTCAACGCGGTACAGTTCTTTGGAAATTTGGTCAATTCGAGGCCTCTTGGTCACTAACCAGTTGTTATTAACCATCTTGCTCCATCTCGGGGCTCTTCATCCCAAAATTCTTGTGCTGACTATGAGTGATATCCGTATTCTCAGGAAAGTCAGGTATGTTGAGCAATTCCTTAATGTGCTTTGGTGTGATTAAGAGGAAAGGCTCGCGATTATCTTTAAAAATTCCTCGTCTCTCGGGATCATAATGGTCCGCAAGCAATAACTAGTTACGGACACTTTGCACCGAGATAGGAAATGTTGCTGGGGGGTAGACCACTATGGTAAAGCCTATCTAAGACTATGGTTTTGCCTTGATTTTCACCCGTTCACTGTAATTGTTGCACATTGATGTGACTCAGATTTATATCAGTGATATTGTCGTATGTGGACTTGATAGGACTGGGAGGGATGATTCCTTGGAATTCATACTTGAGCACAAACTTATTTGATTTCTCCACTAGCTTCTTTGATCTTCCTGCGGATTTGTTAAATTTTTCGACCATTATGAATTTTACAGAAAAATTACTCAGGCACGCAAAATGATGTAAACGATGTCGGGCCTTAGTCTCCGAACCACCTTCAACACAAGAAAAATATGGCTCGTTTAATTATTATTATTATTATTATGATTTTAATAATAATAATAATAATAATTGATCCGAATTACAAATTTTTAAAATGTGAATACAAACAAAAATATTGAGACTAAGCTCGAATTCCAAATTGGGCAACAATAATAATATATATTTTTAAATTCTCCCGATTATATTGATTTTATGCAGGACCAATGTTAATCTTTTTAATTCACTATTTCCTCCAACGTGAACAACTGCTAATTGCTCCTCTAGTTTTGGCATGGGATTTCTTTCTTCTTTCCCACGTGGCCTGTGCTTTCACCTTGCTGCCCTCCCTTGACTATGCGTGGAGATTTCCTTTGACTGTTCTAGCTTTTGCTGCGTGGAGATTTCTATGACTATCCTCCTTTGCCAATGTGTGATAAAATGCTTTTGCTTTGCATGATAAACTTCTCTTCTTGGCCAACAATATTGACTCTTCTTCCTATGAGTGGATGTTGTTTTTAACTTTACCGATGTGTGGCCTATTCTGCCAAGGTAAATGCGTATGGCTATTTTTATTGTCTTTTGGAAAATGTGTGATCTTTTGATCTATTCTTTACCTCTGCATGAGCCTGTGTGTGGTGGATCTTTCCTCCTTCAACAGCTAGCTAAACTTCCTTGAGTGTGGGTTTCTGAGTTGTTTATGAGTGCATGAACACTTCCTTCCTTGTTGTGTGTAGGGTGACTGCATCTTAAATCTTCCTCAGGCTGAGGTTGAGACTTTTCTCCTTCAAAATGCGTTGAAAATTCTCCTTCAAAACTTGCGTGGACACTCTTGTATTTTCTCCCTGCCCTGCGTGAGCTATGTCTTTGTGTTTTGTCTTATGCCCAGCGTGGATTCTTGGATGAGTGTGTGGAACTTTTGTTGATAAAATTCTTTCACTTTAGTTGTTTTACCCAGTGTGGGAGACTGAAAACTATTTTAAGTTCCCTTGCTTCTTTTCCTAGGCATGTGGATATGAATTTTGGACTATTATTCTTTCCTTCAGTGTGCGTGGAAGGTATAGTTGTCTCTCTATTGTGTTCTTTTTGTTATTGGCTGTATCTCCCTCCTTGGCCAATGCGTGGGATCTGCAAACTGTTTCTTTTTACTTCATTTGTTGATTTCCCCTCTATGAAGGATCTTCCTTGCTTTGGACTGTATTTCCCTCTATTGGTGAATGTGTGGCCTTTGCTTGGATTGTCCTCCTTCTTGTATTTCTCCTTCAAAATGGCGTTCACATTAAACTAGTATTGTTTGAGGGATGTGATACAAATATTATTATGTTCCTTTAGAAGAAATAAGAAGCAATTTGGAAAGCTTCACATGACTCTTTCCAACGAGTTTGACAAAGGAATTTATGAGGATTAATCCAACTTCCCTTCTTTTCGGGTAGTGGAATTAATTGTTGGGGAAATGGGGAAAGCAATGGCCAATTGCCAACGGAAATGGCAAGGCGGGCTGACAATCCCCATTTTATTTCCCCATGTGGGAAATTGGGAGATTTTTTGCCCGTTTGCCAATTCATTAATTTGGCAATCAGGGGAAGAAATCCCACAAGCGGGGATTTAAAACAATTTTTCCAGGAAAGGGGAAATTCGGGCGGGAAGCCAATTTGGCATCCTCGGCAATGGGAAGCGGAAGCTTATTTTTCCCAGCAATTAAAATAGAACTTGTTGAATGAATTTTAATTAATATTTAACGCAATTTAAGACTGGTGGAGGAGTTCCCACCGAAATGGATGAAACGAAGACCGAAATGATCACAAAAATGAGGCAGGATGTGATGAGAGTGATAAACCACGCAAAGTAAAACTTCAGAAAAAAATTCAAAATTTCCATTTTTAAAAATTAATTTATTAATTTTGCGAAGTCAAAATTGGCCGATAACACACTCCACTTCCAGAAATGAAGCACTTAAACATCATTTCCAATTTGTATAGTCACCTTACACTACTCAGGATCACATGTTTGTCTTTGTTTCAACTAAGTGCACTCATCTCCATATGTTTTTTGTGCAATCGTATCTCTCATTTGTCATATATTGTAAATTACTTTAGAGCTATATTCGATTTATGCATTAAAATTTTATTAATTAATCTAAATATATAACATATTCCTAGGCCCTTAACCCTTAGATAAATAACCCCATATCACCCTTTTAACTATTTTTAGGGTTAAATTGAAACCTTACCTGCCATTAATAAAGTTTTTTTTTTTTTTTTTTTTCTTTTGCAATTCAGTGGTAGTTAATGGCACCCTTGACCAAGTTGTTTGCATTGTCTATAATTTAGACTCAAAACCCTCTTACTTGTCACTTTTTCTAGTTGTTGATTTCAAATAATACTTTGGCCCAACATGAGACCTTGTTAACTCCACACATTTGCCAATAACCCCTATTACATGCGGGAACCATCGATATATGTAACTCAAAATGGCATGGTAATTTCAATACATAAATTCCAAGGTATGACACCAAATAAGGAAATAATTGATAGTGACAATAATGAATGACAAGGGTTAACATCCATTGCAGTCTCTCGAGTGCGCTCATTGCCAGAATAACATATCTCTCTCGCATTTACATTTGAGCACTACACATACATGTCAAACACTAAACATGTATTTGTGAGAAAGAATGAAAAGATGTGACTACGATCGAAAGATCTTCTTGCACATTTTCAAAACATGTAAACTTTATACATATATCCAACCCACCTTTACTTATGCTTTTTGCATCCGTTGCATTTTATCCTATTCACTTGTCTTCATTGAACACCAGTGCATGAACAACAAATTGACATTATCAAGTGCTTGACATAACAACTAACACATGGAATTGCATTTCTAAAACACCAATACATTTGTATCCCATTTGACATACCTTGCAAATCATGTGCAATCACTAGTTTATGACATTTATATGCTTGTCCTTGCCTTTTGAAAGCTAGGATTCGGACTAAATATATTTTTAGTGTAGTCCTTCAAAAAATTCATACTACATCCACTTTTTCCTTTATTTTGTATGGTATTCAAAGACATTGAATTGTATTCTACAACTAAAAGCTTACATACATTCATACGATCATCACATTTAACCAATGGTAAGAAAATTTCTCTCTTGTATTCTTAAAAATAAAAACTCATATACATTCATACGACCATTAAATCCAACCTTTATTTTGGTATGCATTTACATTATTTTTTTATTAAATCAAGCTTGCACAAAATAGGTGTACAAAATTCTTAGGCTTAACTATCGAGGACTAAGGGATTTCCATTTTGCTAAAATCACCCAAGGCACAATCCGAGCCTCATCCTTTATTACTTGGTATCCTCTCGAGATTTGTACCATGGTGAATGGCTAGGCAATACCTTTTACACCATCCTATGCGCGGAGGCTATTCTCTCCACATAATGCACCGCTCATGTCCATGCCCCATAACATGCACCATGACCCATGCATGAGTGGGACCTGCGAGTTAGCGGTCAAATCATAGGTTTATTGTTTCTTGAATATATTAATTTGAAATCGAATGGTTACATGTGAACAACTACACTTGGATTGGTGGGAGTGCGTCTTTAGTAAAGGAGAGGTTTGTGGTTTGAATCCTATCAATTGTTGGATGGATGTGTACTTTGCAACATGGAATGACAACCCCTATATAATGTTTACATTAATTACGCCGAAAGGCGTGTTCTAAGTTGGAAAACCCGAGCCCTTCCGGCAGTAGCCAGTACTTGGCGCATGGACGGCGGAGATTAATCGGTCGACGAATAAATCTCTGCAACTCACTGCTGACCGCACCCACTTGTCAGTGCAAATCGACGGCGTGCATCAGCGGAACGACCATCGGTGTAAACTCTGCCATCCATGTCATCGTCTGAGGAACAATGATATGTTGGAATGAACATTAGACAGCGAAGTGGAGTACAGGAGCGGACCAATCGATGGTGGGAAGGCCATCCGGACAGCCATGAACTTGCTTGTAGCCGTCGATGAGTCTGGAACTGTTTCGGTGTCTACTGTAATTTTTTAGTGTCTGCTGTAATTTTAATTACTCGTAAATCAACGCGTGCATGCCTTAATCTTTCCATACAGTCTGCCATATCTGCGCATGCGGGATTGGATCGTAATGGATGGAGAGGTGTGGGATCGGGTGAGAACAAGAGGTTGCATTTTTGGTTGCTGTAGTTGCGTGGCTATTTTTCCGAAGAGTGTGGCATTGGAAATGGAGGAAATCCAAAGCGATTACCCTAACTGTCACGTCAAGGAGAATAGCTAAGTTTCTGCAAGGTCCACATTAACACTTAGTTCCCCTGCCATTCAGGAACCAAGCAGAAATTTAATTCCTCTGCCATTCAGGAACAACCGGCTCATGTTTTCTACATTCCCACAATACTCATAAGATTAGACTGCTCACAAGGCCATGTATGACCTATTATATCCATGGGTTGGATATTAGCATGATTTATCAAGGAGATGTTTTTATGTATATAGAAAAACATATATAATTTCTGAATCATAAGATTTTTCTCTTTATAGAACTACTGCAATGAGATTAAAAAAAGGCATATTCAGCCCATATATTACTCATAACCAATACTTCACGTCCAGAAGTACAGAGGAATACAAGTAAAACATTGCATAAAGTAAGTCATTGATGTCTTCAAGAAACTAATAGCCACTTTGTCCGCATGGAATAAATATCATCTTTAGGGTAGTAGAAGCTGCAAAAGTAAACACAAGAACAATTTTCCTTCAATTGTGATTCGATAGCTTCAACTTCTTTGCATATTTCTATTAGTTGCTCCTCTGTTGCATCATATGGGATGTTTCCATTGTTTCCACTGCAACAAAACAATAAAAAGAACTTCAGTCTTCAGAATAATATAGTAGACAATTCCAGAAACAATTAATAAAATCCAAAAACAGAACTGATTATTTATCATTCAGTCTTTAGATTATCTCAAAGGTTAAAAATTTGAACCTGAAATCCTTACAATTGCTGTGACTTAGTAGACAGAAAATCAAAGGCAAAAAAATACTACACTAACTGTTGCATTCTTATCGGTGCAGGCTACATGAAATTCGAAGGGGGGATACAGTAGTTAAAGAAACCTTTCAGCTGAAACAGTTATCTTCCTTCCCACTACTAGTGGCAAAAGATGATATTATTTTATAGAATCTTTCATGGTTCTTCTATCGTGCTTTCTGTTCCTGGGCATGTTTACTTGTAATTACGCCGAAGGCGTTTCACTATGGGGCTAAGGTTTTAGCCCACAAACAGACACATGACAGTATCGGATAGGATGAAAGTTGTACGTCGTCGACATATTGATATTTTAATATGATCCAAGCACCTCTACCGTACACGTGGCAAGCGATAGTTGGAGAGTTCCCATGGTCAGTTTAACCTAATCGATAAAGATGATGTTTTGGAAATTTTGGCTTGTGCATTGTGGCGGCCACCATTCCCAGAGGCGGCAAGTTTGGCATGATGGCGTGATGATAGTTTAGGCCTGTACTACTCTCGACACATGAAAGAAATATTATTTTAATGTTAAATACCAACAACAATACCCGAAATCACCCCTGCCCTTCGCCTCATGAAAATCACGGGAAAATTCGATTTCGCATCTTAAACTAGAACAAAAGGTTGGGAAGATGGAAATACTCTGTCATCCCCTTCCACATCCTTTTTGCGTGTAGTTGAACTAATGCATCACAAACATCTAGATGTGTGAAAACCAATATCATTAAGCATGAATTTTGAGCATGAATAGTGAACCTAACTCGTAAACATGTCGCTTATTAAGTACATTGGAGGAGAGAGGCGAAGAAAATTAATTTTCAATTGAGTATGTCTGTGTTTTTATCGTAGCTCAATCCATTGTTTCAAACATCGCTAGCTCATGAGAAGACTTCACAAGAATTTCGTTCATATGCGGTAGAATATTAAAATTATTTAGTGTTGGAAACAATTTAAAGACGTCGAACGAAAAGATTTAGTAAAAACTTCGCGCCCGTTCGTGAATTTTTCCTCCGCTTGAGAACTTAAAAGTTAGAACAAATAATAAAGATGATCCATTGTGGTCTTTGTGGACGATGGGGTAAAGAAATACGACAAGAGTTCTTTGCATTTCGGTGTTCGAGAATTTTATGTGTATATAATATTTTGGAGTTTTAAAAAGTACAAGTAAGAGTTTTAAATTTCATGTTAGTTTTATTCAAAATTGGAATTTAATTTATAAAAATTAAATAAAGATTAGGAATTTTTATAAATTACTAGTGTTTGAATTATTTTAAGTTTTTTTAATGAATAGTCAACAACTAAACGTTTTAATATTTAAAAAATAACATTTAAAGTTATTGATTTTGTTGAGACTTTATAATATATGTCGATGTTTATTTTTTAATATATTATGTTTTTTATTGTGAAATATTGTTGTGTTGATAACTGTTTATTAAATGTGATAAGGTGGTTGTTAGTGCAAATAGGACGGTTTGAAACTATCTTTTAGGATGTGTTGATGTTCGACAATTTCGATGTCATGGATTTCCTCAACATTTTTACTATGCATTCAATGAATATAAAGCAGTTGGTTATTTACCACACATTAGAGGAACATTGAACAATTGCAAATTTTTCCTAAATAGCATTGGTGTGACTTTAGTTGCCGACACTTTTGTGAATTGTTGAAAAACAAGGGTTCTAATTTCTTGATGTAGTAGATCGAGGCCATTCATTTCCATTGTGCAAGTTAGCAATTGTAAGAAATGTTTTTATAGTTTATAGTGAAGAAGTGTCGATGATAATGGCATGTGGATTGACATTTGACCTGGACAAACATATATCCATGAGTCAAGCACTAGATCATTTCCATAATTACCATTCTTTTCTTTTTGGTAATAGGACGGTAAGAAAAGAAAGAAAATCTAGAGTAAGAGGGGTGGTTGCGATAACATGGGGGATACTGAGGTTAATCCCACGGATGTGAGGATATGCCTTCACTATCTCCCATAGTGTTGTTCCTTTTACCCCACCCAAATCTACTATGCTCTTTAATTCTTTCAAAACCTCATAAGAATTCACAATCTTATCAATTGTTGTCATGGTAGTGGACACCAAAAATTATTGATGAACATCTAAGTATTTATTTTTGTTAAATTAGTGAGACTTAGATTATTTCTATTTTTGACGATTGTTAATCTAAATGGAGCTTTGACACATGATATGATTGTGTTCAATAAGACTAAATACGTTTTCATAAAAAGATGAGCCTTAACATTTCCATTCCACGACTCTCACGACGGTAAACTCGATAAAGATGCACCAAAATCAATTAAAAAATAAATGGTGGGATTGGAATTACATGACAAAATGAGGTTCAAAAGTTATTGTGAATTGAAAAAAACCATTATAATAACCAATAATTAAAATAAAACTTAAAAATAAAGTAAGATACTTTAGTTTAATATGATTATTACCATAATTTGTAACTCATGTGCAATCGCTAATTAGTTTAATATGTCTTCATCTACGTAAGTGTGTTGGCAACAACCAAAGCTGAGCTTTACTTATACATGCTCAAGATTTATTTAAACATATATCTCTAAATGTTTCGCGAGGCACAACCAAATTAGTACACCTCACTATGGGATGGATGTATTACTATTAATATATATTCAATTACTATAAATACAATTGATTACTCAGACTGAAGATTCAATGGCGGAACTATATATGGTATTTTGGTCATAAACCTGAGCACAACATGACTCCTACACATTCTGGTGGTGGACTTGTTACGAGGTAGGGACAGGTGGAGGTGAACATTTTAGCAGAATAAAACCATCTTCTATGGAATACGAAGGCTTGAGAAGAAACCCTGGATCATAGCGGTTGTTATTCAAAAGTGGTCCTTTGTTTTCATGCATTCAAGAGATTGGAAGTGTGCCCATTTGTGTACGCACATTGCACGTTGTTGTAAAATTGGCTGCATATGTAGTTGAACACCCACGTATGCAAGACCATCCTCGAGAGTTATCTAGGTATGGGAATTGCGGCGTAGTGCTAAGATACACTTTTGTAGAGGAGTAGAGAGCAGAGATGGCCTTGACGAGATCATCATAGTGCTTCGTCGTCACCTTGATATCAAAATCGATGCCATCAAGAATGACCTCTCCACTAATCTTGTCTTTGAATTAATAAGTGATGTCGACACATGTTAGAGATCCATACCCATAATCTACTTATCAATATAAATGAATCACTTCTTAAACAATAGCTATCTAGCATTGTTTTCCATGTGTTTGCAACACATCAACAAAGTAGAAGTGATGCCAAGGGTTTTGAGAGTTTCAAAAGGGCATATAATGTGGACAAACATGAAGTTGCATCCTTAGAAATTCCCAACCAAATTTTCAATCCTACATTTTTATAACCATTGACAAAAGGTCCTACAGATTACCCTTGTTATTGTGGATTATTTGTGGTATCATAATAAAAAAATATAGTAGGGCTTTAACTCACAATGGACAAAAAGAAAAGAATAGTAATTATGGAAATGATCTAGTACTTGACTCGTGGCTATATGTTTGTCAGGGTCAAATGTCAATCCACATGCCATTATCATTGACACTTCTTCACTATAAATTGTAAAAACATTTCTTTACAATTGCTAACTTGCACAATGGAAATGAATGGCCTCGATCGTTACATCAAGAAAATAGAACCCTTGTTTTTCAACCATTCACAAAAGTGTTGGCAACTAAAGTCACACCAATGCTATTTAGGAAAAAATTGTAATTGTTCAATGTTCCTCTAATATGTGGTAAATAACCAACCGCTTTATATTCATTGAATGCATAGTAAAAATGTTGAAGAAATCCATGACATCGAAATTGCCGAACATCAACACATCCCAAAAGATAGTTTCAAACCATCCTATTACCATTCTTTTCTTTTTGTTCATTGTGAGTTAAATCCCTACTATATTTTTTTATTATGATACCACAAATATTCCACAATAACAAGTGTAATCATAGGTTTGTTGTTTCTTGAATATATTAATTTGAAATCGAATGGTTGCATGTGAACTACACTTAGATTGGTGGGAGTGCGTGCTAGTAAAGGAGAGGTTTGTGGTTTGAATCCTATCAATTGTTGGATGGATGTGTACTTTGCAACATGGAATTACAACCCCTAGGTATATAATGTTTACATTAATTTAAAAAATTAAATAAAAAATAATTTGATCCACTAATACTTATTTCATATAGGTCTGTGAGTACAACGAATCATTTCTTAGGTTCTTGTAGGATGAGGATGTATTGACGTACGGAAAAAATATCCCCCATACGAAAACATTGAAATTTTAGAAAAGTATTTTTCAAATATCTGTTGGGCCTGTGTACATTCTGAGATTCAGAGCCCCGCTTCATTGCATTCCGTTCATCTCTGACAACAAAAGAAATAGAAATCTCAAATGTAAGTAAATGCACCTCAGGTAGGGTTTCGATCGTCATGGATTTGTGGATTCAGAAGGCCCGAGATTTCGCACAGGAGGCGTCCAAGAAATCGCAGGAATTGGCCAAAGAGGCCGCCAAGATCTCTCAAGAATTCGCCGCAGAAACGGCAAAAAATCAAAAGAAATTGCAGTAGAGGCCACAAAAAAGCCGATCAGATCAAGATCGAGGCCTCCAAAAAGGCCGATCAGATCAAAACAGAGGCCTCCAAATTCAAGCCGCTTACGTTCGCCGGAGAAATTATTAACCCCGCCAGTCCCAAGAAATCTTCCGGCAATTCGTCGCCTTCTCCACCGGAAGATCTCGAGAAATACGGCGTCACGGACGAGCTAAGGGAATTCGTTAGAGAGCTCACTCTTGACACGTTTAAGGAGTTCCCGCTGGATAATTCTGTCTGTAAGTGTTGCACATCGGTTGCATTTTTAGTTTTATTTAATTATCTTAAGTGAATCAGGTCTCCTTTGGATCGCTATTTTCATTGGAAAAATGCGGTAATTTTGTGCTTTAAAGAGTTGCCTGCTACTGCTTTTGCCGAAATTTATGAACTCAGGTTTGTTGAGGTTCGAAAGGCATTTAAAATGCGGTAATCTAAGGTTTAGACGAGGAGCATGATAGTGGATAATTCTGCCCGTGAGTGTTTCACTTTGCCTGCATTTTTGTTTAATTATATTGAGCGAATTTGATCTCCTTTGTGAATTTATGCTTTTTCATGTCATAACGAATTGTACGGAGAAAAAATGCTGTAGATTTCTGCTTCGATGTGTCGACATGTACTCATTATTTTTAGGTTTTCACCATGTTTTATTTCTTCGACATTATGCTTGGGGGATCAGCTTGCGAAGGTTCGTAGCCCCTCCTGTTTATTGATGTTAGGATTGCGTATTTAAAGAAGAAAGTGCTGTAGTTTATTGCTTTAGACGAGTCTGATTAAAATATTTTGCTGAAATTTGTGAACTTATGTTAATTGATGTTAGGACAGCACTTCTCTTAGAGGAAAAATGCCGACAGTTTTATGCTTTAGATGAGTTTTTGCCGAAGTAAATGAATTTCTGTTTGTCGACGTTAAGATTGTGTTTTAGGGGAAAAGTGCGGTAACTTTATGCTTTAGACGAGTCAGTAAATGTTTTGCTGAAATTTGGTCTGTTTGTTAAATTGAGGTTTTCGGATTTACCTTTGCTTGTGTACTAGAGATGAATGAGTGTAATCGTAGTTTTAAAACCCTGCTATTAACAAAATTTGATTATTTGATTTAAATATTGTACAATTTCCTGCAAATATGCTAATTCTATGCTTTTTATGGGTCATGTGATAATATTTTGCATAAATTTAACTGTCAGATTAGGTCTGCTTCTAGCTGACTTGTAAATTGAAATATATTTTTGATTTTCTGATGTACATTATCTTTAGTATTAGATAAATTTAATTTGAGTAAATTCGGTGTTTTCTATCCAGATTCTTCAAGTATTTGATTATCCACCTTAAAGGTTTTGTTATTTATTATTTGAAATTGATCCATCTCAAAATATTTTTTCCAATTTAGAGTTGATTCACACAGGCTGTTACTGAAAGTCAATTTCAGTAAAATCTGTGTTTTTTTATTCTGTTCAAAAATAATTGGTTACATAGTTTAAAGGTTTTGCAATTTGTTGCTTGAAATTGATCTATCTAGAAACATTTATTCCAATATGCTGTCAATTTGCTCTGCTTATTAGTTAAGTTTGACTTGTGGCAGGGCAGCTTCCCATAGCTAATATTTTGTATTATTGTACTCAAGTATAATAGCTAAAAGCCGTTTATTTAGAGGCTTGATTTTCAGAATAAATTCAATTTAAATATCTACATCAGATTGAATAAGAATAGGAATATGAATATCCCGGATAGATCCTATCAGCTAGTGCAAAGTAGCTATAACTTATCTGTAACAGAGTATGTTAAATACAGATACAGAAATCAGAAGGTGAGGTTTATAAAATAACTTTTCAAGCCCAAGTTCATTGAAATTCTTTCTCATAAGTGGATCATAACAGAACCCTGTGCGAAGTGAGTTTGTAGCATAGTTGCGAGACTCTTGAAATTGGTCATAAAACTCCTGAATCTGAGTGGCGAGTGGCCCAAAATAAGTCAAAATGGCAAAATGGAACAACTCTCATTGTGTCTGAGTGTTTTTGTAACTCCAAGTTCAAGCATGAAAATCAGGCATATAAAAACAAAGGAAAAATTCCCTCATTTGCAGGTCAAGACTCAAAGACCTCATTTGTACTAACCGGGTCTTCTTTCTGTGTTTGTTCACTGAGTCTGAGTTGGCTTTGCTATATCGGTCTTGCAGGGGGCGCCCCAAGTTTGAGTTTCCTTACTCTGGTTATTAGTGCATCCAAATTAATCCATACTATACATGCGAGGGACCCTTATTTTGAGCGATTGGTCTCTACTTCTGCCAAGTGAGCCTAGTTGACGCAAATCATCTATTTGCTTTGTATATTGAGAGAGTATGGTCATGGTAGAACAATTGATACAGATCAGTTTCCCACTCTTGTAACATGGAGACCAATAAGGGCTATCATGGATGTTACAGAATATGTGTATGATGCATGTTTGTTTCGACATTGTGTACATTGATGCCCAAAGGCCTAGCCTTTAGGGACATTCTATATGGTAGCCTAACCTGCCACGGGTACCAATTTTGATAGTTTGGCGTACGTTATGACATCACTAATGACTCCAGTGACGTCTCTGATACGACTCCATCCATTAGTAGACATTGTGCTACGCTCAAGTCTAATTGTAGTGCCTTATAACCATTTCCCTGAACTAGTTGGGTTCAAGCTTGACAAAATAAAACTCAGTTGTTATATTCATTTGATAAGATTACTAATAGTAATTATAGGCTTTTAATCGCTTAAAGGCAAGGGGATAGGCATTACTCAAATCCACTGTATATTCCTAAAATATCTCTTTCGCTCTACTATTTACATGAGTTGTTAAAACAACTCACATACACATATCATTATTTATTTTCACACCTAACTAAATTGAGTACTAACATTATATTTCCAACATTCCTCCCTTATTACAAACATAGGAAAGAACCACACCACATGAAAGGGAAACAAAATTGTATTTCAACACATACTCTAGGTATGCACTCATGCTACTCATGACGACTGCTGCTTGTGATCACCTACATACGTGAACACAACTGTTCATGCTTTCACTTCCAGTGTGTGCTGCTAGCAAATCACTACTTCCAGTGATAACCTACATACATGAGCATAATTGTTCACACTTTCACTTTTACTCTCCTTTTCACCCGATTACAGTATTTTTATTTTCACCACACAAAAAACAAGAAAATATAAAGTTTGAGGACTTGGTCCTCATTGTTATGTTCGTAACTACTGCCCTTGATCACTGCCACCTGATCACAAACAACATAGGTGATCACCACTGCCATTGGAAACCACCCTCAGCTTGAATTGGCTTGGTGCAGGTGTTTTGTCATTTGTGATACGCAAACTCTGAGTTAGTAACAAACTCGAGGATGTTGTTTGGCATCCTGCCTCTGTCCTTCAGTGAAATGTTGCTTACTTAGCAAGAGGATCGTGAAGTTCAGATATATGCCATTTTTTGATAATTTCAGGTTCACTCAATAATGCATCCACTTTCAGGGAGAAATTTCAGACTTTTAACACTAACAACGCACATTGACAAAATACGATACTGACCTAGGCTTGACACAATGACACGACTTGATGGATCAATTAAACAACCTAGACTCTTCTCATCTTAAAGAAATGACAAGACTTTAATCATTAAAATCACTATTAACCATTTTCTAAAGCAATAGACCCAATATCTCCCCCTTTTTAGTAAATTCTAGGTTGTCACATAAGAACATACTAAAAATAACTTTAAACCTAAAATGAGCTTGAAACAAACTTTAAAATATAACCCACCACGTACCACCATTGTCTAATAAGACAAATCTAAATAATAGATAAAATAAAAGCAACACTCAAAGTACCTAGTCAGTAATTGGACATGCACATGACAAGCTTTACATGGCAACTGTATGAGAGAGGAATTCGATGCCAAATGGTTTGGTCAATGTAAAGCAACAGGTGATGCAGTGTCAAGGTGATCTGCTTAGAAAATGGAACATGTATGGAGCCGTTAGGTGTACATAGAATAGTAGCAAATTGCATGAGGGGAGACGTACACCGTAGTGTGGAGGCAATCTTTGATAGAGAGATTGGAGGTCTGCAATGCACAATGTTTTGATGCTAGAGATACTGCAATGTGGAGATCTGACACCAATAATTGATAAACGCATGAAGAGGAACCCACAGAGTTGTATAGATGATTTGGATGCACGTACAATGAAGATGCTGGCTAAAACAACCATAAACTCCTTAGGATGAAATGACTCACACATCACATAGTGATTGTGACCAGTAAATGCTTGCAGGCAGTTGTATCTCTCTCATGCCGAACGTATAGCGTCTCCTTGCCACTATGCTTTTCAATCACGCTGGAATCACAAACTTTTTAGTTTCCAGGCCTACAATGACATATGTCCACGTGCATGTCAAAGAAGACAGTGCCCTACGGCTGTGAAACATGAGAGGAATAATTCTTCAATGGAAGCACATATTCTAATCAGTCTACCTTTTACCCTCCAAAATTTGAATTCAATCTTAATAAAAACAGATCTTTATCAATATTGGCTACCATGAACAGGGGCTAGACTATTTGTAAATCTGCCCTTCAATAAATTATAAAAAAACCATATTGCTAAGACATCCTCCCTTCACAAGGATTATACAATGCTTTGCTACCAAATAAAATAGTTGGGTTAGAGCTTGACAAAACATAACTCTGTTATTATATTCATTTGATATGATTACATATTTATAGGCTTTTTATCTCCTAAAGACAAGGTGATTGACATTATCCAAATCCACTCCATATCCCTAAAATCTCTCCCTCTCTCTCACTACTTACACGAGTTGTTAAAACAACTTACAAACATATTATATATTCTCACACACCTAACTAAAGTGAGTACTAACATTATATTTCCAACATTCCCTTAGAGGGTCTCTTTGAACCTTTATAGCTTGTTTTAAGAGAGATCAAGGTACCTTTTTTTTGGATGAAATAAAGCTATGCTAAAAGAATAGGCATTACGAAAGCACACCCCAATGTCTATCACCTTAGGCCAACAATGGATATCAAAGTTTCTTTGAATCTAGTATAAAAGTCATTACGGGTTAGTGGAATGGCACCCAATTCTATTCTCATTCCAAGTTGTCATGATCTGTCGTAATATAACAACACATGTAAATGGATTGACCTCTTTGACCCAAAATGTCTCAAAAGCTTGTTGATTCACCCAAAAAAAAAAAAAACGGGGGAAGGTAAGAAATTCCTTTACTTAATTCCAGATTAGGGCTAGAAACAAAATGTATATTTAAATTTATTAATTTAGCATTAACATTCAAATAAGAATATACATATATAGCAACTGCAAGATAGATCAATTAGAACAAGCACAAATTGGAGTAAGACATGAGAAGGTGAGTGCACTTAGTTGTTTCATTGGTTTGGAAGTTGATATGGGTGTTATGGATAAATAAACGGCTGGAAATGTCCTGTAGATGCTTCATCTTTGATTCTAGAAGTGCACAGTTTCTATTGGGACAAAACAATTAGTTTTGTCCCTATTTGGTAGTTTCATTTGGGATGCTGATGGAGCTTTGCAACTTTTTGTGCCTCTGCGAATGACTGGAATATGCTTGACCGTAAGATGTTAGGTCTTGAAAATGTGCAAAACCCTCTATAATCAACTGAAATGATCCAAGACCCTAAGCATGTGTAAAACCCCTACAAAAAGGTTAGTGTTTGGGTTGAAGTGCAATCCTTACACCACCTATGTTGGCATTGTTCCGAAGAGGCCTCAAACCACATGTGATACTCCATCTAGAGATATAATACCCATACGGATGCAACTATATTTGATAACCCAATCACTTGATAATGCTTTGTAATGGCTTGGCTTGTTTGTGCTTGACTTGGCTTTGAGGACTTTTGGCTTGGGAAGCTTGACTCTAGAACATGGTTCAAAGTGCTTTAGACTGTGTGGGGTTGCTCTTAATGTTTGTTGTTGCTTTAGGGAAGTTTAGGAGAGCTTTGTATTCCTTTCAAGTGATATTTGCTTGAGAGTGCTAGGTGAGTAAATGAGTGCATTTGACTTTCTTATATAGGGTTTTGTAGGTATATTTTGGTTATATAGGGTTTTGTAGCTATAATTTGGCATTAAGGCTGACCCATAGGAAAAGTATCGACTCATAAAAAATATCAAATTGAGAAATTGACTGTTGGGTGACCTTGGACAAAATTGTTATTTTTGGACCAAACAGTTTGGGAGTTTGGTCCCATTTGGACGGCTTGGTCCAAGAGGGAAGTGTTGTGTCAGTAAACGTCATGCATAATAATTATGACTAATGGGTTGTTTGTGACCGATGTAAGCATTTCGTGAGGGATCTAGCGGTGCAATGAGGAGAGTAAGTCTTGCAATAGGACTAAGGATATAACAATTAGGCTTGGAACAAACACTCAAGTCATGATTTACGTATTAAGCAAATATTGACATTATCAGTGATAAATTACCAAATTTAGGTGTCTACATTTGGCCCCCTTTTAAGCTAGGAAATGAAATTTATTTGTTTAAAGAAAAATATACCTGAGTGTGTAAACACCATATTTGCTTGATTGTTTGCTTGTTTGAGGTACTTGGTTGGTTGGTTGGTCGCAACATAGAGTGTAGTCAATGTCCATATAGAAAGAATTGAACTTTAACCTGCATTGAAATTGAACTTGAAATTTGAAAATTAAAAGAGAACAAAGCATGGAAGAGTACACCTATTTGCCTTGTTGAAGGAGCTTCCTGTTTGAAGCACTTGGAGAGAGGGATTGAAACTGCACCACTTTGGAGGATGGGGGGTGACCGGTTCTCAATTTGGAGAAGTAATCAGAACTGAGAGAGAATTGGGTGTCCCAACACCAAAGAAGAGTGTCTTAAGGCATCTAACTTCCCCCAAAAACCTTCAAGAGAGATAGGAAGGGTGTCACAAGGCGTCTAAGCGTGCCGCAACAAAAAGCTTCCACCCACGAAGTCACATTGCTGCAAACGGATCTAGGTGTGCAAAGCTGAAAGAGCAATTTAGACTCGTGCCCTTTCACCCTGCATTGTAGAAGTGCTTAGATTCCAAAATGCACAAATCAAAAGGGAATGAAGTTCACTCATGCCACCCACATTCGTACCAAGATGTAGTAAACTTTTCCTTGAACAATGTACCTCTCTCGAATGTGTACCAAAGATCTATAAAATCCTTTACTTTCTAGAAATTTTGAATTAGATGCCAAAAAGCTACCTAGGACACTACCGTCTCATTTGGGATAGAAACACATAATGGTTCGATCCTTTGTTGAACGGTTTTGTCCAATCTGAAGCTCTGTAAATAATTTTTATCTATTTCTGTTCTTGTGTCCCTTTATTCGGTCCTTTGTATTCTATGGTTTGTGATATGTCTATGTGCCTGAATTGCATTGATATTCGTTTGATAACCCCACTAAATGCCCCCTCTTTTGAGGCGAGTGAGATAGCTTGTGAGACCGCTCACCCTAAAAGACTAGAAGTGTGTCTATGTTAGATGAAGCATATGGTCATTATTGGATTACATAGAAGATAATTGTAGGTGGCCACCATCTAGAACTAGGCCTTGCAAGAGAGTGCATGGTAGAAACCATGGCACAAAGAGATAGCATACACAACAAACATACATGCATAGAAGCACATAAGCATACAAGTATAACAATCAATGTCACATATACAATCATTGAAAAGGTCAAGGCCACATACTGAGGGATACAATAATGTAGCACACAAATAAGGGCCATATGGTGCGGGAGAAAAACAATTGAGACCACAAACAAGGGACATCAAAGTGTCGCAGACACATAGAGAAGGCCAAAGGCTGGACACATAACATAAACAAATAAACAATCAAATGTGTGGTGATAAAAAGTTGACAAGTATCCAATAGGCGCATGGAACGAGATATACTAGTCCTGCATAGTCCATATGTGTTAGTCCCAAAAATCCGGATAAATAACATATATCACAATATATAATATAAGCATAACTAGGATGTGAAATAACACTGTGTAATGAAATAATAACACTCGATAGTGTAGAAGATGCCCCCAAATTAGCAAGGTTTATGGGTAAGAGGAAAAGTCTAGCATCCATAAGCATCGCATAGTCTTGTGTATCCCACATTATGCTTATATACCTCGTGAAACACACGTGTGTAAAGAGAATACAATATGCTATTTATCAAGCCATGCGATAAACAACATATGTAAAGTAAAGAACTAGTAGATCAAACCATGTTTTGATCCCGATTTTTTTTTTAAGAATATTTGAATGTTATTGAATTATTAGAATATTTGAATGTTTTTGATTTGTAGAAATATTTGCAAAAAGGGCTACCCTATGATAGGATTAAGAGGGTGAGGGGAGAAACCCACGAGTGTAGGAGGTGTGGATCTCAAAGGAGCATTATGCATAATAGAAGTAGGAGGTGTCATTGTAAATCGAGGTTGTAGGGCTTTTTTAGGAGATGGATTGCCTACAAGAGGAGACTAAAGACGAGGCTTGCGGGAGATAAGGCTCGTAGATACAATATGAGTAGGCTCAATAGGCACGGGCGTAGAAATTGGTGCTTTTATAAAAGAAGGAATAGGTGAAGGAGCCTTATAAGTAATACCTTGAACTATAACAACTTGATTGCAATAAATGTATTGTACGCATTGATAGGGAATAAAAGGAATAACCCTAAGCTTATGAATCCAAGGGTATCCTAGAATCATGCCACATATCCCAAGAGTATTAGTAACCAAAAAGGTGTAGGCACGGTAGTGGATCCCCTACTGTAAGAGGGAGAACAAGGTGTCCATAGACTGATTAGGAGATTGTGCATTGAATTGGATATGTTGCTTAGTGTAGCCCAAAGAACTAATGTGAGAGTGCATATGTTGTGTCTAGAACTGCTATCAACCGATACATTGTGAAGTGGTTGATTAACAAAAGCTCAAATATAAAGAGCATGAGAAATAACATTATCATCAAGCATTTCATTGTTAGCTATCAATAGTAAGCAAGCCATCTTGTTTTTCTAAATTAACTAGATTAGAGTCAAAAGGACAATGGATCCAACAGATCTTTCTCAAAGCTACAACTCAAGATTGCCAGATCAATAAATCTACCATGCAAGCTAAAACCCACATGTTAAGTTATGCATTTTCACTAGGATCTTGACAAGGCTAAAATGGAATCACAATTCTTCCTTCACAAGTCACAGTAGCTCCTCGAAAGTTAGCACAACCATTTCTAACCCAAACTATACAATCTCCGGTGATGACTGTCACTTGTAACGAAATAACATATCTAATATAATCTACAATCATGCAAGATGCGTGTCATAAAGACATTCTAATCAGGTTTAACATAAGCTAGAGTCACCCAAGGTGACTTCCAACAAGAATACATATCTACTATATACACATGAATCCAAACATCTCCGTTGGATATAGTGTGTTAGTTGTCATTGATGTCTAGTGTCACAGTGATGTTGATGACTGTCACTTGTAACGAAATAACATATCTAATATAATCTACAATCATGCAAGATGCGTGTCATAAAGACATTCTAATCAGGTTTAACATAAGCTAGAGTCACCCAAGGTGACTTCCAACAAGAATACATATCTACTATATACACATGAATCCAAACATCTCTGTTGGATATAGTGTGTTAGTTGTCATTGATGTCAAGTGTCACATTGATGTCAAAGGGAGTCAAGAGTGTTTATTAAGTTAGTATGAGGTGTCATGATGAGTTGCATTGTTGTAGAGGCATGATGACTAGGTGAGATTGCATGATCTTGGTGCATGGTCAAACAAGTTGGTGACATGTATGGGCTTCAGGAGTTGCTTGAAGGTTGGTATGAGGTCTAACATGGTTAGTGAGATGTGTCAGAGGTGTTAGTAGGTGTTAGAGGTGTTGTCAAGGTTAGTTCTTGGGAGTCATGTGTTGGTTCAAGCCTAACTAGGCCTAATCCTAGACCTAGGTCAAGCAAAATGGTATGGTTGCATGAAATATGGAGCTGAGGGGCTTAGCTTATGTAAGCATGAGAAGTATGTTGAGAAGTTGCATAACATGTGTAGATGATGTTCATAGTCAAGATTCGGGTATATGATGCGGTACAAGGTCCTTTGAAGCAAGAACTATGAAGACAAGGCATGTAGGCATGGGCAAGTCATGGTGTCTGGAGAATTTCAGGTGTGTGCAGACATGAATAAGCATTGGAGATTGTTTGGAAGGTTGATATGATGGTGTGGACCAAATTTCAGTTCAGGTGATGAAGATTTTGCAAGATAGAGTTTTTGCCAAAACCGGGTTTCCAAAGGTGAGTTTTAGAGCTAAATTTTGACTTTCAGATGCTCGTTGGGGAGTGTGTGCTTTGCATGGGGACCCAAGCTCCTGGGGTAGTTGAGTAGGTCAAGATGAAGATTTTCCAAGAAGAATGAAGTTGTTTGATCGTCACGTTTTTATGAACAATCGTTAAGAAGGTAAACTGCTTTTAACCCTCTTGAAACCCTAGCTTTGGAGTGACTTGGAGGAAATTGCTTGTAGTGATCCATAATTGATTCCTTTTGCAAATGTGATGATTAGAGGTTGTAGAGGACTCCTCCAGCTTTCTCCGGTGTGATTTAGAGGTCTTGGTTGTATGTGGGCCCCCACCCAAAAGGCAAGTTTATGGAAAGTTTCAGTTTGTGCAAAAGTTTTCCATTGAACCTAATGACTAATTTATCATTTATGGAAGCATGGGAGTTGTACTACATGTCTATGATGATTTTAGATCATGGTTGAGGCCCTAGGATGCAAAGTGTGCCCTATTTATGAGGACTGGTTTTTAGGCAATTTTGGGGTAGTTTGGAGCAGTCTGGGAACAAAGCAGTTTTAGAGGTGCTATAGGTGGATTTATGACTTGGTTTGAATTTTGTGATGATCTTGACTTCAAGAGCTTTCCAATGATATATCATACTTGATTTTTTGTTGAGTTTTGAGCAATTTATGACTGTTCTTTGAAGGCTAATTTTGAGAGTGCTTAGTTGAGCATGGTCTCATGAGGGTTTCATGGCGTGATGATTGTTCTGAGTTGTTTTCATGATTGCTAGAGATTGTTGAGGGCTTAGACAACATGTCTAAGCGTGTGGCATGCCTTGGTGAAATTTGTTTTGCTCTTGTTCACTCCATTGTTGGCGAGTTGCTTGTATTGGTGTTTTAGTTGCTACAAGTGGATTTATGACTTGGTTTGAATTTTTTGATGATCTTGACTTCAAGAGCTTTCCAATGATATATCATACTTGAGTTTTTGAGCAAGTTATGACATGTTCTTTGAAGGCTAATTTTGAGGGTGCTTGGTTGAGCATGGTCTCATGAGGGTTTCATGGTGTGATGATTGTTCTAAGTGTTTTCATGATTGCTGGAGATTGTTGAGGGCTTAGACAACATGTCTAAGTGTGTGGCATGCCTTGGTGAAGTTTGTTTTTCTCTTGTTCACTCCATGGTTGGTGAGTTGCTTGTATTGGTGTTTTAGGGCTTGTTGAGTCCTAATGGAGGTCTAGAAGGGTCTTGGTGATCTTGGCAAGCTATGTGGTCCTTTGGATGATTTTTCTAGGATGTTCTAATGATGCTTTAAGTGTTTTTACTATATGAAGGCCGACCTACATGTATTATGATCAATAGAAAGGTATAAAAGCAAATTAGAAGAGCTCATTTGTGCTAGTGAAGAGAGAGGAAAAGTGCGACCCAAAGGGGAGTTTGTGAGTGTGTTAGAGGTCTTAGTGGCCATTATGAGAGGGCAAGAATGATGTTATGATGTTCTGAAAGAGATCAGATATGGGCGAGCTAGGGAAGATGGTGAAATCAGCTTGAAGAAGAAGATTTTGAGCAAGGAAGTCTAGAGGGCAGATTTGAAGAAGGAAGGAGAGCGAGCTTCATGGTGTCATCTTCAGTTGTAGCAACAACAAATCAGTGGTGACAAACACATTTAGGTGGCTGAGTTGGTGTTTGGTCATCTTGGGGGTTGTAGCCTCCTTGTAGGGTTGGTGCCCTACTAAACTAGGGGTTGGTGCTCCTTGTGGGGTTGGTGCCTCACTAAACAAATCTCTTGTGATGTGTAATATTCACTTGAGTCCTTTATTTTGAGTAATATAAGCAGAGGTTTAGTGGGTTTTCTTCCCCTTGAGGGTTTCCCACTTTATATCTTGTGTTCTTGTGTACTTGTGGATGGATGTTTTGTGTTAATAAGCTCACATTGTTGCATGATTGAATGATTAATGGTTCACATGTGTTAAGTACAATTGAATGAAAGTTTTTATGGACTGATTCACCTCCCGTCCCCCAGTCGTAGTGCTTCTAACAATCTCTACTGCAAATATATGAATCCAAACATGTTTACCATAACCACAGTTCTTCGGGATAATTGTCGTTAAGATGAGAGCTCAAAACACGTTTTGACACAAGGCTACAGTCCTTCAAGTGTTACATCATGATGAGACTTAAGCTCAATGCAAAATACTAGAGAACAGCTTTATAAGTCTATTTAAGCGCAAAATATAAGAGTGCCTTCTTTATTCCTCGAATCTCAAAATAGAAAGCAACATTCAGAGAAGCATGATGAACTATGGATGTGCATTCCTAGCAATCACTGGTCAACATTTAATTAGCAAGCATGCTACTTCAGGATCATACCAGTCACTACAACATGCTTGCCAATCTATTGTCCAAGGGAAGCCTAGAAGGAAGAGTTTGAGTTGAGCAAGAATAACAAGAAGTCAGATTCACCATACATATTTTCCCATCCATCGTTTCCTTCTTCTTAGACAATCACTGCAGTGAAAGAATATAAGGCATGCCTGGACAGATACAGGGGTATAGAGTGCTTTAAGCAGAAGATATTAGTGTAATTACGACAGCATCAATGGCCACAACCAACTTGTCTTGACAGGACCCAACTATCAATTGAAGAGAGGGATTGGCCTGGATTAGGTACATCTTGGCAGCATGCACAAGATTAAGCAATAAAGCTGAGGGTTCCCTATCCATTAAGATGCAATATCCAGGTACAATCATAAATACAACTATGCTTGAATGAAGACCTCTATCCCAAGGCGAGACTTAGATCCATTCAGCAACCTCCCTTATCTCATTCAAATGAAAACAACTATAATAGAAAACACCCATTCGACCTTTAGTTGCCAAAAGAGAGACAGTTTACCCAAGCTTATAAAAACACTTGTTATTACTCAAATATAGAGAACTCAAAGAGTTAAAGAGTATATTAAAGGGCTAGCTCTCAAAGAGAGTTCAAGGATGCATACAGACAACAGTGATCATACTGCTGCCTAAATTCAAAGGCCTTTGCAATATTCGTTCAAGAGCATGTTGCTGCAAAAGGATGAATTTCTAAAGTCCAGATCTGTGAGAGCATATTGGCGTGATAGATATAACTTCTCAACCAGGAAAACCAGAACTTGAACTTTCATGTGATCATACAAGTCATTTTTTCTGCACTAGCTAAAAAACACTTGCATACATGGTCAGCCTAATGCTGGCAATGCCATTCGTGGGTTAGCCAACAATCTATCAATAAAAACAGTAGAATTGAAAGAGCATTTGGTTTGTACATGCAAATCTTCTCAAGAAACCATCCATATAGATAAGTTTAGAGATGCAGAAGACTCCCTGTAATTCATTGTAGGGAACACAATGAGCACCCAAGAGATCCAAGCCTTATTCAAAAGGCTAATCAATATCAATAACCATCGAAACCATTAACACTTTTCCAAATGAAACACTCATGAACAACAATGATCAGAGCCAAGCCTTACTCAAAAAGCTGATCAATAACCAGTATATCCATGAAGTAAGTAACAAGACAACCTTTTCATTGAAATCCAAATGTGCACATTGGGGATCCAAAGTAACAGCTATACGTTGTAAAGAAAACTGTTGCATTCAGCGCACACGCGCGCAGCACAAGACACACACAGAGGAATGTATACACAGATACATGTATATAAATAACCAAGTCATCCAACTGAACATAATAAATCAACAATCCAATCAAGATCAATAACTCAATTTATCTCTTTTTTTTCCCTATTAGGGTTTTGGAGAAAGAGATGCACAAAATGCTATAATAGTTCCAAGTCAAAAGGAAAGGGAATGACATGCCTGTGGGCAGAATATGACCGCAAATGGAATGAAGGGCCCATGCCCTGGACTATGCCTTGCTTGCACAAATCTGCTTTCCAGATTTTCATTTCTTCTTCCACAATGGAACAACTCCTAAAACGCTCCTTTCTGTAAACCTTCCCACGCAAAATATAGAGGAGCTTGCTGTCAGATACTAGGGTTCTTGTCGGCCGGTACAGCCTCTAAGTCAACGTTAGTGCCAGTGCAACCTTGGCAGGCTCGTGATATGGGCAAAACATAAGTTTTCCTCTATTAGGTGCAAGTTTTAGGATTTCTAAATCCTAATTTCCTTACTCTATCATGCTTTGAGCTACCACAAAAGTCAATATTTTACCTTTTTGGACTATCATTTCATGCTTAGTCAAGGTCAAGGCTTGTGACCTCAATATGATTATATTGCATGCATATATTCAACAAGCAAGTGTATGACCTTCCCAAGGTTGACAATGACCTTAGATATCAACCAAAGGTATTACCTTTTTAATAGTCATTCAAATCTTATTGGACTCTCTTTTGCCAAGGTTATGGTTCCATGACCTTTTACCTATATTTGAAATTATAAATACATGGAAGCCTTAAAATCCCCAAGTATAGGGTACATAAGGTCCCTGTATCATACAAAACTATGGATTGTTGCCCCTAAGTGAACTCCCAGCCATAAAGCTAAGTTAAGACATGTATAAAGACATGAAGTGCAATGCACAAGTATGAGAGTTTTAAACTCAAGATAAGGTCTATATTGACAAGGAGTGGGGTTAAAATCAAACACTGGGTCTGTGCTCTCATGATCTTACCAAGACATAAAGCCCGTAAAGGGGCAAAGGTAGCCAAGCTAAGCTTCGACACACATGTTTACTGGCCACATAACATTGCCCACCAAAGGGTTTTACAATAGTTTAAAGGCTCCTACATTCTCAATGTGGCTCAGGCATGGATGTGATATCATTCACCTTCTCCAAAAAAGGAGGAAAAGTGCTCATTGATGGTCAACTGAATGTCAAAATCAAGAGCGGTGAGGCAGGGTGTGACACAAATGCCATTGCTCATTGGTTTATGCATATTACCTGTTTTAGCAGGTCAAAATTTGGGTTATAACATTAATAGATAATATAAGAGCCCACATGGTTTAGTCAAAGTGAGGGAGTTCTCCACAGACTTGCATTTTTAATGTATGAAGCAACAAAATATATATATATATATATATATGAATTTCTTGCAAAGTTATCTACTTGAAACTTTCTCAAACCTCGCCAGCCAGTTTAAAATGTTAAAAGGAACATGAGATGCAACTAAATTTCATTGAATTTGTTCATAACTAATTTTTATTAAATTTATGCATGTGAAGGCAATTTTTTTATAAATTCATGCCCTAACTTAACTGCATACAAAAGTGGGCCATGGTAAAATTTACTTTTATCAGATGCTTGGCAAATAAAATTATAAATTGATAGCTCATAATTCACGTGCAAATTGAAAGTGGGCCGTAGTCAATTTATCTTCAGCAAAAACCTTAAGCAAGCTGATTGAACCAGCTCAGATTTTTCTTAATGTATATGCCTATTTCCCCTCTAATGCGGCCATGGCATTGTAACCTTTGTATTCTTTGCTTTACATGAGATTGATGCAAACCCATGGGAGTTGATTCTTTATGTAGTTCTGATTTGAAAATGTTGCTGGCAATGCATTTTAGTTTTTTTTTAATTGTTAAATACATAACCTACTTTGTGGTCTGGATTTAGAGTTGCTGATTCTAATGCATTTGAATGAATTGGAGAAAAATATAAAGACATCCCGATTGTAGTCTGAATGACTTGGGAATTATGTTCCATGCATTACATTGAATTCTTTATGCAATAAATGAGCATAAGAAGTATTCTAGATGATTATCTAGTTGAACTTGTTGAAGACTCTCATGAATGCTTAGTTACATCTTCCTAGCATTGAAAGGTGCTATGTTTTTTCTCTGATATTGAACTACTTATACGGTGAGGCACACCTATTTAAGTGGAACCATGTGAAACTAACTTTGTTGTTGACTTTCTACATGATTTTATAAATGTAAATTGTTTTTTGTGTAATGCTTTTTAAAGTTTGAAATTGAAAGGTTGTTTTTGGTTCAGTGGAAAGAAATCATCTACAGGAAGCTTCCCCATCATCCAATATTCGTCAAGATTTGACACAATGGCAGGAGAGGCATGCAGTGATTGTTTTATCTATTGTTCCAGTAAGTAGTTACTAATGCATGGATTTGAAAGAAGCCGGATTTCAATTTCTGCAGATTGTCCTTTTGTAGTCAATATTTTTCTTGTTGTCACTACAGGTCCTTCCTTGGTGTTAAGTCCATGAGTTTTGTTCTACCATGAAGATGCCAGTTATTAAACTTATCGTATTTGTGTAATTTGTTTCAGATATGATTTGAATTGTTAATATTGCCGTGGTTGAGAAATTGATTGCTCTTTCTTCTGCAACTAGTAACACACACCGATGGAGAAACTTTAAAAGATATTTCTTTCCAAGAACAAATAAAATTTCCCTAAGTTTTTGCTGCCTTTTGAGGATTTTTTCTTTTCATTTTATGAAGAATATGGCTGGTTGTTTCAGCTTGAAACTGATGTAGTGTCTGATCACAACTAACTCTAAAACTCACTCAAACTACTTTGTTCTAATTTAAAATTTATTGTTTATAACACCATTAGAGAGATCGAGCGTCCAAATACGGGTTTTCATGCAGCTGATCTAAGATCATCGCACTGTACCTTGCAGGTATATGGTGCTGGAAAATCACTTGCTGATTTTTCACCGAGTGCAGAAATAATCCAAAAGGGGGCTCTTCTAAGTTCTCTGTTAGATCCTGACAGATTTTGAAAACTATGCCAAATTTTCAAGAGTGGGGTCTGGTTAAAATCTGAGTTAAGTTATAACATGCACTTGAAGTTTAATGGTTAAAGAAAACTGGAATAGATCAGAATTAACTCCTTAACTTTCTACTACCTTTCAGGCTCAACAATAAACAAGTTTGTAAAGAATACTGGACCAGATCAGACTTAACTCCATAACCTTCCTAAGAGGCTCAACAATGAACCACTTTGTCATTTTTTGTTACTTTTTCCTTCTGATTTAGAAAAACGAAGGTTACAAGATAGGTCATCTTATGCAACCCCACTGGCTGATACGTGGGGTCAACCTGCATCTGACAAAGTTGACCCAAGCAATAGGTGGGGTTAATTTTACCTTCTGTGGGGTTTTCTGCGTCCAATGGGTTTGATATGTGCAAAACGTGGGGTTAATGCTTGATTGTGTTTCCCAGGTAGATCAGATCAGGGGAGCTTGAGTTGTTTAGACTAGCATGCAAGCAGAGTGAAAGCTAACCTAAGGGGCCAAATGAAAATTTAAAACAACCATGCCCTTCAAATTTAGGAGCTTGAGTTCTTTAGACTAGAGTGCAAGCAGAATGAGATGTAAACTGAGGTGCCAAGGGAAATTTAAAGCAACCATGCTTTTCACAATTACACAACTGCCAATGCTCACCCAAAGTTGTATGCACACAAACTTTATCTAGTACATAGGTTGATACTAATTTCACTTTCAATTTTCCATAACACACAAATAAAGGGGAACCATTTGCAATGAAGCCATATGCTGGTCAATGCAACTGAGCTAGAAATAAATGGAGCATAAAGATTATAAACAATATAACTAGTACATGTTCTCATAACCAATGTAGATATTCAACAACATGCATACCAAATTTGAGATTTATGGGCAATCACAGTTGATAGCAGGGAACAATCTCAACAACTACTAGGAATCTATTTAGCTATGAGAACATACACAATCCTTATAAATCACCATGATCTTCTTACAATCATGCACACATCAAATGTTTCAATAATCCATTCCACTAACAACTTGATATTTATACAATAAGGAAACATTCATGATTTGGTAAAACTACTGCAAACATATTCAAGTCTGAGATAATGACAGCGTGCCTAATACAAATTTGCACCCATATCATGCCATTCTATGTAGCTAATCAAGCAAAAATAGATGAAGGAATAATCAGGTGCACTGGTGGTTGATCCAAATTTCTCAACGCTCTTTGGTGCTGCAAGGTCCTACATAATTTTCCGTCCAACTCTCCCTGGAGTAGTTTCCTTCCTCTTGAGCAACCTAGCTCTGTGTTTTCTTGTATTCTGAATTACCTGTTCTGCAATGTCTAAAACTGCACATATGCTGCCACACCATTTTCCGATCCTCACTTTCTTCCAGTTGAGATTGGTGAAGGATAAAAGGGAGAGAGGTAGGAGGAATAGAAATGATATATGGTGTGCAGAAATAAGAAAACTTATTACAAACTATCTACTTGAATGGAGAGACTTAATCCAAAGGAATAGGCCTGCTGCAACTGGAATCTTCCTGCAACAAAATGTCAAAACCTTCTAATTGTTAATATTCCATGGACCAGCTAGGACTTGAACTTAGGATCTCCCTTGTGCTTGCTTGGGTGCTCTACCATTGAGCTACTAGCCCTTTGTTGCAGGGGCTTTCATGTTAGGCTCCTTGTTGCAGTTCGGGTGTCCAACGCCTTCCCTTGTGCCACACTTTGGTGCTTCAGGCTTCTAGTTTGGCTTTGATACCATGTGATTTTCCATGGATAAGCTAGAACTTGAACCTAGGACCTCCTTGTTCATGCTTGGGTGCTGTACCACTTCAGCTACTGGCCCTTTTGTGATTGGTGCTTTTGGTAGGCTCCTTGTTGTGGTCCGGGCGTGGCTTATTTTCTTGAATATCCCCGTGAACATCTGAGCCACACTTTGGTGCTTGGGGCTCCTAGTCTGGTTCTGATACCATGTTAATTTTCTATGGACCAACTAAGATGTGAACCTAAGACCTCCCTTGGGAATGCTTGGGGGCTTTACCATTGAGCCACTGGCCCTTTTGTGACTGGGGCTTTTTGGTAGGCTCCTTGTTATGGTTTGGTTGTCTCATTTTCTCCCACACTGATCAATAGTAACGGGCCGACTTAGGATAATTCTCCTCGTCTCCTAGACTCCTGCAATAACAGTTACGTGATGCTAACAAAATTCTACACAGTTTTTTTCCAGATATCTATTTTCTACAGGTCTATTGTTTCTCTTCCACAGCTCCTAGCCTAAACAGGTGTTTAAGCATGCAAAATATGTATGAAGGTGACTAATAAGGCATCAATACTTGAACATTTCATCCATTCATTGACACTGTTCTGCTGTTCTCCACAACTAGCGGGAAATTCCAGAATTTAAGGCACATTAGTACAGTGGTGTCTTATAATCTGTGAAGTTTATTCCTCTTCTCCTAAACTGACTCAAAAGGCACAAAATGGAAGGAAAGTGACCACAAACCGCTTCGCAAAACAGGTGGTCAGGCAAGACATAGGAAAAATTACAATTCCTCTTGATAGAGTCACGTTCATGGCAAAGCAAAACCCTTTCCAAGGATACTCACATTACTGAGAGCAGAAAGTTCATGATAGAAATAAATGGAACAACTTTGGAAAAGAGGGAATGATTTTGGGTGAAGAAAGGGGCAAAAGCTTGCTAAACTATTGCACAACAGCTTGGGTCTGTGCTTCCATTTACCATTTCGTCTCCATGGAACACCACTAAGGTGATGCATTAAACTACAGTCTTCTGCAAATCTAGTTTTCCTCTTTATCCTGCTCTTTAGTGCTGGAGATTTGGATAACTATGCATGTAAGAAGGAATTGCGTTTTTGTTTTTCTTTCCTCCGTCCTTCCAATTCATGGGTGTGGAGTGTCTCTCTCCCGTCCTGTCCCAAATTGATTCCATTCCCTTTCTTTTGACTGTCACTGCTGTCATTTTCCTCTTGAAACTTTATTTGGTCAAAAAGGCAATATGTGCAACTCTTCATGGCTGAGTGAGGCAGTTAAATTCTATGGCTGCTCAAGGAGATGTTTCAGAAGTCATGGTTGTAGCCCAAGTATTTTGGGGTGTATTTTTTCTCTCTTCCTTGAAGTTTGTGGTTTGTGGAACTAGAATGTCTCTCTTGTCCTGCCCCAATTCTGAGTGCATTTCCCTCCTATTGATCGCCAGTGCTGCCACTTTCTAGCTGGAACTGAATTTGGCTATCGGATTGCATTTCCTTTCCATTGACTGCCATTGTCTACTAATTTCTTGCTGGAACTGATTTTGGCCAAAAAGCAACATGTGCAACCTCTCATGGTTGAGTGTGGCAGCTGAAACCTTACAGACACTATGAAGAAAAATGTTAACTCTCATTGGCACTTGGAACTCTTCCTTTCAATTGCAAAAAAATGTTAAAAAGGGATTTTTGGAAAGACAACTCTCAAAATTTTAGTTGAGATCCACTTGTTTGAGCAGATTTTCATAGCTGCTGAAGGTCCATTGACATGTCATCATCATAGCCACGTCCTGGTCCCAGGTGAAGTGTCAAATGGCTCTCCATCCATGTCTCTCATGCCACTACGTGGCTAGTCAACCTGGCCCTATCAAAAGGCCAAATTTTCAACGTCTCCAAAGTCCAAACCATGACTTGTAATATACTGTCGTATAGCTTTCAACATGTCGATAACCCTTTCTTTGTTTGTTTATGTGAAGCTGTAGATTTTTGTAGCTATGCCCTCCATTGCCCATTTGACTCATTTACACCTAAGGAGACAAATACACGTGGGACTGTGACTGGTCTTGACAAGAACCCATGTAACCTGTTCATACCTCTGAGTGCATGAATGTACCCTCTTCTAGGACATAAGATAATAAAACTTAGGTGCAGATATCATATTTCATTAGATTTTAAAACTGCAGCATCTGGAATATATACTCATTTCACCATTCTAAGAGGCACGGGTTAGATCAGAAATAACTAGCAAATCTGAGATGGATGGCCATTTGGTCTGCATACACGTGCTTATGAAACAATTAACAAGAAGATCAGATCGAATTTATTCTCAAATGGTGCTTCACTGTCTTGAAATGCAAACTGTAGTCATATTCAGATAACTACCCATCCTCAATTACTATTATGAGACAAACGGCTTATTAAAATAATGCACACAATATGATCATTGTGGACATGCTACAAAAGTATCCAATATAAAGGGTTTTATTTGTTGAGTATATTTTAAATAGATAGAATCTTACGAACATGCTGTCGAATGTTTTTACGTTGACCACCATCATCAACTACTTTCTTGCTGGAATTGAACTCGGCCAAAAAAACAACATGTGCAACCTCTCATAGTTTAGTGTGGCAGCTGAACCCGTACAGATGATGCACAGAGAAAACACTCTCATTTGCACTTGGAACTCTTCCTTCCAACCACAAAAACTTGTTAAAAGAGAGATTTCTTGGAAAGTTAACTCTCAAATTTTGAGCTGAGATCCACATGTTTGAGCTGGTTGTTATGGCTGCTGAAGGTCCAATGACATGCCGTCATCATAGCTGAATCCTGGTCCCAGGTAAAGTGTCAAAAGGTTCTCCATCCATGTCTTTCGTGCCACTACTTGGCTAGTCAACCTGGCCTAATCAAAAGGCCAATTTTTCGACATGTCCAAACCATGACTTGTAATAAACTGCTGTAAAGTTTTCGACATGTTGATTACCTTTTTGTTTATGCTGAAGCTGTGGTTTTTATAGCTACACCCTCCCTCATTTATGCTTAAGGAACAGATACACAAGGGACCGTGACTGGTCTTAACAAGAACCCTTTGAACCTGCTCATACCTCAGAGTGCATCAATGTACCCTCATCCAGGACCTAAGATAATACAACTTGGTGCAGCTATCATATTTCAAAAAATTTTAAAACTGAAGTATTGGGATTACATACTCATTTCACCATTTTAAGAGACATGGGTTAGATCATAAATAACCAGAAAATCTGAGATGGATGGCCGTTTGGTCTGTCTAGATCTGAATATACAATTAACAAGAGCACCAGATCAAATTCATTCTCAAACGGTGCTTCATTGTCTTTAAATGGAAACTTTAGTCATATTCGGATAATTATTCATCCTCGAATGCTATTATGAGACAAATGGCTTATTCAAATAACGCATACGATATGGTCATTGGTGGCACTTTGCAAAAGTATCCAAGGAAAGGGTTTTATAATTTGAGTACATTTTAAATATATCGAATGCTACAAAGCTGCTGCTGAATCTTTTGCACTGAAAAATTGTTGTTGTAAGTCATTTATGCTAGTTAACTTCATCAGATTTTTCTATTGCTCATTCGTACTAGTTCTTTGCAAAACCCTGTTTTAGTCTCTTCCTGTTGGTTGGATGATTACTCTTTGCACTTTCTCGTTGTACACTGACAGTGATGAATCTTATAAGCAATTAGAGTTATTTTCTATTATATCTCCTGTGATGAATAGTTAGTTGACAAAATGAAGAAAGCATAAACAGATGGCATCGGGTTCTTGGTTAACACATGGCAGCTTAGAGCTTTCTCAAGGTCTTATTATGTCGTATAAGACTAAGCCGAATGGTCCTATTTTGTTTTGAATAGTGTCTAATGTATGTTTGAAATCAAGTGACCGGGGTTTTATTTAATGATAATATGGTCTTGCAGGAAATTTCACATTTCAGATATGTGCTGTGTCCTCGGCATATGAAGGAAAGCAAGTTTTGGAAAATATACTTCATGTTGGTAAAAAGTCACGTGGCTCCGTAAGTAACTTAGTCAAGTGTAATTAGACCTTAAATGTTGAATTTTGTTTTCATGTGAATGCATCTAGATGGTTAAATGATTGGATTTATAGTATATACAAATTGGAATTAAGGACCGAGTTCAAGATGATTTTTGGATTTATGTTAGTGGTTAAATTCTGTGTAAAGTCCATTTAGCATGTACTTAAGCTACTTTTCGTAAAGTCCATTTATCATATACTTGAAGTTACTTTTCCAACGATATTCTAAGTGACTCGATGCCAATAACTAACATATGATGTAATAGCATGAGAATGATGCCATATCTAATTTGGTATCCATCCCTATCCAAAGTAGCATTTGCAAGCAAGTCTGAGGTAGCCCAACAGCCCTGTGATCTGGTCTAAGTGTGAAGTCATAATGCTATATTTGTGGCTTCAAAGTTATGAATCTTTTAAAAACAAATATAAAATGGTACATATTATACCGAAAATGCTATATGAACCAACATATCTTTATTGTGATTATAATAGAATGCTATCATCACAATTATTTTCCATCCTTTAGCCAAGTTTGAAGGATTTGAATCATCTTTTGGTGATTGGATTCAGGATGTAATGCTACATACTAACGGTGTAATGTCTTTTAGATGCTAAGTTCATTTTTATTGTTCTTCAAACTTAGTCTCTACAGATACTGTCCTAAAAAATCAAAGAGAAAAAAAAACCTGCTGATACAAGATAAATTAAATTTCCCAATATTTAATGAAGAAGTGCATTTTCATGTTTTATTTGATCGGTAAACGAAGAATCAATAATGGGGCCTGCTCCCAGAATTAAAGTGCAAATAGCTTACCAATAGCATTACATTTCATCTACATTACCTCTACCTGAAGATTACATATAAAATCAATTGCTAATTGCATAATGCATTACAATTCATCTACACAACCTAAACCTAAAACCAAGACATGGTAGAATTAACCCATTCCTTTGGTCGATCTGAGATTCATATGGCTGGAATTATTCTGTTTTACTTAGGACAGTTGGCTTCTCTGGCTCAACCTCAACTTCTTGCCTCTGAAGTTGTGCGGAAATGTCCTTAGTTGAGCCCCCTTCGTCAATACAAGCCTTAACCTCTTGGGCATTCTCAGTTTCAGAGTCTGTAGGGGCCTAATTTTCACTTGGTGCTTTGTTTTCATCTTTAGTGTCTAGCTCCTTGGTTGCTGGTGCTACCAAATGATGGTGCGCCTTTGCCCTGTGCCACCACATAGTCTGATTTTTCTCCACTGTTTTCCTTTTGCTGCAAGCAGCTGCCAGGTGTCCATGGGAAAAACTCATTTTTCTAAAAGCCATCTGTTCGCAGTCTAATATTTGTTTCCACACCCAATCTTCAACCTTGAGCGAGTTCTCTTCTGACCGGCCGTAATCGAGGAGGATCTGAGCCTTCAGCTGATTCACGACATCACTTCATTGCTCTGTGGCATGATCTATCTTCACCAGTGGCTTTGACATCATCCCACACATACATGTGCATACTGCAAAGTCCTAACACACCCTCTGTGATACATCATACAACACAACTCCTACAATGTCAATTTTGTACCACACAGCTCTGCAACAATGTCAACAAAAGACGACAAATGGATGATTAGTTATGAAGAGGTTATTATGAATCATTGTAACAGAGAAACTGGCGCTTCATCTACCTCCCTTGAATATTAGTACATTCTTCTATTCTTCGTAAATAAGAAAGTTAGGAATTATCACACATCTGACCACTTGGATCTTGTGCATGACGTAGCATAACTTTACAAATACAGTTCTAATCTAGTGTTGGTCTTCTTCATTCTTTTCCTTGTTTCATTGCACTCTGATATATCTTTCTGCCTTTGTCTTTTATACTACGTTTTCCACAATAACCTATTTAACCCAGGGTTAAGTGAGGTTATCCACTAAGTTTCCCTGGTCCCTGGATCAGTGGTATTTGAGCATTAAGACTTCACATCATTTCCCAGTGGTATCAAAGTCCTGTCTGAAATCTCTCTATTTGTTTGACCACTCATAGGAGGTTTGATTATAGGAAGTTAGGGCGAAAGTCGCGACCCTTCATCATACCTTCCTTCATGTCCTTAGATGGCAGACGAAACAAATCTGGAGACTATGACTTCAGATATGTTCAAAAAAATGATAGAGAATGCTTTGCACAAGAAACGGAAAGAATTGGACGAATGTCATGCATGTGAAAGAATGGGTATCATTGATCACTTTGCTGAACTTCTTAAGCATGTTCACACTCCTGCCAACACAACTTCTTCACAACAACCTGTTAGTGGTCACACTCCATACAAGGTAAAGTCAATTTGGACATCCCTATGTTTGAAGGCAAAATAGATGCCCTAGATAGATGGCTTAACCTAGTCTATTCATACTACACGGTGAATCAATTCTTTGATAGAAAAAATTACATTTGTTCTTCTTTAAGTTTCTTTTTCTGTAAAGAAATGGTGGGATGATTGCAGCATTGCACATGAGGATGATGATAACTTAAATCATTCCTATAGACACGTGGAATGGTTTTTTAGAAGCACTCTAAAATACCTATTATGTTGTTGGAAACTATGATGACCAGTACATTGAGTTTGCACAGTTTCACCTAGGCCCGCCGTGATCAATCTGTTCAAGAATACACAAACACTTTTCACTCTGCTTGCAAAATTGAATGTTCAAGAATCAGAACAAAATCTTATTTTGAAGTATAGGTCGGGCTTGAGACCATACATCCAATCGAACATGGATTTTTTTAGATGTCCTCTTTGGGAGAAGCCTAGTGATTTGCTTGTAAAATCAAAGCAAAAGCTAAACAAAAGTCTAAGAAAGAAGAATTTAAGTCTCAGGACAAAATGAAGTCTAAAAATTCCAAGGTTGGAATAAAGTAGAATCCTAAACAAGGAAATGACCATTTGTGCCATCCTTAGAGGAAGACCACACTGTCAATTGATCAAAATAAGCAGTCTAGCTTGGCAAGAGAAGTACAAGCTATAACATCAGTAGTCACTCCACAGTGTGTGCTGCGCTAGGAAAACTCTACTTGCACAATTCAAACAATGGGTGCAGTCTAGTGCTGCTAACACTGCAGCACTCGACTAGGTTAAGCGAATCATGGATTCTGAGCTTAGTGCTATGGTAGGCACTGTCAACATTGCTTCCAACTCAGATTTAGTGGAAGCAAAAAGATTGTTCCATTCTCAAATGTGGGTCAATAGACAACACATACACTTCATCGTTGACAATGGAAGTCAGAAGAACCCGATTTCTTGAGAAGCAGTTCAAAAATTTAACTTGCCACTAATGTCTCGCCCACAACCATACTCCATTGGATGGTACAGCTTGGGTTTCGAGAAATGTGTTACTCAACAGTGTCACATGGTGTACAAAAGTTGCTCTATTAGAGGTATGTGATGTTTTACTTGGTCAACCATATCTTTACCATCGACATGTTAAAATATAGAGCTTTATATAGCATGTAAAGCTGTTATGTAGTTATTCGGTTGGTAACTGTTCAACCAATCTGTAACCACCTCTTCACATAATAAATTCACTCTGCCTGTGACATTTGAACAGTGCAGTTTGCCTTCTCTGAATTCTTTCTTCTCTTTGCATATGCTAACATTGGTATCAGAGCGTCGAAGGTTCGCAGTTCGAGGAAGAAAGAAGCCATTCAGTCTGAGGAAGCTCTTGGTGGAAGAGTACAGACAAAGGAGAAGCCTGTGGAGGTCGTACAGACCTGGAGCATCTGGTTTTCCGTGCACAGCAGTCGCTAGGGCATTCGCGAGGCCCAAAATTGTGATTCGTGGGCAAATAAAGGCAAAAATACAGTCGGTTGTGCACAAAATTGTGGTTCGAGTGCCTGAATCGCGGTTCTGTTCATGAGGGCAGAAAAGAGAAAAACTGACCAATCGTGAAGGCACAACAAATCCACAGTTCGACGAGGGCAAACACACTCACATTTGGCAAATCGTGTGAAGGAAAGGTCATGAATCACGGGCAATGAATACCCGGATTCGTGGCGTCTATAGCACGAGAATCGTGGGCAAAGTCGTGGTTTGTGGAAAAACTCCAATCGCAAATCCCGAGAACCTTGTGGGCAACATCGTGTTAAGAAATAGGAAAATCGTGAGGTTTTCGTGGGCAAACTTCGTGGAAAGTCTGTAGTCGTGAGGGCAAAAACACATTCGTGTGGGCAAAAGTCGTGTGAAGAACTAGAATAACCAATCGCAAATCCAACGTTCAAAGAGGACAGAACAAGGCAAATACGTGAGGAGTTGGATATTCTCCAAGGGTTTGAGGACATTATTTTTTTCTTTCATCAACAAAGGTATTCATACTATTTGTTGGAGTAATAAATTTTAATATTATTTGCTGGAAAAAATAATATTGTTTTATTAAGTGTGGGAAAATTTTTATTTTATTATTTCCGTTACTTTGGAGTAATAAAATGGCAAAAATTTCACACTTGACTTTCTTTGTCAGACGCAAAAATTAACAGCACTAATTTCAATGTATGGAGCCATAAAATTTTAACGCTTGCGGAGTTTCGTGATTGTGATAAAATAATCACGGGTAGTGAAAGTCGACCAACGACGAACTTCGCGGATTATGACAAATGTCATAAGGAAGCGTTATTGCTTCTCAAGTTATTGGCATTTGTTATGATCCTCATGTGCGGATTTCACTAACGCCTCGAGGTTTTGGTGTAATGGTTCGTTACATTTGGTATCAGAGTGACCACCCATGTTCGAATCCCACTTGGTTGGTTACGTCGTGTAGCCGGGGCCTGTGGGGCGCCTAAACGTCGGTGAAGCGGGGCTCGTACGTATGGGAGTGCGGGCGCAAACCCAGCCCGAGTCGGGCTCTACGGAAGCGTGGTGGGATGTTATGATCCTCATGTGCGGATTTCACTAACGCCTCGAGGTTTTGGTAACGGTTCCTTACAGCGTTGGATGATATGATACCAGAAGTGTGGAATGCTACTGTGGCGAGCATGTTGTGGGCCAGTCTGAAGGATAAATATCAGATGTCAGAAAAGAGTCGGGTTTTATACTTAAAGAATATGCTTTTTTTTGTAAAGTTGCAAGAAGGTGGATCACTGTTTGAGCACCTACTTCGGATGAAAGACTTTCGAGACCAGTTGTCTTCCATCAACAAAAAGGTGGATGATGATGATATGGTGGCTCTGGTTCTGAACAACTTACCTTCTTCGTATGAGTCATTTGTGGAGGCACTCCATTTAATCATCGAGAGTCAAACACTCATGTTTGACAAGGTGAGTTCCTACTTGTTGCAAAAGGAGCGGAGACAAATTCAGTCAAAATATAATTGTGACAAATCAGAGAGTGCTCTTGTCACTCAGTCAAAAGGAAAGTGGAGACGCCATTTTGGTGAGTCATCCACTCTGTATCAGGTCACATGCTATTACTGTCACAAGGTTGGGCACCTTAAGAAGAATTGTCGAAAGCGAAGTATGATTTTTACAACAACAAAAACCATGTAGACATATAGTCATCATGATTTTTACCACTGAAATATCCCTTGTTGGGATCTTACAAAAAATTGACAAAATACAGAAATTTGCAGCAAATACTAAATCTGATTTTTTTCTGATTTTATGCAGAAAATTACAGCTAGGGCAGCGAACAGTAAAATATGAATAACTCCCAAATTATCCGCTCAAATCACTTGAAATTTTAAAGAGAACTAGATAATAATATAAAGAACACAAGGGAAATATTTTTGGAATTTTTCAGTCAATATAACGCTGCCAGAAATTTACAGCGTGCCTAAAATAGCCGAAAACTTCTAAAATTAATATCTTTTGCTAAAGAAGTCCAAATGAGCTGAAATTTTGGATCTTGGGCCACAAAAATATGAAGAATAATATTCCAAAATTAGTTTTCGCACAGCAAACACGAAACCCTAATTTTTCCCTAAAAAGTAGGTCGCCCAACACATTTAGGGCATCAATTCAGCTCCAAACTTGACAAGCTAGGGTAGATCTCTCACTACCGAAGAATGCCCTGCTAGCTAGGGATGGATCTCTCACCACCGAAGCTAGGGTTCCTGTGGGATCTTACTCCACAAGCTGGATATTTGCAAACAACAGTTGCACATGAAAGAATATGCATAAGCTACAAGCTTAAGACACAAATTAGAAAATATCAAATGGTATGGAATATCTTTCCCTTCAAGTCAACTTCTCCTTATAAAGGAAGAAGAGACCCAAAACAACCTTTACAATATCCAATTAGTTCCCAAGGATTTTCCCTATGCAAGCATTTAATATTTTCCCATATTAAATGTTTTTTCCAACAACTTTTTCTCTCTTAATGCAAGTCACATTTTTCTAGGGGAAATACATAGTAAAATGGGCATTTATCCTTTCTATGTTCCCATTCCCCCTTCTAAGGCAAGTCGCCTTTTCACCAAAACACCACATATAGTCATCATGCTCTCTATGCAATGTAGACAACAATGCTGTCCCCGAAGTAGAATAATGCCCACATCGACTCTCTCTTGGTACCCATATCAAATCATGTCAACTGTCCAATCCTTGCCACCGCTATGGCTGTCATCATGTGATCACTCCCCGCATCCTCATGTCAACTCCGTCCCTTGGCTAGCTAGCACATGCTCGTCATCCTCATAAGCAAGAAAAAACATATAGGAGTGTTATCCCCTATCAACTCCAGAAATAAGGAACATGCATACTCCGATTTGTCACCATGACAAACTACACATCCCTGCACAAAGTTGAGGATATCCTCCCTCAACCCATGCCATCTGACCCTTTCCCATATGAAGTTGAAGGTCTCATCAAAGCTCAAGTGTCCAGACATGGAAGAATAATGCACATGTCGCAGTATCTCCATCCTCAACCATGAATCCGACACGAGGTACAATTTGTCCTGATAGAAGATCATCTCATCCTCCAATCTGTAGTTGTCATCTTGTATGTGACCATCCAGAATCTCACAAGTGTGTCGGTTCTTGGAGTACTCAACAAGCAAATGAGATCTCCAGTCTACTGAAACCTCAGACAACCAACATAATGATAAACTCGGATGATCTGAATCTGTAATCCTGATCTCTGCAATTGCCTTATGTGCAACACTATTGGTCACACCCACATCCATCATACTCCACATCGATCCACAATAATAAAACCCCTCATTTTGCCGGAAATTCATCTCCATCCCCTCAGTGCACCACCCTAGGTGCTCCTGCGATAATCCCCTCAAAATCACTTTCCTGCCTTCGGACTTAAATTTCAGCTCCATCATCCCGGAAGTTAGTCCGAAACTCACCAAGAGACTCAAGCCACCTTTGCACTCCCAACACTATGTGGGTCACTCCCATACCAACAATGTGGAAATCATCAGAATCGTGTAGTTACCCATGGTGATGCTCAATTGTGGAACTCTCCGTGTGCATCTCATATACTCCCCATTGGCTACAACAATGTTGAAGCCCTCAAAGTCCTTCGTCTGTAAACCTTGTCTCTCCACCAATGATGCATCAATAAAGTTGTGGGTAGCCCCACTGTTAATGAGTACCATAACTCGCTGACCCTGCATAACTACCCTAATCCTAAATGTCTTGTACATCGAAGTACTAGACAATGTGGCTATAATCTCCCGAGGAAAGTTTCCTCCTCCTGCTCCGCATCAGCACTATCCATCGCAACTCCATTCCCATCATCCATCTCGTGAGTCTCCAACTCCTCACCTCTGTCATCCTCACTCTCCTCGAAGACCTCGATGAATTGGGCCTTCCCTCTACCTCTGCAATCATGTCCTGGAACCCAAGGTGTGCGGCAATCGAAACATAGTTTCTTTCGCCTCAACTCATCTCTGTCCTCTCGGGAAATGAATGGCTTCTTAGCCACCTCCTGCCTCGGTGGAGGCTCCCTCTGCTGAAGTTCGTCTGATCCAGATGGAGGTTCTCTTTGTTGAACGTGAGGTGGAACCCTCGACTTTGGAGTGGATAACTCCAAGTCTCGAGATCTCCTAATAGCCTCATGCAAAGAAGAAGGCTCAAATGCCTTCACAAACCCCGCTAAGCGTCGGTCGACCAACCCGCCATGAAGAGTGAAGTCAACCTCATCTTTGAAACATCGATTCCATAACCGATAACCTCTAAAAATCTGCAATGTACTGATCTAGAGAGAACCTCTCCGCCTCAAGTGAGTCAACTCCTTGAAGTGCCTATCTAAAAGAAAGCCAACGGGTCCCTCCTGTCGAACCTGCTCATCAATCTCTGTGTAAAATCTGCATACGTAGTGATATGCATGTGCCCCTGTGTGATCAATCCATGATGCCACCAGTCATGGGCATCTCCCTCGAGGTGTAGGATAGCAAACTTAATTGCATCTTCTTCGCGCATGGGATTCAAGTCGAAGTAAGTCTTCAACTTCTGAATCCAAGACTGGGCGGTACACTTCTTAGAGCCATCGAAGTGCGGAATAGAGATTTGTCCCAATCTCCTCTGAAACTCAGTACCTGTGGTTGGTAATCTCTCCTAGGCCTGCTACCAATCTTCATTTTGCAATACTCCTGAAATGGCATGTTGTCCCGGAAACCCTCACTCAATGTCCGGTACTTCTCCCAACAAGATTCCTCATCCACAATGTCTTCGGCCTGTCGTGTCTGCGAAACTTCCGGATCCTTCAAGAAGGAAGGCTCGTGGAGTCCCAAGGGCCTGGTAGATGCATGAGGGGACCCTTGTCCCGAATGTCCACTCTCACCTCTATTACCATGCTGTCCCATATTGCTGGCTTCTCCTTTCTCCGCATGAGCCTCAATCCTACCCTGTGCTAACCTCTCAGTAAGCTGGCTCAAATAGAGGTTGGTAGTCTCCTGCTGCTTCACCATGTTGGTGAACAGTTGTCTCATCAGATCTACTCCCATCTCTTCACTGTCTCTGTCTCTGTCTCCCATCTTTCAACCCTAACAGGTTGGAGGAACAACCGCTTTGATACCACCGTAAAATATGCAAAAGATAGAGAAAATGCAGCCAAACAAAAATCTGGTTTTTTGCAGAAAAATTACAGCTAGGGCAGTGAACAGTAAAAATATGAATAACTCCCACAATATCCATTCAAATCACTTGAAATTTTAAATGGAACTAGATAATAATATAAAGAACACAAGGGAAATATTTTTGGAATTTTTCAGTTAATATATCGCTGCCGAGAAAATTACAGCGTGTCTAAAACAGTGGGAAACTTTGAAAATTAATATCTTCCCAAATACAAGTGCAAAAATTATGAAACTTGGGAAATAACATATATAAATATAGAAGATGACTCTCCAACCTTGAGATCTCGAAAACGCAAGCTGGAAACCCTAGAAATTAGGGTCAATCTCCCAAACAAGTCGCCCTCTTTGGTAGATGGCCAAAACCTTATGAAACTCGTTGTAGATGATGCCAAACCCTTCCTCTATGGCTTCCGTAGGTCTGATCCGAAAACCAGCTGAAAATCTCCCCAAAACTCACAAAACTCTCAAAACCCTAATTCTGAAAACCCTGAAAAATACCTCTGTAAAGCATCCTTGAAATCAGCTCCAAATGACAAGCTAGGGTAGATCTCTCACTACCGAAGAATGCCCTGCTAGCTAGGGATGGATCTCTCACTACCGAAGCTAGGGTTCCTGTGGGATCTTACTCCACAAGCTAAATAGTTGTAAACTGAAACAACGATTTGCACATGAAAAGAAATATAAATGTATGCATGAATGAATATCCTTTCACCCCTCTTCTCCTTTTATAACCTTTTCATGTCAAGGAAACCCTAAAACCCCCAAGTCGCACTTTCTCATAGAGAAGGCCCAATTAAAAAATAACTTAAAGTTACTTTTTCCCCTTCTAGGCGCCTTGGCCCAAAAAGTGACCCCAACGAAGAAATATAACATTAAATGCCAAAAGTGTCCACTTAAGTGATCCCAACGACAAAATAGAACACAAAGGGCCCATTAGACCCTCCCAACGCCCAAAATATGACAAAAACGTAGTAGGAAACCAGACAACCATCCCCAATAACCTCCAAAGTCGTTAGTCCCTTGGGAATGACCAGGGCTAAGACCAAAATAGGGCCATTAGGCCAATTGCTCGGAATTGGGGACATTACACACAAGGTTGGGCACCTTAAGAAGAATTGTCGAAAGTAGAAGTATGATTTTTACAATGGAACAAAAAGCCATGTGATGAGGAACATGTGGCAGCTTGATTGCACAAGAACAAGATTCATATGACGGGCATGCTCTTTATTGTCTTATGACATCATGCTCGCATGATGATGGTACTAGTTCTTTGGATCATTGACTCTAGTGCGTCCGCACACTTTTCATGTCATAGGGAATTTGGCATGTTTCATTTACCGCAAATATTTGTTTTGAATTAGTAGTACCGGTGATGGAGAATCACTATGATAGAAGTGATAGGAGATATATGCATTGAGTGAATAATACTCATAAGCTGTTGGTACGGAATGTTAGATATGTTCCTTCTTTACAAAAGAATCTTCTATCTATTCATCAATTAATCGAAAATCTCTATATTTTTGTGGATTCTTTGTGGGAAGAAGTGTGTTGTCTCTGATGTGAAACAGAGCCGGATAATTGCCCTTGGTATTGGGGAAGGTGGTCTAGTATCGGCTTGTTGATCCGGCTACGATCAACATGAATGCACGTGTGGAGGACAACTCCACTATATAGGATGTGCAGGAGGTTGTAATGCCTTGGGAGGAAGCCATTCCTCATAGATCTGTTGACTTGGATACAATTAACCTACATGCACTTATTGTGGTGGGAGTATCCATTATACCGGATGAACGAGAGACAAACTTGCCTTGGGAGGATGGATTTCCTCATTTTGAAGAACAATTTGTTGTGGATGGAGACTCCACTATTCCAAATGCACTGACGGTGCATGGTGAGTTGGCATGCCAAGTCACTCACTCGAGAGTACTTGCTCAAAGGACGGTAGAGCATGAACAATTTGCTCATTGTGTTGTGAAAGATCTTTCCCAACAGAGAGGCGGATAGATGAGCAAATAGATGAGGAGGAGTTGGTTCTCACTCCTACTCTGCGGAGATGGTTATTTCTCCCCCTTTGAGACAAATGAGATAGAGATGGTTATTTCTCCTACTATTGTGGAGTTGGTTCTAACTCCCGCATAGATGGTCACATTTCTCTTATTGAGAAAGTTGGATGAACACTACATGGTGTTGCGAGGACATGATCGAAGTGACTTCGATTGCAGAGATAATTGAGTCTCTTCTGAGACTCCAACGAAGCTACACAAGCTTGGAATAGATTTTTTAATCCACCTCTTCGAGGTTTTGATTTCAGCACTTTGGAGATGGGGTGACACTCTCACCATTGGCGATTCATCATCGGTCAATGAATCACGTAACAAAGAACCAAAGTGGACCACTTGGCATATCCTTTGTTCACATGACCATATTTTTGTTTTGCGGTTCTTCTCCATTCGACAATCACAACACAATCATGGATTGCTGATTTTGAAGTACGACCTATGGCATAGTCGTAGATCTAATGACTAAACATATGGGCTTTAGGAAATTTGAAAATTTTGGGACAAACTTGGTATTGTTTCCGGTTTAGTCATTAAGAGGGGGTGTTAAAATATAGAGCTTTATATAGCATGTAAAGTTGTTATGTAGTTATTCGGTTGGTAATTGTTCAACCAATTTGTAACCACCTCTTCACATAATAAATTCACTTTGCTTGTGAAATTTGAACAATGCGGTTTGCCTTCTCTGAATTCTTTCTTCTCTTTGCATATGCTAACAAGACACGATCTATGAAGCAAATCTTATAAATGTTGTCACTGAGATGTTGGTGATGTGAGATACAACATTTGGGATGTAGGTCATAAGATTTCACTCATTAGCGCAAGCAGTGGAAGAAGCTAGTTAGCCCTAGAAATAAGTTTGTACTCTTAATGGTAAGTCTTGAATGTAAGAATGTCTTTGCGGCTCATATGCAGCTCAAACTCATACAACTCCTTAAGTAGATGTACAACCGTTGAACAACATGTTGGATGAATACAAGGATAGTTTTAGTCAACCTAAGGAAGTTCCTACGCTTGTATGGTAAAGCATACTATTGTTTTGATACGGGACTACCTCTTCCTAATTTATTTTTACACCATAGATCATTTTTGGAGAGCGAAAAAAAAAAATTAGTAGATCCATGAATCATGGATAAAGGACACATCAAGCCCAACTCATTGCCTTGCGGCAGCCCCATTATGCCAAAGCACTAAAGAAAGATGGTACATGGAGGTTTTGCATCGATTACAAAGCTCTCAACAAGATCACAGTGAAAACTCATGTTCTCTTCCAAGGATTGAGGAACTACTAGACCCAACTCCGTGGTGCCAAATTCTTCATGAAAATTGTTCTTAAATCTAGGTATCACCAAATTCCTTTTGAACATATAGGCGTCGAGAGACAACCTTCAATCCAAGGAAGGTTTGTTTGAGCGGTTGGTTATGGCCTTCAGCTTGGCTAACACACCTGCTACATTCATGTGGACGATGAATGACATCCTGTGACCTTTAAATTTTTTATTTGTTATAGTATACCTTGATGACATCATAATTTCAGCAAACATGGGATGAATGCTTGCACCATATTCATCAAGTGCTCCACACTTAGCAACAACCAAAGTTATATGCCAACAAGGAAAAATGTTCATTTGCCTTGTAGGGGATATAGTATTTAGGATACAAAGTAGATGAACAAGGAGTTCATGTGGACCCAACCAAGATCTGCATCATCCATGAATGGCCTACATCAAAGAATCTCGCAAAGCTTCACCTCTTTTTGGGGTAGTAAATTTCTATAGGAGTGTACTTAGTTTTTCTCACATCACTTTGCCTTTGAATCTAGTTAAGAAAGGTGGTGTCTAAGCCACAAAGCCACCTTCATATTGCCATCAACACAACAAAAGCATTCAAAGATTTGAAATGCAAACTCTATTCCGCACTTGTATTTGCGCTACCTGATCTTCAACAACCATTTGAGATACAGATTGATGGATCTGATCATGCACTTGGAGCAATCCTCACTCAACATGGTCACCTAGTTGCTTCTTGTAGTGAAACATTCACTTTGTCTTTGGTAAGGAACATCCCAACATATGATTGCGAGCGTTAAGCTATTGTTCGGGGATGTAAGGATTGGAAGCATCATATATTGGGTAAGGAGCCGATCCATACAAATCCCAAGCTGTATTAGTTTTTGTAGACACATACCAAATTGCATCAAGAACGACATCATAAATGGTCTTCTTATCTTCAACAATTCCATCTAAACATCGAAATACGAAGGGAAGTGCCAACCCAGTAGCAGATTGTTTGAGTCGACCTTCGGTTTAAGCTCTCCTCATTGTGCTTGATGCGTGTCAACATGAAGTTAGCGCTCGGTTAGAATTTTATCCATCCAAGTTAGACTTTGTAGAAATCTATCACAACTTGCTTAGCGGTAAATCAGTTCCAAATTTCTAATTGCGGGAAGGACTCCCACACCATCTTGGTCATTTGTGCATATCGCACAAGGCAAAGAGGCATTAACTACTATGGGAAGCTCATTTTAGCAAGGATGCGGCAAACCGGTCAACAAAAAGCAAGGTATGTATACACCTTTTCGTTTCGACAAGACCATGTCAATTTGTTTGCATCGATTATCTTTGAGGCTACCTTACTACCAAGCATGGCAATGATTGTGTTTATGTAGTAGTAGATAGAATTGCAAAGGTGGCAAGTCTCACACCTTATAAGAAATCCATCTCAACTTTAGAAACAACCCAATTGTAATTTGATCATGTTTGGTTCCACTTTGGATTACAAGAAACTATGAAATAGGGACACAAGTTTCTTGGACAATTTTTGGAAAGCACTTTGGTCTATGATGGGCAAAAAGTTGAACAAGTATATGACATTCCATTCTCAAATTGATGGATAGACATAAGTTGTAAACACGACGATCGTGTATTTTCTTAGAATGTACAATTCCCGAAGCAATACACATGGGATGAGAGCTTTCTTATCATTCAACATAGCTATAACAAAACTTTGTGCGACTCTACAATACATAACCCATTTTCAGGTTTACTTGGGTTTCAACGTCGACACCCATTGATGTAGCTTATTTTACACCACCATCAACATTAGCAATCCCTTCATCCCGAGAAGGAAGTTGACAAAGCCATTAAGTTTATTGAGCACATTCATCACATTCAATAATTTTCAATGCGTGAAGGATTTTTCAGATTCATCAATTAAATTATACTAATTGCAGATCTACATGCGTGTCTTGGTTCCAATTCACCACGTTTCTCCCCACTTCGATGTTGCTGCCTTCTTATCTTCCCGAGCTTCAAGTTTCTTGCCGTGCATTAAAGTTTCACCTTTTATTTCTACTGTCTGGTATAATTAATTTTTCTCCACCACCACATTAAGGTCAAATTTGTTTTTAAGTCTTTAATGTGTCCATTAGAGTCAAAATTAGTTATTACGTGGCATTCTTTATAGTGAAGGTTTGTTTATTTAAAAATTGTGTCAAATTAATGTTTATTTAAAGTCTTACCACTTTAATGAGTATTTTTTTAGTGAGCCCACGTAGGTTTTTACCATATTAAAATTAATATGGTCTTTAGGATGGTCAAAGGATAATAAAGTAAAGTTTTTATTTTTAAGTTGTAATTTAAAAAGTAATTTCACTTTATTATTATTTTTAATATTTGAGTTTATGTCTAAAAGTGGTTAATTGTAAGCCTTTCAGAGTCATTATAATATTGTAGGTCATTGTGTCGTAGTTAAAAGTAAAAAAAAAATTTGTTGTCTTGTTATTAGTGTTGAAGATTGTCATTCTATCAAAGTAAGAGTAGTTGTCAAAATAGTGTATCGTATTATAAAAAAAGTGTCAAAAATAAAAACATTGTCTCACGAACGCATTTTCGGTGGAATCCGACATTCGATTTGTAACAAATATTGAGCTTCAACTTCAAATTTTCTAAGTAACAAAGACAAGATGGAGGATGGAGGCAACGGAGGAAGGAGGTCGATCAATGCCTCTCGTCAGTCACCAACGATGGGGTCGCATTTTGCAGTGGTGACATCATTATTTTCAGTTGTGTGTTTGTTCTCATATGCAGAATAAGAGCATAAGTTTGTCCCTGTTCACTTGAAACGTGTGATATTTCCTAATGTAAACTCTGAACGTGTTGTGATATGGCGTGGAAGGTGCGGAATAGTGAAACAATTGTATAGGAGGGCAACTAACTGCAGAAATCCTCTGACTGCAGAGATCCTCTGACTGTTGTACTTCTTTATGAAGATGATCAGCCAGTGAAACGACCTCGTTTTGTTCACATGGGATAAATGTGGGATGCGTTCTTTGCATAGTAGTGGTCATGTGCAGCAAGATCCAGACAACAAGATTCAGACAGTAGTATGCAGACCTAAAAGTATGCGGTGGCATACGATTTTGGTTTCAGTTCCACTTTGCCCCATGTTCACACTAAGGGGGTGAATGTTAGGAATTTATATGTTAGTGTGAACATTAATATTATGTGTGTATTTGTAATATATGAGTTGTGATATAAACAACTCATATAATGTTGTAATAGTTTAATTATATTGGTGAGTTGTGAGAACAACTCACGTAGCTAAAGTTGTGTGAGATAATAAAGGGATTGAGAGTGATTTATGGGAGAGGTTGAGAGATTTGGGGATGAGGATAGACTCCTTGATAGTAGGAGCTCCTCAGCCTAATTATATTGTATTCCTCCATCACATTTGACATCCCGTATGTTTTTGAATACAAAATTTGTTGTGTTAAATCTATTTTATTCATAATGTTATTTAGTGAAATCTAATACCAAAATAATATTTCTCTCCTACAAATCTCTCTCGATTCCTATTCTTTCCCACCTAACACCTATTCTAGTAAGTTATTAACTCGCGTGGATACAAACTCAAACTAATTAGTAATACTAACTTCGCTAACATTCCTCTTCATATCCGTTAATTAACAACCTTTCGTTAATTAATTAGCCTTCCTATCATTCAGGATGTCGATTAATGACCTTTCGTTAATTAGTGTTCACTTCTACTTGGGTTAATTAATTATTATTAATTAATTACGCTCATAACTCTAAATCAATAAATCTTCATCTATTGGATCAAATTCCTCTTATATCTCTCAAATCATACTAATCTTCCTCTAATAAGCTTCTATAATCTTTCTTCTATCTATTAATTAATCATCTTTGATTAATTATAAACACCCCAATTCCCATAAAGTACTAACTAAAGTGTTAACCCACATGTTAACTCACCTAGCTTTGGTCAACTAAACTAAAGTTACTTTTCCCCTTATCCCACATGCACCAAGTTGCACATCTCTCTCCAACATTCAGGTTATATAAAGGACCAAGCTCCTTCATCTAAAGACACACCTTTGCATGCATATAGCATAAACTATAGGCATTTTCATCTTTGAGCATCCTCCATTAGTGTTGAGCTAGGTATCTTCATCTTGCATTTCATCCATCCAAGTTTTGAGTCATATGGAGAGAATCAAAATGGCCTTGTAGCCATGTCTTGATGAGACTCCATTCTTAAACCCTTGGGATCAAACAAACAATCACATTTTGATTGCTAAGGATCTACATAGGTCCATTTCTAGTTTAGCTTTCAAAGAGTAGAGAATAATGCTTAACATGTTAGTTTGATTTTCTTCAAAGTTCTATGCATGTTGTTGATATTTAGTCTCTTTAAGCTCTTAGCATGATGATCCTTATTTAGTTAGCTTTGTTTTGGAACTATTAGGTGTTAGTTTCAATTCTCTTAGCTTAGCTAACTAATACATGGATAAACCTATGTTGTATTGACAATGATTATTTCCAACATTCACCGCTAGTACAAACACAGGGAAAGGAAACAACACTCTCGGACTGGAACAAGCACACATTGATGGATGGGAACACATCTATTGGTCTGACAAGGAAATGCTAACGTGTACTTTGACATATATTCTGATGGATGGAAACACATCAACCAAACCAATGCGGGTTGTGGGAATGACCTCACTACAACTTTGATAACAAATATACACTCTTTAGAACAATGAACAATGAAATCAATCAGATCGAGCCTTATCTTTACAATACAACTCTTCATTGCAAGTGTGGCATGGGCCTCCACTTCACTACCAATCTACTACAGCAAGCGTGGCATGGGTTTCCACTTTTCTTCTCAATTTCTCCTCCTCCAGTTGGCTAGGCCTCACTGAGCATGTTTTAATCACGAGATATGAGGATTGGGTCCTCATTATCTTCAGTGAATGTTGGGCATCTCACTGAACTTGTGTTTGTAACCTTTGTACATAATCTTTGCCAGTTGATAAACAATGTAAATGGTAGCCACTGCCATTGGATACTGTTCTCAACTTTGGTCAATTTGATGCAAGTTTTCTGGATTGTTTGTAGCCGGAGTACATCATCACTGAAAGTGTTGACTAACAATTCTTCAGCTATTTTGTTGTTTGGGCTGACTCTGTTTTCCACTACACTAATCATTGATCTCAGAGTTAGTGACACACCTGAGATTGTGTTGGGCCTCCGTCCTCCATTTCCTTCAACATCTTGTGTGACTTAGGTCAACAAGATAGGTTGATGTGCATGTCATATTTTGAACAAATAACCCTCCGCAGGACTGACACAATTGATCGGATGTCAGGTTTGCCCCATAATGCGCCCGACAGAATAAATTTTGATATTTTTGATTTTGACGACTTGCATAGGATTGACAAGATGTCTTTATTGACTAATTTGACCATATATTGTAGCTTAAAAAACAATATACTTAACAAATCAAATTTAACAACATTAAATTCTATCCTATAAGTACAAGTTATTGACTATATCAACAATCTATGGTAAAAAATTAATTAAATTACACAAATGATGTTAAACAAAACTAATGACTCGATTATTCAACAAATACTAAATTTGACTTTTAATAACTTACCACTTATCTAATCCCATATGACTTAAGGGCTTACTTTTCTACAACTTCCACTAAAACAAAACTTTTCTCAGTTAAAGCTTTTTTATTTTTTAATCATGTACACTAAATCATTACAGCTTTTTTATTTTTTAAGGGCTTACCTGTATGAGAGACACTAAATCATTACAGCCACAAGAAAACAAACTATTGCCTATAATAAACACAATGGCTTAAACTTTAAACAATGAAACAAACAAACTTTTAAAAATGACAACGTACAGACTAATAGAGACACTAAACATTAGCAATGGCTTGGGTGGATCGAAGATGCATGGCATGCAGTTATATGGAATATGCGGTTCAAATACAACAAAGAACTACACACAAGGGCTTGACACTTGCATGACACACACATGTCAAAATTCACATGGAGAGATGCAGTTCAGGCAAGTATGCCGGAATAAATAACAATTGACAATTTGAATGGTGTGGCTGAGTCAGACAGAAGCACGAGTCGATCACAATGCGCAAAAGTGTTGTTGGTGCACAACAGGACCATACAACGAGTTTAGAGTGCTCTCATACAGTATTGCTGGCAGAATGCATGTGGACTAAGCACCGGAAGACTGATCAGAGTCGCAGGAGACTGCAGAATAAAACTTGGTGTTGTCAAAAATCGGGTCTTCCATGTAAAACATGGGTCTTCTATGTAAATCATGACATTTCTGGTATATCAATGCAGCAGATCAAGACACGAGAACCATGGGCAATATTACCAACTCTATATTTGCAATTGCACTTTCAGGATTATAAAACTTGCAGGCTCAATGGTCAGTGCTTCACAAATCAGATCAAAATGCATGCAAACATGCTCCTATTCGCTTCTTCATGGGTGCTAAATCCACCTTTACTGTTACCTGAAAGCACTCTTCTCCTTCAAAAAAACTAAATCTATGCTTAGGCTTAAAAAATAAATATGTAAACTCCAATAAAGGAATAACCTCTCAATGCTTTCTTAAATTCTCATCGATGAGGCCAATCACCCACCATAAATATGCCTTACAGGGTCTCACAGATATGTCTGCTCTGATACCATATCAGTATAATTAATCGGCTCAATATTATTCATGAATGAGAGGCTTAGATATAGGCTTTCACACTAAATTCTTTCTCCTACAATTCTCCTACAATCTCTCTCCTAACACCTATTAGTGAGTTTTAAATTTTTAATTAACAACTCATGTAGATACAAACTCTAGTTAATAATGCTAACTTACCTCTGTTGTACTAACATTGACTATATCCAACAAGCAAGGTTGCTGAAGCTCCAATTCCCTGAAATCTGCTGATATTTACGTTGAATAAAGCAATTATCGAGTCTAATGGAGATCAATATTTGCTATTGCATTAGGATGAATGCGATAGGGAGGTTCTGAGCAAGCGACTAACTGATATACGCTTTGTATAATATGGAAGAATAAAGTGACCCAGTGTGGAGATAGATGAAAGGCTTAGGTTATAGGCCTTTGAGAGGGAGTCGGGATAAGATAGCTAAGTGATCACAAATTCTGTGTTTTTTTTTCCAACTCCTAATCCTTGACATGGAATGTTATGAACAACATCCCTATGATAAGTATGCATTTAGTTTTGATGAATGCCTGTGTTACTGATCTAAGTTCATCCAGGGAAATAGGCTCCAACAAAACACGACTCTATGGATACAACGACACACCTAAAAATGAAATGCAGATGAGTGAATCATAACATGCCTTAGCTCCCATGGGGTGATTGAGGCCCTGCTTTACCCTTGATTATCATATCTTTTCTTGGTTTTTGGGATCAGGAGACACTTGCTTTTACTTCACCATTGATTGTCATATATTTCGGTGGTTTTGGGACCCCATAATACACCTGCTTTTTGTCTTGGTAACAGTTGTTTTATCGTCTGAAAGCATTATGAAATATTTATCTATTTTCTTCTGATAAATTTTTAGTCTTATATTTAATTGCATTGTTTTGACCAGATACGAGATCGTTTCATGCAACAACTCAAGGGTGCTACAGCAGAACAGGAAAGGAACGTTAGGTTGCAAGATAACTCGGGAAGTGCCTCATCTGAAGTTGAAATGATAACAGCAAGCAGTTCAACAAAGGCAAAAACTGCTCCTTCAGAGCAGGATATAGATGCATTCCTTTTGGGAGGCAGCAGTGATGAGGACGAAGGTATGTAATCATTTTAGATGGAAGAACAGAATTCTTTTATAAGACTGATTTCGCACTTATAATCTTTATATAGTTGTGTCAAATAAATCCGTTCGAGTCTGATGAAAGTCTCTTTAATGCTTGAGAAATATGCGTGTACACTGTTTTTGCATTCAGAATTCCTATATGCATGTAAGAAGAAGAGATTGATCAGACAACCTTAACATATCATACTTCATACTGGTATTAATCAATACTATGAAATTTTATCAAGCATAAACATGAATAGGCATCATTAATAATGCTTAAAGGGTGCTTTTTGTGATGTGATCATTTCACTTGTCAAATTCAGGACTAGGGCCTACTTCAATAAAGGCAACAACAAATGTGCAGATTGAATTCCCCTCTTAGGTTATTTTTCAACATATTTCTTCTATTTTTTCTCGTGCAACATTGGTCCTGTCTGACAGTGTGTATTAGATAGCCAGTATACCTATTCCAGCCCTGCTTGACAAACTATACAGATTTCAAGGTGTGAAAAAATCATGTTTTTACACTCCTGTTTAGCTAAAACAAAGATAAAAATCATATCAATTATTCCGCTTATCCTAATTGGTCTACAACTACCAAGAGTCCTCACAGGCTACAAAAGACAACTAACCAACTCCAAAATAATGTGAGAAGTGACTGATCCAAAGTTATTTTTGCTTCCCATGATAGTACAACTCCACCTCTATTGCTTGAATTATCCGATTAGGTTATGTTTATACTGTCATAAACTTGACGGTATTTGACCATACTTATCTCCATCATGTTTATTCAAGTGATGGCCACATTGGATGTTTGTTTTCCTTGCTCCATTTCATACAACATTACAAACTATATATTGTATAGATCAAGTGGATTGAAAAGTGAACCTGTTTTAATTTTTTTCTTTTTAGGACTTCCATATTATCAGGAGAATCAGTTGGTAGGTTGAACTGTAGGCTATGCTCATCATCATGGACATATTTGTGGCACACATCACCTTATTTATCTATGTTTATCATACAAAATGGAATTCATTTTTCTCATTCCACTCACAGGTTTCAATGATTCAATCCTAACCCACAAAGACATCAGCTTTTACCTAGAAGCAATTCACCACATGCCAGTTCTGAACTACAGCCTTCTTGAAGCTGCACTTAGCATGAGAAAAAAATGAAAATCAAGAGATTTAAAAAAAAATCATATCCAGTAAGCTTGTCAAAGAATGGCTCTAGGACCATAACATTGTATCCTCAAACAGTGTGAAGGCTTTGAACAACCTACGGTCATTAATCGAGAATGGCATGCTAATATCGAGAACAACAGAAATTTGTTTCTAAAATAATTATTGTTGTTGAGTCTTTAGAATGAAGAAAAATATTAATTATAATTGATTAGAGTTAGGTGGGAACAAGTCTATCATCTGTCTTCTATTTCAATCATGAACATAGCACTCAGAAGTAAAAGTATATATTGAATGAATTTTGCCATTTATTTGTTACAGAACATGGAATGTGATTAGTATTCAATATTGTGATAGATAGAAAAGAATTGGGGAATGGGTAGTATGGTCTCGTAGAGGGCTTGAAGTAAATTTACAACCGTTTTCATGTGCTTTAATTCAAACACTTAATGATATTTAACAGTGATTTTCTTGGTGTTTACTGTGTACAGATGAAGGGAATGAGATTTTTGGTGATGATTTTGATAAAATTGTGAATAGCACGGTATGATGTAGCATTGATTACCTTTAGTTAATTGTTTCTCAAGTCTTGTTTTTGATTCCATTGTATTCTATCTAGTTGAGGTGTTCCTGTACTTCTTTCTCCAATATTTTAATGCTTCTCTATAATTGCAGTCATTAGACAGCGAGGATGAAGATGGAATGAAAAGTAATAAACCAAGTGAATCAGAAAAGATCCTGAATAAACCGACAGGAAGTGATGGTTCATCAGATGGTGAGCTTGTTGAAATGCCTGCAGAGCGTTAAGTTACCATTTTTCAAATGGAACGTGAATGCACTTGCACATTGCTCTACGAGATTGGATTAAATTGATTTATGTAAAGAATCATTCACAGCAGCTAACATAAATGTATGAAATATTTGTTAGTGCAAGAAGCAGATGGTGGGTGTCATAGTGGAAAGAATTTGCTCAAGTCTGTATTTTCTTCATTCATTATTTTATTAGCTTACAAATCCTGTAAAGTTGTTGCATTGTCGCAAGTTCTTAGTTTTGTTGTGTTCTTGAGTTAGCAAAGTGCACCAATGAACAAGCGAAAGGATTGTGAATACTTGGAAAGACATTATGGATTCTATTTGTTTCTAATTTTATTGCTAGCTCTCATGTTTTTACATTTTCTGCCTGTGGTTCTGGCACCCATTTTGGTGTCTTATTACGTTCGTTTTCCTTTCTATCGTTTTGTTTTAGTATTTCATTCCAATATCTGAGAAGTATCTTTAGAAGTATGGCTTTTGGATTTTGCATTAGAATGGCAAACATTTTACCTTGAATGCTCTTTTTTTCCTTCAGCACAGATTTGGTTTATTTGAAGATAGCAAAAGGTTTCAAGTCATTGTACGATGTGGCTCTAGTTTGGATTTTGGGATAAAATATTAATCACCAATTGCGGTGATTGCTGAGAGAGATGCCTCCATACAATTAGCTGCTTTTGACAACATATATCAATGAGTGCTTTGAACTTTTTCCCTTTCAATTTGAAATGAATATTTTATCAGCCTTATCATTAAACAACTCTCCAGTATCTCCTTTCTCATGGAGATTTAATTATTCCTGTTTCTATTTAGGATCAAGAAACATGCATGGTCATATGGAATGTCACTCTTTGCCAGCGTAGATAATTTTAAACTTAAACTAATTTGGTAGTTCCAGCTTGGTGGCATTATTAATTGATATATTGGCATTATTAAATCTAGTAGTTTTTTGGGTTCAAGCTAAAATTTGGAAGGGGCAAAGGATTTAAAATACACAGGGTTCACACAGTGATGGATGGCTGGTCAAATGTTATGAAAATATTCTTACAAACAAAGAATCCATTGGTTAGTGTTCATCCTGGCAAAACCATTTAATATGCACAGCATTTCCTCGTAAGAATGGATAGTAATGTGGGACTGAACAGAAATAAGCAATTAAGCTTCTCCAAGTCTAGACTCTAAAGTGCCATGCTACGGTGCAGTTTTTCATTATGCTTTCTTTTGAGTCTCAAATCTAATCAAGTTTGTAAATAAGACATAAAAATTCAGTAGAATGAGTTTGCTTCTTTACTTTTGGGAACACTTGTGCTTATTTTAGTTGTAGTCCCGGTCATTTGAAATTCTCTATGACCCAGCAGTAGGATTTGTCTTCTGTCTTTTTGGGAACACTTGCGCTTATTTTAGTTTTAGTCCCGGTCATTTGAAATTTCTATGATTCAGCAGTAGGATGTCTTCTATGTCTTTTTGGTTCAGTATGGTTCAAATGATTATGAGTACATAGTTTTATTCAAGGATGCTACAGTTACATATAGTTTTATTCAAGGATGCTACAGTTACCATCCATAAACATACTTGTTTCACTGAAAGGCGACATTATCAATTAGCAATCATTTCTCATGGCATCTAAAAGGGGTATCTACACTAAACATCTTCAAATGATTTTTACAACAATGATCAAGCTAAGTGGTGAGAAAATGTGCCACCTTGACGACACAACTGCTCAAAGCATCATTTGTAGCTAAACTTTCGCAACTGTGCTTCTAGCTGTTGACAATATGTTGTTGGTTCTAAATAAATTTCTTACGCTAGGATTTTCAAATAACTTATATCACTATGTTCAATCTTTTGACTTGAACATGCATGCTCAGAAAAATGGACACCGCAGAACAGACAAAGCAAAAAGGTAACATAAACTCTTCCTAGCAAACTACAGGAAATCTGACACTAAAGTTTTGTGGGCTTGCAATGAAAATAACTTGTATTTCAATTCCAAGTGCCTATAAATACAAGGTAGGAGTGCAACCTACCACCATCCCTTAATTTGCCTTCACATTCTCATCTACCCTTGATATTGTTGTTTGTATTTGAAGTAATTTTATGTGTGTTGATGATTCCTTTGAATTCCCGATTGAAAACTTTACTATAGAACATCACGAGCTCGTTGATCATCATTGCAAGGACCAACCAAGCATGCAACGTAAAGTGCCTTGCTGAGTGCTTCAAACTCGCGTAAGGCAGTTTTATTAAAGGAAATGATTTTATTAATGCACAGGAAAACAAAATAGTCTATGGGACTCCAAAGTGTGATAAGCACCATGTTCAGAAGTCTGCAATGTAGGGGCATTACCTTGTACGGTGGTGCCTTAAAGTCTGCAAAGTAGGGGCGTTACTAAGTCCTGTGCAAGGTGCTTGGTCTGACCCACATCTTGAGACCCATGTGCCATGCTCGGGCAAAAGTCTTGATAAAAGGCAGACTACCGTACATGCATTCATTTATGCATGCCATACACTGCCAGTCAAAAAAATCAAATTTTTGCTTTTTTAAAAAACAAATTCTAATGAAATATATTCGCTGCAGCAGGATTGGTAAGTGGCTGCACTAGTAAACTGTAGGTCACAGTTTCATATCACAGTAAATTGCTGAAATTGTATGTTGAAAAATACTCTTTTGTTTTTAACATGTTGACAACTTGTTCGAACAAAACAAAGTATTTTGGTGGGAAAGGGACGAATGCATGTGGCATTGATGCACGGGTGAATTTTGTGTAGACAATAGCCGCTGCCAATGCGCCACACTCTCTTTGCCATGTACCACCCTTTGGGGATACTTGCCACATGCTTCATGAAAAATACTGCACCTATTGTCAATTGTTTGCTTGACATGAATGCATGTACCATTCAGACAATAAACAAGTTTGGAGAGTTTCAAGTTCACCTTGTATATAGATAAAGCCACTTTCCATTTGAAGTTGTATTTGACTTACCTTGGTCTTTTCAAATCATGAAAGTGTTGTGGAACATGGGCATTGATAATAATATCATGAGCATATTACTGGTCAACTAACTTTATTGTTCTCTTAGACTACCAATAATAATATGAAATTATTTTGAGAAAACTAGTTTTTAGATGCAAATATTCTTGTAGGGATTCATTTGTAAATATGTTTTTAAATAAACAAGTAAATTTATTACAATTGTTGTTTAAGATGAAAACATAACTAAGCTAGGCCAAAGGCACATTCTGCTAAGTACAAATAAAGTGATTATAAATCATTTGGGGGAGAAAGTATTGTTATATACTATTATCCAAAAGTATTGAAGCTACAAATTAAGCTAGCAAATGAAAACAAATTAGATGGTTTGGAATGTCGAATTGATATTGTTATCATTTTGTGATTCATCCCCCAAATTATCCACAAATTGAACATAAGCAAAATGTGCATTTGTTAGTGTATATTTCTGTCATTGCCCTCCGAATTTTCTTAAAGTCATGAAAATGTTTGTGTTCACCATGTGTCAACAATGTAAGCCACCAAATTGTGTGTAAATTCTTTCTCCAGGTTCAATCTACACATTCTTGCTCGATTGTCATCAAGGGCATTGCTTATGGAATGTATCGAGATGGTGAGTGGTCATGCCTAACTCAAATCATCGAGAGACTAGTGTGAAGTATACAAATGATTCTCCCTCTCAATCATATGTAAATAATCATTATCATTGTGCTCATGATGTCTCAATAATAGATAATCTTGTAATACCCATCTTTGCAAAGAAGAATTAGTGTGATGACGATGATGATAAGGTTGCCCTTAGTGTTCTTGTGAAGGCATATTGTGGATGCCGGTTTGACAAAGATTGGTTGAGGAATGCATCAAAATTCCATTGTTAAATTTGGTCTACACAATGCACATTGCTAACAAAATTGGTCTTATGCAAAAACAATGTTCAACTCTCCTCATCCTATCACACACAATAACAACACCGATTTTTTAAAGCTTTACTAATTCATTGACCACATCCATGATCTTAACAAATAGCAATAACTACTCCAATTGCGAAATCTAATGCTAACACTCATATCAACAAATAACATATAAGGGGTGCTTTAAACTCGTTGAAGTACATGTTTGTAATAAGGATTAAATTGTAGAATGGTGAAGTTGGTGAGCATATCTTCATGTTGAGGTTAAGCCCCCATCTTCGGGGTATGATAGATGTTGGCTAGATTTTATGCATTGCTAAAAATCTAGGTAGTCATGAGATAAATCTCCCCATTTAACAACGAGGCTCCTATGTAAGATGTTTATCAATGTAGTGGGTATGAATCCTAATAACTATTTATGGGGTTTTACTTTAATTACAAACCTCATGAACCATAACTTAGCAATTATGTAGCAATCGACTATTATGAAGTATTTGCAAAAGGAGAAATAATGAAATTTGGGAAAGAAGGAAGGAAAATGTGTGATTCAACCAATAGTTCTCAGAGTTGGTCTCATCCACATAGATTAAATAAACAAATGGATCTCACAAAATTCAAAAGTAAAGGAAAATAATAGCTTCTAATCTAAATCTTAGATAACACAATTTATCTAAAAGAATTCAAATAGAAGCACTAAACAAATCACCGTAGACAAAAAGTTCTCCGTAAATCTACCTTTTATTCAATTCCCCGGCTCTCACAAAAATAACATCAAGGGTTACAACACAGTCTGAAAACTCAAGAATGCTCTCGCCAAATTGTGATATGGAAGAAGTTGATTGAAATTTGCTACGAATTAACCTTTATCCGAATTTTTATTTTTATTTTTTATTTTTTTTTTTTTATAATATTTCTACTAGAAGACCTTGCAAATATGAGTATTTGGATTTATTTGTGCACAACTTGCAATTTCTCCTTCCGATTCGAAGATATATTCAATGTATCGACATTGACTTTGCCTTCTTTTCACCAATATGAACACCAATGAAGCATTCCGCCAAATAATTCAAACAAATATGCGAGTCCATAGCATGAATATCTAATTTCTTCATCGAGATCGATTATAAACCCCTGTTGCCCTCTATTTTTAGGCTTTGTTGGAATGCCAAGCAAGCTCAAAATGTTATTTTATTCACTGTGCACTCACATCAACATGCAGATAGTTAGAATGATAAAAGAAAACCCTTTCAATCCTAGGCGCCAAACCTGGAGGCTTCTCGACAATTAAAAGAAACCAACTTTTAGGTATTTAGTTATGTTAGAATGGGTCACGATTAAAAGAAATAGGCTACGGGGATTGCCAGACGAAAAATGGAGAAAAACCAAAACACAGACAAAAAGAAAGAAATAAATAAAAACGAAAAACTTGCCAGAAGTCACAGACAATTGCTCAAAAATAACTTGCCAATTAACTAATTTGTAAAAACTCATCCCTGCGCGAATGCTCCATTCAGAGATGAAAGAAATATTGGCATGGAAATCCATGACGGGGTTTAACCTCAGCACAAACTATTTTAAAAGAACTTTATTTATTAAATAAATAAAATGTTTTCAGACAAAACCTGATGAAGGGATAGAGTGAGTTTTAACATGTGGGTATTTGTCGAATTTGGCTTTTACGACTAAGGATACGAAAGCAATGGGGACAACTACACACAAAACAAACACAAAACAAACCCGTTACTTTGAAAAGAACGAAATTTTTAAAAGGGGTAGTCCCAAATTTCAGGGTGAAATCTCGGGGACAATAGTTGGCTCGTCTGTTGACATCTTTACCTCTGTCAAAATGAAATGATCGAAGATGAGATCCCAACATCTCTGGTTTCGTGTCTTGTCTATTGGGTTTGAGGTCAGGCAACAAAAATAAACACAAAACGAACAAAAACAAAACAACAAAAGTTTTATTTATATACAAACAGGTTTTATCCTGTCTCTCGATTCTGAAATAGCTTGAGATCTTTGCCCATTGAAAGACAATGGTAACTCAATTCCATCCTGATAGGCAAGGATGAAAGTATCCATTCCAACAATTCTCTTGATCAATGAAGGGCCCTTTCGAGTGAATATGATTTTCCTTGTATTCCCTTCGGTCCTTGCCTCTTGTCCCACAAGAGTACCTAGTCTCCGATGCCGAACTTTTTTCTTTAGACTTCTTGTTGAATACCTTGGGCAAGTCCTCATCAACTTCATCTTGTGGTGGCTCATCCTTTATTCTCTCTGTGGTGGGTAAGTCTACATCAACTTCTTTGTTCCCAGTTACTGCATTTGCGTTTATGAGGAAGAACAATAACCATATTCTTTGTTCTTCTTCAGGTACTAATAATGCTTGTCAAAAGTCTCCACTAAGGAAACTAAACCCTTGGGGATTTTGTTATATCTTTTGGTTGGATTATTCCACCACTTTGTCATCATAATTTGGATCGAGTTTCTCTTGTATTTGTTTATCGTGGTGGAGATTTATTCTCTTCAACATACAACTTATCAAAGTTATCTTTTTCGGATATGTAAAGGTTTGTTTGTCGTCATTGAAAGTCGCCACACTTTGTTCAACATTATGAGGAACTTTGGGGCGATAGACCATCTCCACTTTATAGTTTCCTTGTCGAATATGGACGGTGGTTTATTCGGATTCAATAGTGCAGCTGTGATCGCAAGGAGTCTACCTTGGAATTCTGATTTGTTGGAATGAAGTCGATAGAGAAGGCTACAAAATCGAGTGTGGCAGAAAGCACTCTATCTCTGTAATGCTTCAACTTATCTCTTTTGGCACAATTTTTCCCTCAAACTTGCTTTTGCTAGAAGTACAACATATCCTTTGTCTTTGAGGAGTTTTACTCCTTTCTTTCTAGCTTAATCCATTCCTAGAAGCAATGCTTCATACTCTGCCGTATTGTTGGTGTTCTCGAACATCAGCTTGTGGGAGTATGGGAATATCTCATGATCTAGAGATATTAGTATAACGCTGACTCCTGATCCAAAATAACAAGTGACTTTAAACTCCAACATCCAAACTGTTTCCTATTCTTCTTTGGCTTTGACTTTGGTTGAAGTTCTAACTCTGGAATGCCTCTATCCATTTCCAAGAAGTATACACCATGGTCAAACCCCTGAAAAAGAATCGGGATCTAGAATCTTCCGATTTTGTAACAATGTATGTGGACTTCTTTTAAACGGCTTCAACCGGCTTATTCCTTGATAGGAATATGGGCACATGACTAATCCATCTTTACTTCTCCTCCCAAACTCTTTGCAGAACTTTTTGCTTAGTAACATCCCATAGGAGGCATGAATATCTCTGCACTAAGATTGTCATCTTTAATCTTTTGTCAGGAAAAGCTGTTAGAACTGACTTGTGCGTCTTTGATTTGTCCGATTAAAGGGACTTGTCTCTCCATGGAATAACACCTTTTTATGGTCTTTGTCAAGGTAATCCCAAGAGCACTTGTAACTTTAACTGGCATGACATTGTTAGAAACACCCAAATCTAGAATGCAATTGCTTAACTTGAAACCATTAAGCAATAAGGAGACATAGAAAGGTTCTACTCTTTCAGAAGATAATGAGGGTTTAACAATTGCAGCGTTATTCTAGGGAGAAGTATCTTTGGGCTTAGGAAAAAGACCTTTTGACGCAATGGATTTCCTTGGTGACTACACATACCTAACTATCCTATTTAGTTGCTCAGGAAAGGCTCTCAGGTATTCGGCTTTTGACATTTGAAATCTAGTTTTCTTGGCATGATCAATAATGTCAAAAGAAGGTATAGATTCAGATACCTGAGTTGCTTTCTGTGGTTGAGATGAAGAACTCACATTCTTATTTTTGGGAGCTAAAGAAGAAGGTAAAGGGCCGCCCCTTCTTTGTTCATCGGCTAATGCCTCAACTTGACGAGTTTGTGATTGTGTAAATACTGCATATGCATGACCATGATCATCTTCACGAAGCTACTTATAGTCATGTTCAAATTTGTAGTTTAGGTAATTAATGTTGGAGTCGTCAAGCAGGACCTATAAAATCATCATTCTCGAGCTGATCAATGACATCTTCCTGGGCTTCTTCATTCATCTCCACGTGGTTTCTGGGAGTAGCTTTAATTTCTAATCTTTGGGAACCAACAATGTGGTTCTGGATGTTGTTGTTGAAATTATGAGCAGGGGCAATGTTGTTGCCCTGAGCCATTTGTTTCTTCATCAGTGACATCTCATTTGCTAACTTTTACAATAGTGAATCAGAAGTAGTAGTAGAGGATGAACTTTCAACTCTAGAAGTGTTGTTTTTTATCTTTCCAACCATGATGAGGTCGTCATGTTTTGGGATGCTAACAAGTTAGCAGGACATGCTCTTCGCAATTGATAACTTACTTCGGGGAAGTAAAGCATTGATGAAGAATTTTTGATTCACATCTTTCAGAGAAGCAGAAGTTGAAATTTTGTAAAGTAATCTTTGGAATTTTGCAATAAAATCCAACATGTGCTCTTGTGGATCCTTCTTCAGTTGAGTTAGTTGAGTTATCAATGTATTGAAATCTTTAGTGACTTCAATCTTTTCAGAATGCATCTTGTATTGTAGCTCGGTTGGTTATGGTACTGCGAGGGAGCTAACCGATAGAACCATTCTCCGGCCCAAGTCATGCAGAGTCTTTATGAAGAGTCGACCGACACATCTTCATGCTCAATGGCAAGCACCACACATGATATAAAGAATGTCAGTGATCATATTACTCGCTTGCCATCTCTAAAGAATTTTGGAAAATTCTTTTTCCTCCCTTTAGGAGATCACGTACATGAGGAGTCGATTCGAGAGGTCTAAATGTTGCACCCCATGGAACATGTGATGTAGGGGCAAGTGGCTGATTCTGCATCATGAAAGAAGCACTTCTTCTTCTAGAATAGACACGGTGAATAATCCCAACTGTTGGATTGTGCTTTGGACATGATCTCAATCTAGAGGAGTTTGCACTCTTCTTCTGGTGAAAGAAAGACCGAATCTACAACTTCTAACTTGAGGAGGATGATTGAAATTGAATTGCTCCTGCAATCTATAAAAATGATCAGTCCTTCCTTGAGCTTTCTAGACTGCGTGAATGGACGTTTTGCTAGGTTGAGCTTGTAATATAAAAGGAAACTTACAAGAGAAAGCTCTGGTTTGCTAATTTGTGTTGTTTCCCGGAGAGTCGCTAAAACTCGTAACACTACGATTTTGTATGTTAACTTGGTGAATGTTTTACATCTTGTTATATTTCTTGAAATGAAGGCAAACATGTTAAGATATGTATTGATCTTAAGAGAATGTGTTGCTAATTTGGATTCTTGCATACCGTGATTTATCGTGCATGGGACAAAGAAATATTGTACTTGTGTGTTTCTTGATGTGACGACAAATTGTCGTATACTTGCTAAACTCTCTTTGTTGATGACAAGATACCTTGAATCAATTTCATTGATTCAAGTATGCCGAGGTCCTCTTGTGATTTACGTGTCGATTCACACTTGAACCGGATTGAGATTGTATGATGAACGCACGGCCGATTGCAGTGTGAACAATCGGCGCATAGATGCCACGCATGGGGTTCGATTCTTGAACCCTGTACTGTCGAACTAGGGATCTCGTGAGGCAAGAAATGCCTGGACACGGGTGGCCTTGGCACGCGATCCAAAGGACGGAACGTCCTGCTCTGCATTAACGTGAATGTTAGTAGGGAGGCTGGATGGAAGTTGTTAGTGTTAGTGGTTAGTAGGAGTTAAAACCTAAACTAATCCTAAATCCTAACATGCACCCTACACTACTACCCTAAGTGGATTTTTAAATTACAAAAAAAAAAGGGAAAATAAACCTAAGTTCTAAAACCTAAGGCTAAACTAAGACCTAGGTGGAACACTTTATACAACCTAAACTAATCCTAATCTAAGGGGTGCGCAGACCCTTGGAGGGAAGGGATAAGGATGAAGGAAGGGCATTCATTGGCATTTAATAAAAAAGCAGTCCATACGTGGACAGCGCCAGTTTTGGCGGGGCAGGTAGGAATTAGAGGCATCTATTTAGAAATAGAGCCAAATTCAGTTGGCATGGGAAATTTGAAATTTACAAGCTCGCCAACTCAAGTGGCGGTGGCGTGAGAAGCAAGGAAAAAGGCAGAGCCTTAAATTGCATTAATTATTTTTGGTCCTCGCGACCAGCTCGCCTTGGAAACAACATGAGGGAATTTGATTTTCATTTTGTTGATTCGAGCCTTTTGTGAAGTTGCTCTGCATTTGGTTTTTCTGACCTGGTTCGGTCGAACCAGCTCTTGGCATTTGACATTTTTCGTGGAGATTTGGAGGCTGTTGTTAAGCCTGAAGAAGAAAGGAGTGCTGGGAAGTTTGTGTTGTCGTTGCGGAAGGAAAAACGCGGCAAACAAGGTTTTCTTCGAGCTCTGGAAAAGAGATTTCAGGCATGTTAAGCCCTTCTCTTTAAAAATCTTTGCTTTGATTAAGTGTTTCATTAAAACAACCCTGCTCTTGGGTTTGGATTGTATGATTGCTGTTGAATCGATTTGATTTGGATTTTGTTGGTTCTTGCTTTCTTTCTTTGGGAAATGATAAGAAAAATGGCTTCTGGTTGCTCGGCCTTGATGCGTTTTTGCACGAATCAAGTTAGAATGTGAATTATTGTAGTGATTGTTGACTGTATTGTGGAATAAAATAGACATTTTCTTCTCTGTACATGCTATATGAAGTGGAACAGGCCGTGTAATCGTTCCTTATAGCGTAACTGTTTTCCATTGAGTGTAATCGTTCCTTGCTGTTGTGTTTGGGATTGCCTTTGCTTAAAAATGGAGGTTGAATATGGTTGGGTTGTGTACCATGATTTGGGTTCGTCGACCCTTGCTGTTCCTTTTCTTTTGAAATGATAAGAAAGTCGTTTCTCTGTGCTGTGTTTAACTGCCTTGCTCTTCTTGCATAGAATACCTCCATGCTGTGTTGGTTGTTGATGATTAGACGGGGTTTCGAACTGGTTTTCTAGCAAAAAAAAAAAAGATGATAGGAAACTGTGCAGGTAGTGTTGGTCATCCTATTGCCGTATGATTGTCTTTTGTCACATGAACTTGGTGATAAGATAGTGAAAGTTGTGTGTGCGACTTGATGTCGATTCTGTGCTGAAGTTTTCTTGCTGAAAGAAATAGAACTTTTCTCTTCCTTCTGCTGTTTCCGGATTATAAGGAAATGGCATTTGTATTTTAAAAGAATGGGCATTGGAATTTTATATAAGTGCTCGTGAAAGTTAGAAAAGAAATAGTTTCTCTTTCTGAACTTATAGTATAATATACTGTTTTCTTGCTGAAGAAGGTAAGATGAATTGTGGTGTTTAAATGATGATCGCTCAATCCTCTAGTTCGGATTGTTTTATGAATGCGTATTTGACTTTAAATTGCTGTGCGAAAGAAGTGATGCATGGGAATTCTGTCTTGTTGTTGGGTTTGTCTTAACTGTATCTGACTTACGCATTTAGCTCCCTATACGGGTTTACTTCAAAAAGAGGTATTGATAACTGAATATTGCATTCCGAAGTCTTGCATATTATTATGGACTCAACCAAAGGGGAATTCGGGCAGAATGCTTGTTGGCAGTAAGCACGTTTTGGGTGTTTTCTTTTCTTCTGAACAATTCTTGAAGAGTCCGAAGAAGATGATTGTTTTCTTAGTAAGGGTCAAGGACAGGAAATGTTCTCTGTTGCTTTTGAATTCTGGAGATAGCATTAGGGGCTTACTGTGCTTTATAATTGAATTTGCTGTAGGTAACAACAATGAATAAAATGTTATTTTGAATGGGTTATGCTCATAAGATTAGGAAATCATGTGATTAATTGACTGCAGGATGGAAATACTGTTGGTCCTGTTTAGTATGCAGTGAAAGAAATATGGTTTCTTTTATTATGGTAAATATATGGTATGCAGCCTTATATTGTTTGATCTTGGATGTACATAATGTTGTACTAACCTGTTTCGGATCTTTAAATGAGTCTGATTCAAATGAAGTATGGATATGGATGACGAATTCTTCCCTGTTTTCATTTAAAGCTGATTATAAACGAAATTATTCTTGCTGCCGGAAAGTGAATTCCGAATGGATTTTGTAAGTTTCACTCTGAACTGTTATCTTGATTTGTCTTTCGTTTGGATTCCACTGTTAGGACAGTCATGTGGAAAGAAATAGAGATATGAATGAATGACTTGGAAAAATGATCTTTTCTTCTTTCATTCAGTTGGAAATCTGGAATTCGTGAATAATAAATTTTATAGTGCTTAGATGGGAGCAACTATATGCATTGTTGTTCGCTTTCTTGTATCTTGGTTGCTTTGAATTCAATATGATTCATGAACTGAAAGGAAAGTAATGGATTTATATTTCAGTTAGTTTCATCCTTTGCATTTGTTATTAATGAAAGGCGTGGAAAGAATAACTGTATGCTATATAGGCAGTAAGCTACTTGTATTCCTAACTTTACAAATATTGTGAATTGATACTTGTAATGATTATGTGGAAACGGGACAGCAGTTCCTTGGCTGATTGTGATGATATTTTTGATAGTTCAGTTGTTATGCTGATCTTTCTTTTGTGCCTATTTCGTGATTGATGTTTAACTGTCGTTTCATAAAAGCAGGGTTCTTTTATTGAGACAGTTAGTTGAAGCATCTTATTTTAAGGATAAGTGCTTAATATGCTGGGCCTCATGAATCGACCGTGCAATTCATTTTGCAGATGGAATTTGATTAGAATGAAGACTTGGCTGTTTTCTGATGCTTTTTGATTTGATGATGTATTGAAATTGTTGCTTTTATTCCTCTTTGAGGAATTGTGAAAAGAAGAAAATATATTCTTCTGTCCATGAGTTGTATGGATGTTTTGTATAAACTATGCCCAATCAGCTGGATTGGCAAATGTACAGATTATGACTTGAAATATTGAATACAATTACAAATGTGATATTTTCAATAATTATATCAGTTTGATACTATTGTCTAAATTGGAAATATAATGTTATTTCTTGATTTGGATTTGTTTATTTGTCCTTGGATGGATGCTAAATGGAAACAGATATCTATTCTTACTTAAATGCAACTTTAAGTTGAAAAATGCAATTAGTTCATACTTGGGTAAAGATGAATTTTTAATTGACATTAAAAAGGATTAAGAAGAATATGATTCCATAATCGGAAGGTATTCAGGATTAGCTTAGGAGCTAAGGAATATCAATCAACTTCGGAGTAATCGAACTTCGCTTTCGAACTCCATTAATGATCCCGTTTGATAAATTCAGAATAAAGGATATAGGATAAATATATCCATAACTAATGGACCTTAACTATATAACGTTAAGGAGAACAAATGAATACATTTCTCGAAATTTAGACCTCGTTTGAATGACGTCTAATAAGTTAATATTCTGAATTTAGTTGCAGTTGAGAAAATCTTGGCTAAGTTTAATAGGTTAAACTTATCACGTCCGTCGGCACGGACCGCTTAATCCAATGATTAAGAAGTGAACCAAGTAGGGAAATGCAGCCCTTCGATACGAAGGAGAAGATGCATAGTAAGCTAATGGATGGATTTAGTCCCTCTTAGCTCTGTACAACTGTAACGGAAACGAGGATCAAGGGATCAACATGAATGTTGAAAGTTGATTTTAATTATTAATTCGTGGCTAAGTCACTTGAGCAGGATGTGTATTCTCGATGGGTGGATTCTGCAGGACATTGGCATACGCCAGCTACAACAAGGTGTCTTCATGAAGACGGGGTCTTCATGACGACACAATGTTGCAGCTGACATATAGCAATGCCCTCCCGAATTAAAACATTTAGAATACATAGGCTGAATGTGTAACTCTTAGCAGGGGATAGAGTATGATCAGATATACGGAGTGACTCCGGAATACTAAAGATAATTAGACACACGGAGTCGTGGGGTAACGACACCGTATGTCTGCGTATCTTTAGTTATCAGGAGTGCCTTCTTATATTCGTTCATATTCTAATTGGTTAAATTGAAAGTTTAAAACTGACCTTAAACGAAGAGGACTGGTAGGAACCAGGAAAGACCATTCTAGATAACAGGTGAAGTGAGGTGAAGGACGTATTCCGTAGATGTGTATCACATCCAGGAATATGATCATGCAAAGCATGTGAAAATCTTTGGCCAAAGTATCGCAATTGCTGGTTGCGTTGTCCTTATCACTTAATTTAAGATGCAGGATGTCAGATGAATATCAGTAACAAATATTCAGATAGGCTTCTTAAATGGATCACTTCGATAACCGGGGAAGGTTATGAGAACAGGTATATATAATATACCATGCATAAACAAACATGAAGGATCGGTTGTTGCCGAGTCATGAACATGAAGGATCGGTTGTTGCCGAGTCATGAAATGAAGGATCGTTGAAACTCCGAGCCATGAAAATGGAAGATCGGCAGTTCCTCGAGTCATTTACAGCAGCATATAGAATCTATTATAAGATTGAATGGCATTGAATGTGTGTTCCATATTGTAAATATGCGAACAGGGAACATTCGTTTTAAAAAGGAATTGTGTGATCCAAACTGTGTTGTTTGGGCAGAGAACAATTATTAAAACTTGAACGTGTGTTTGAATTTTATAATTCATAACAGTGAACGTTATCAAAAAAAAAAAAAAAAAAAAAATTTCCCTTGTTCTGGTGTTTTAAAAATGGGGATGTTATAAAATGTTGCCTAGATTTTATGCATTGTTAAAATTCTAGCAGTCATGAGATAAATCTCCCTTATTTAATGGTGTGGCTCACATGTAAGATGTTTATCAATGTAGTGGGTATGAATCCTAATAACTATTTATGGGGTTTTACTTTAATTACAAAGCTCATGAACCATAGCTTAGCAATTCTGCAACAAGTAAGCAATTGTTATGAAGTATTTGCAGAAGGGGAAATAATGGAATTTGGGAAAGAAGGAAGGAAGATGTGTGATTCAACCAATAGTTCTCAGAGTTGGTCTCATCCACATAGATTAAATAAACAAATAGATCTCACAATATTCAAAAGTAAAGGAAAAGAATAGCTTCTAACCTAAATCTCAGATAACACAAAGTTTATCTAAAAATTCAAATAGAAGCAAGAAGCAAAGCACCGTAGACACAAAGTTCTCCGTAAATCTACCTTTTATTCAATTCCCCAACTTTCACAGAAATAACATCAAGGGTTACAACACAAAGTCTGAAAACTCAAGAATGCTCTAGCAAAATTGTGATCGGAAGCAACCGACTAAGATTTGCTTCAATCAACCTTTGTTTGAGATTTTTTTAAAATTTCTGCCGAGAAGACCTTGCAAATATAAGAGTTAGATATATTTGTGCAGAACCTGCAATTTCTCCTTCTGATTCTGAAGATATATTCAATGTATTTGACATTGACTTTGCCTTCTTTTCACCAATATGAGCACAAGTGAAGTATTCGACAAATAATTCAAACAAGTATGTAGTCCATAGCATGAATATCTAATTTCTTCACCAAGATTTGATTATAAATCCTGCTGCCCTCTATTTTTAGACTTTGCTTGAATGCCAAACAAGCTAAAAATACTATTTTATTCACTGTGCACTCACATCAACATGCAGATAGCTAGAATAATAAAAAGGAAGCCTTTCCAACCCTAGGCATTAAAATTGGATGCTTCCCGACAATTAAAAGAAATCAACTTTTAGGTATTTAGTTATGCCAGAATGGGTCGACGTTCAAGCAAAGTGCTTGCTACGAAATACATGAAAGAAGAGCAACGTTAAATTTCAACCTGTCAGAAGCTCCTTTTTAACGTTTTTCACTTAAGTGAAAACATAAAAAACACAAAGGAAGGGCGGCGTTAAACTTCAACTTGCCAGAAGCTCTTTATTTTACGTTTTTCACTTAAGTGAAAACATAAAATTCCATCTTGCTGGGAAGCTCCAATTTCAATGACTTACACAAGGACTTGCTTCTATTTTCTGCGTGGATATTCAAATAGAAGGGTAGTTTTAAAAATTGTGAGTGGCATGAAGACTACATTTCTTTCCATTTTTAGATTCTCCGTGAAGTACAAAATAAAAATTTCCATTTTTGGAAAGGGTTCGAGAAGATGTAGCAGCAAAAACTTGCAAGTGCCATAACTTTCACTCCGTGGCACCGTTTTAGGTGTCATTTTTTTCCCCCAAAAGTGCATATTTTCTCGAGATCTACGCATTGGTGGTAGTATTTTCCTTATTTTCATAAAATCAATTATTGCATTTTTTTGAATCAAGCAACCTCTTGCAATCTCCTGAAGGAATCCTAGAAAAATTAGTCAGCAATTATAAACACTGGATAACTTTTCAAAACCCTAGGCTCAGGAAAAGGTCTAAAGAATAAATAGGCTACGGGATTTCCAGATGAAAAACAAAGAAAAACCAAAACATAGACAAAAAGAAAGAAAGAAATAAAAAACGAAAAATCTGCCAGAAGTCACAGACAATTGCTCAAAAATAACTTGCCAATTAACTAATCTGTAAAAACTCATCCCTACGCGAATGCTCCATTCAGAGATGAAAGAAATACTAGCATGGAAATCCACGACGGGGTTTAACCTCAACACAAACTATTTTAAAAGAACTTTATTTATTTAATAAATAAATAAATAATTTTTTTCAGACAAAACCTGGTAAAGGGATAGAGTGAATTTTAGCATGTGGGTATTTGTCGAATTTGACTTTTATGACTATATAGGATACCTTAAAGTAATGGGGACAACTGCAGGCAAAACAAACACAAAACATACCCGTTACTTTGAAAAGAACGAAATTTTTAAAAGGGGGTAGTCCCAGTTTTGTGGTGAAATCTAAGGGAACACCGATCGGCTCCATCTGTTGACATCTTTACCTCTCTCAAAATGAAATGAGTGAAGATGAGATCCCAACATCTCTGGTTTCATGTCTTGTTTATTGGGTTTGGGGTTAGGCAACAAAAATAAACATAAAACCAACAAAAACAAAAGAAAAGAAAACAACATAATTTTTATTTATACACAAACATGTTTTATCGTGTCTCTCGATTCTGGAATAACTTCATATGCTGCTTGTTGAAAGGTAGTGGTAACTCAATTCCATCCTGATAGGCAAGGACAAAAGTATCCATTCCAATAGTTCTCTTGATCATGAAGGGCCCTTTCCATAGTGAATATGATTTTCCGTGCATTCCCTTCGGTTCTTGCCTCTTCCCACAAGAGTACCCAGTCTCTGATGCCGAACTTCTTTTCTCTAGACTTCTTGTCAAATACTTTGGGAAAATCCTCATCAACTTCATCTTATGGTGGCTCATCCTTTCTTTTCTATGTGGTGGGTAAGTCTACATCAAATTCTTCCGTTTCCAGATTTACCGACTGCATTTACGAGGAAGAACAATCACCATATTCTTTGTTCTTCTTCAGGTATTGATAATGCTTGTTGAAAGTCTCCACTAAGGAAACTAAACCGTTAGGGATTTTGTTACCGTTTGGCTGATTATTCCACACCTGTCATCATAATTTGGATCAGTTTCACCTGTGACTAATTTTTGTGGCGGTGATTTTTTCCCTTCAACATACAACTTGTCAAAGTTGTCTTGTTCCAGATATGCAAATGTTTGTTTTTCTTCATTGAAAGTCTACCACCTGCTCAACATTATCGGGGACTTTGGGAGGTAGACTATCTTCACTTTATAGTTTCTTGTCGAATATGGATAGTGGTCTATCCCGATTCAATAGTGTAGTTGTGATCGCCAAGGATTCTGCCTTGGAATTCTGATTTTTTGGAATGAAATCGATAGAGAAGGCTGCAAAATCGAGTGTGGCAGAAAACGCTCTAACTCTGTAATGCTTCAGCTTATCTCTTTTGACGCGATTTTCCCCTCAAACTTGCTTTACTAGAAGTTCAACATATCCTTTGTTTTTGAGGAGTTTTACTCCTTTCTTTCTAGCTTGATCCATTCCTAGAAGCAATGCTTCATACTCCGTCATATTGTTGGTGTTCTCGAACATCAGCTTGTGGGAGTATGGGAATATCTCATGATCTAGAGATATTAGTAGAATGTCGACTCTTGATCCAAAAGAACAACAAGTGCCTTTAAACTCCAACATCCAAACCGTTTCCTATTCTTCTGCTGGCTTTGACTTTGGTTGAAGTTCTAACTCTGGAATGCCTTTATCCATTTCAAGAAGTATACACCATGGTCAAACCCCTGAAAAAGAATCTGGGATCTAGGATCTTCCGATTTTGTAACAATGTATGTGGACTTCTTTTCCGGCTTCAACTTCTGGCTTATTCCTTGATAGGAATATGTGCACATGACTAATCCATCTTTACTTCTCCTCCCAGCTCTTTGCAGAAGTTTTTGCTTAGCAACATCCCATAGGAGACATGAATATCTGCAACTAAGATTGTCATCTTTAATCTTTTGTCAGGAAAAGTTGTTAGAACAACTTGTGCATCTTTGATTTGTCGATTAAAGGGACTTGTCTCTCCATGGAATAACACCTTTTATGGTCTTTGTCAAGGTAATCCCAAGAGCATCTGTAACTTTAGTTGACATGACATTGTCAGAAGCACCCGAATCTAGAATGTAGTTGCTTAACTTGAAACCATTAAGCAATAAGGAGACATAGAAAGGTTCTACTCTTTCAGAGGATTATGAGGGTTCAATAACTACAACGTTAGTCTGGGGAGGAGTATCTTTGGGATTAGGAAAAAGGCCTTTTGATGCAATGGATTGCTCTGGTGACTGCACATACCTAACTAGCCTATTTAGCTACTCAGGAAATGCTCTCAGGTATTTGACTTCTGACATTTGAACTCTAGTTTTTTTGGCATGATCAATAATGTCGGAAGAAGGTATAGATTCGAGATACACTGAGCTGATTTACGTGGTTGAGATGAATAACTCACATTCTTATTTTTGGGAGCTAAGGAAGAAGGTAAAGGACTGCCCTTCTTCTTTGCTCATCGGCCTAATGCCTCACTTGACGAGTTTGTGATTGTATAATTACTAAATATGCATGACCATGATCGTATTCAAGAATCTCCTCATAGTTATGTTTAGATTTGTAGTTTAGGAAATTAATGTTGGAGTAGCCATCAAGAGGTACAAAATCATCATTCTCGAGCTGATCGGTGATAACTTCTCGGTCTTCTTCATTCATCTCCACGTTGTTTCGGAAGCAGATTCAATTGCAAATATTTGGGAACCAATAGTGAAATTTCGTTGTTGTTGAAATTCCGAGTAGGGAATCGCTTTTTTCGCCTTGAGCCATTTGTTTCTTCATTTGTGATATCTCATTTGATAAATTTTCCAATAGTGAATCAGAAGTAGTAGCAGAGGATAAACTATCAGCTCTAGAAGTGTTGTTTTTTATCTTTCCAGCCATGATGAGGTCGTCTTCAATTTCAACCGCCATGTTTTGGGCTAATAACAAGTCAACATGATGTGCTCTTTGCAGTTGATAGCTTACTTCAGGAAGTAAAACATTGATGAAGAATACCTTTTAATTTTCATCATTCAGAGAAGCAGAAGCCATAATTTTATAAAGTAATCTTTGGAATTTTGCTGTAAAATCCCGCATGTGCTCTTTTGGCTCCTTCTTCAGCTGAGTCAGTTGAGTTATCAATGTACTGGAATATTCAACTAGCTTGAATATTTTCAAGAATGCATCTCGCATAATAGCCCAATTGGTTATGCTACCAGGAGCTAACCGGTAGAACCATTCTCCAACCAAGTCATGCATAGTCTATATGAAGATTTCGACATGACACATTCTGCTCAACGGAAAGCACCCCACAAGATATAAAGAATGTAACTAGGTGATCATCTGGATTCTGCTTGCCATCTCCAAAGAATTTTAGAAAATTATTTCTCGTCCATTTAGGTAGATCATGCATAAGAGGGTCATATTCAGAGGTCCAAAGGCTGCACCCCATGGAACAGGTGTTGTAGGGGAAAGTGGCTGATTTTGCATCATGAAAGGAGCACATCTTCTTTGAGAATAGATTTGGTGAATAATCCCAGTTGTTGGATTGTGCTGGACATGATCCGGATCTGGAGGAGTTTGCACTCTTCTTCCTAGTGAAAGACTGGATCTGCAACTTCTAACTTGAGGAGGATGATTGAAATTGAATTGCTCCTGTAATCTATAAAAATGACCAGTCCTTCCTTGAGCTCTGCTATACCATGTGAATGGACGTTCTGCTAGGTTGAGCGTATAATATAAAGGGCTGGAAAGATAAAGCTCGGTATGCTAATTTGTGTTGTTCCGCACTTTGCAGTCATCAAAAATGTTGGCTAGATTTTATGCCTAATGCTAAAAACCTAGCGATCATGAGATAAATTTCTCTCATTTAATGGTGAGGCTCTGTGTAAGATGTTAATCAATGTAGTGGGTATGAATCTTAATAAATATTTATGTAGTTTTATTTTAATTACAAAGCTCATGAACCATAACTTAGCAATTCTACAACAAGTAAGCAATCACATGAAGTATTTGCAGAAGGGAAATAATGGAATTTGGGAAAAAGGAAGGAAGATGTGTGATTAAATAATCAAATGGATCTCACAAAATTCAAAAGTAAAGGAAAATAATAGCCTATAATCTAAATCTCAGATAACACAAAGTTTATCTAAAAGAATTCAAATAGAAGCAATAAGAAAATCACCATAGACACAAAGTTCTCTCTCAGAATCGCCTTTTATTCAATTCTTCAACTTTCATAGAAATAACGTCATGGGTTCGTAACAAAAAATATGAAAACTAAAGAATTCACTCGCCAAATTGTGATTTGGAAGTAGCCGACCGAGGTTTTCTTTTGAATCAACCTTTATCGAGACCTTTTTTTAATATTTTTGCAGAATACCTTAAATATGAGAGTTTGGATCTATTTGTGCGTAACCTGTAATTTATCCTTCGATTCCAAAGATATATTCAATGTATCTGACATTGACTTTTCCTTCTTTTCACCAATATGAGCACCAATGAAGTATTTCGCAAATAATTGGACAAGTATGCACGATCCATATCATGAATATCTAATTTCTTCACCGAGATCTGATTATAAAGCCTGCTTGCCCTCTATTTTTAGACTTCGCTTACATGCCAAGCAAGCTAACAATATTATTTTATTCACCTGTGCACTCACATCAACATGTAGATAGCCAAAATAATAAAAAGAATCCTTTCCAACCCTAGGCGTCAAAATTGGATGCTTCTGGCAATTAAAAGAAATCAACTTTTAGGCATTTAGTTACGCCAGAATGGGTCACACTTATTGGCTAATGCTTGCATGAAATACGTTAAAGAAGGGCAACGTTACACTTTAACTTGCTTTGGGAAGCTATTTTTTTGTTTTTCAACTTGTTGGGAAGCTCCTGTTTTACGTTTTTCACTTAAGTGAAAATGTAAAAAACATGAAGGAAGGGCAACGTTAAACTTCAACTTCTGTTGGAAGCTCTTTATTTTACATTTTTCACTTAAGTGAAAATGTAAAAAAATGAAACAAGGGAAGTGTTAAACTTCAACTGCCAGAAGCTCTCCATTTTACATTTTTCACTTAAGTGAAAACGTAAAATTCCATCTTGTTGGGCAACTCTAATTTCAACGACTTGCACAAGGACTTGCTTCTATGTTCTGCATGTGGATATTCAAATGGAAGGGCAACTTTGAAAATTGTGATTGGCATGAAGACTGCATTTCTTTCCATTTTTGGATTTTTGGTGAAGAAAACACAAAATATTGCCATTTTTGGAAAGGGTCCAGGAAGATGTAGCAACAAAAACTTGCAAGTGCCATAACTTTCACTTCGTGGCTCGTTTTAGGTGCCGTTTTTTCCAAAAGTGCATATTTTCTTGATCTCTATGCATTGGTGGTAGTATTTTTCTTATTTTCATAAAATCCATTATTGCACCTTTTTGAATCAAGCAACCTCTTACAATCTCTTGAAGGAATCCTAGACAAATTAGTCAGCAATTAAAAACACTAGATATCTTTTCAAAACCATAGGCTCGGGAAAAAGGTATGAAGAAAAAATAGGCTACGAGGATCACCAAACAAAAACACAAAAAAACCAAAACAAAGACAAAAAAAGAAATAAATAAAAATGAAAAACTTGCTCGAATTCACAGACAATTGCTCAAAAATAACAATTAACTAATATGTAAAAATTCATCCCTGCACGAATGCTCCATTCAGAGATGAAAGAAATAATGGCATAAAAATCCATGACGAGGTTTAACCTCAACACAAACTATTTTAAAAGAACTTTATTTATTTAATAAATAAATAAATAAAATGTTTTTTGACAAAACCCGACTTGTGAAGGGATAGAGTGAGTGTAGTGCCCACTTCCCTTTGACACTTTTAGATATTGATTTTGATACTATTGATCATATTATGGACACTATTATGTTTTGTTTTAGTATGATGGTTAGATGTTAGATCATGGATTATTATTGATCTGGATTCAGTTAGTATGCATGATGGTTACTAGAGACATTTTGATATGTGGATGATGATAGACTGTTGACATGGACATATTATAGATGTTGATTTGGACTTGTGACATTTGATATTTTGAGTAGACCTAGTATGGAATAGTATAGATGATGATATAGTTGATTTATGAATTAAAAATGATAATGTTGAATTCTTGATATTGTTGTGATTCATGTGTTTAGATGATCTTGAAATGTTGTTTATATCATTTTGGATGTTCTGATATGGCCACGAGGCCGAAGGAGGTATTTACATTTTACAAAGTTGAAAATCACAACGGTTGTTGGGACTGGAGACTAACCATATTAAAATTTTGGGTGAATTCAACAAGGTCACCATGGCAACTGTGCTGTGTGTGTTGTGTGTTGAGTTATGCTAGGAATTCCCATGGGGGATTTCCATTATATGTGACCATGGGATATGTGTTTCATTATGTATTCCTTTTTAATTATTGTTGTATGTATTTTAATTGTAATGTGTTCCTTCTTTTAATTAATTTAAATGTGGTAGATTAATGTGATAGTCATATAGTTAAATTTTATTTAAATTAAATTGGGATGTGGAATGTAATTAATAAAGTTGTTGTCTTTAGATATTAATGTTGGAAGAGTGTGTAAGTTAACATGTAAGAAATATGTAAGAGTCTTGTAAAGCAAATTTTGGAAGGTCAAGCACTCCATCTTTTATGAAATTCGAATTTGTCCTTGGAGGCCAAATTTGGAGGCTTGTGGGACAAGTTAAACTTGTCCCACACCTCTTAAAATGATCCACCAACCATGCCTATGGTTTGGAGGTTAAATGTAGGCATTTATAATGCATTTTGAAGTGACAATATGTAAGTTTTAATTGCACTTCCCTTACATGTTTTAAATTTGGTCCTTTTGGAGTATGGGCATTTTTGGAGTATGTAAGTGATTTTGTCATTTTTATTTATTGTGATTTGGTGAAGGATGTTGACTTTCCTCTTGGGGTTGAGGAAGAATGATGTGGCATCCCACATGGATCCACATCATCCTCTTCTCTTCCCTCTCCTATAAAAGTGAAACTCCTTGCTTGTTTATGGTTGTTGAAACTTTGTTCATTCCTCTGGGGGCACATTTTGCTTGTTGTTTTTGGAGCTTGTTGTGGAAGAAGCAGCTTGGAGTCTTTTTGCTTGCTTGAACCTTGCTAATTTTGGACTGTATTTGGCATCTTGGAAAGCTTGTGAGCTTGGAACAAACTTCAGTATGGAGAGGTAGGATCTTGAGTTGTGTTTTAATTGTTTTTCCTTCTCTTGCATGCATTTTTGAATGGTGTTTGTGTTTGCATTCTTGGCTGGTTGGGTAGAATGCTTAGGGCATGGTGTAGGAGAAGGCTATGGGGATTTCATATGGGGGCATAAGGGATTGCCAATGGCACTGTTTTATTGAGGAGGGAGTTTTGGTTTGGGATCCACCTTGGAAAAGAAACTACTTGCATTTCTTACTCTTGGGGGCATAAGGGATAAACTTGGGGGGCACATAAGGAGGGGTTGGGAGATATAAGGTTTATGGGGTTGATATGTTTATTGGCGGTATGCATTTTGGTGGATGCCCAATTCCAAATTGGGAGGCATAAGGAGTTCCCCATAGTTCTTGCTCTTGTTGGCTTGCTTGATCAAGCCTATGTGTTGTGTGTATGATTTCAAATGCAGTTGGGAACTGCTGTCTTGTTGGACTGTGTATTTTATTGTTTGTATGCAATGTGAAGAATGCTTGTTTGTTGTGGAAGAAGCCTTGTTGCCATGTGTTGATGTTCATACTTTATTTCAATATGGTTGGGGCTCGGGGGCCAATGAGGAAAGGATGGCTTCTCCTTTCTCATTGGATGTCTTGGTTGGGTGGAGAGCGTTGCCTTTCCCCTTCCTTGTTGTGATCAAAGTTGCAAAGAAGAAGAAACAAGCATGCTGCTGTTTGGAGAAAGAATTTCACAGTTTGACAGTCATTTCCCTTTGAGTAATTCAATATAACTTTTCCCACTTTGAGTGGATGAATGTATAAATGTTGTAATGTGAAGCATTGCATTGTTAATGGAAGTTGTAGTTGCATTGAGGAATGTAAAGAAGAATTACACTTGTTTTATGTTTTTGGAAAGAAATGTAAAGGATATTATAAGCATTGTAATTTGTATTTTGTAATCGAATTGGAAGAGTGTTAAGTTGTAAAAGTGTCATTGAATTATGAATAAAAGATTGAAGTAGTTTCAAAATTGGATTGTATACTGGAATTGTTTTGTTGTCCAAGAATGATATCTCTGTTTTGAAAAGGAATAAGAAACAATGTTGTTATTGTATGTACTGTAGCTTGAAATCAAATAGAAAGGAAAGTAACAAAATTGTATTGATGATCAATGAAGGATTGCATTCCTTTCTCAAAAGTGTTTTACCTTGTTCATATGCTATCTTCTCCATTGGAAATCTGAGTTTTACTTGCAATGAGAAACCTCTATTTGGAATGTTGAAAGAAGAATGCATATGGAATGAAAGTCAATGTTATTTTCCTTGCAAAATGTATATTAAAACTGAAATCAGAGATGTAGTTTCATTTAGAATTGGATGGATGATTTAATAAGCAATGTGTTTGACCAAGTTAGGAAGCATATACACATTTAAATGACAAAATGAAGATTCCAATTTAAATAAATAGTTCACTGTAATATACTTCATCCTGACAATTCACATTTTAATAAAAATGAACAGTTCATACTTGCACTAAACAATAAGTTATGAAACATTGAAAATTAGACTTAGTACTACCTAAGGAACTCAAATTCACTATAATAGTCAAGAATGAATCTCCAAAACTTAATGAATTTCAATTCGGAGCTTGCACAATCATTTTTCTGTCTATTGCTGGAAAAATGCAACCTTGAACAAATTGGATAAATAAACTTCCCTAAAACACTCTAAACCCTCCCTAGACTGATCCTCCATGTCTGTTTGACATGTTGAGCGAAGGAGGAGTTCTAATTTTATCAAAATTATAAGTTAGAAATTGTCAGTTTGCTAAATAAAGTATTGCAGATATTTTTACAAAATTGACTCTTAAAACTTCATCAAAAATAAAATTTTATGTTCCCTATGAAAATATTGTATCAAGAGCTTTACGAAAAGTCCTCGTTTTCCCAAAACCGAGCTTTCTAGCTCAAGTTATGACACTTTGAAGTTTTTGTGCCTTGGTAGAAAAATTTGGGAAAATTTTCCCTAGCAGGCCCACAACCCAAAATTTCCCATCAAAATTGCCCTTAGAATTTTTTTGAAATTTTGGGCTCGGGAAAATTTTCACTTTTCCCTCCGCTGGCCCGCAACCAATCAGAGGTTGCCACGTGTCCTCCAGGGGCTGAGGCGGAGGCGTGGATAAATTTTACCCCTTTAACTTTTTGAATTTTTTTGGAAAATTTTCACTTTTCCCTTTGCCATCCTGTAGCCAATCAGAGGGCACCACGTGTCCCCTTGTGGCTCCACAGTGGAGGCGCGAGTTCTTTTAAAACCCTTAGTTTTTTAATTTTTTTGGGAAAAATTCCCATGTTGACCCCGTCGGCCCGCGGCCAATGAAAGCGTGCCACGTGGCACCTTGGGGTGGAAGCGGGAGGGCGGACCTTCCTTCTCCCTTTTGTTTTGTGTTTTGGCTTTGGAAAATTTCTAATTTTCCTTCCACCACTGCAACTCCACTTCCCCTTTTTCCTTTGTCTTCGGCGGGTGTGCGGACCCGCGCACTTCCTTCTCCCTTTTTTCCCTTCGTTGGTGCAAAGCGCCAAATCGGTCCGCCGCCCCGCCCTTTCCTTTCCCCTTTTTTGCCTTGCACCAGGATCTGACACGTGTCCCCTAGGGACCCGCGGGGCACAGAGTGTTTCGTGCATTTGAGCCATGCGTTGGAAAAATTTCCCAATGCCGCCCCACGACCCGCCAACCCACCCAAGGTGCACTCCCCCTCCTCTTGCCACGTGTCCCTCCGGAAAATTTGATCCCCAAACTCCGCCCACTCATAACTTGAGTTCTATAAGGAGTTAGGAGGACTTATTTATATCACCGGAAATGTGAGAAAATTTCCTATCAATTGGGAATTGTTTAGGGAAATTTTGGAAGCATTAAGTATAAGAAAAATCTAGTTGAAGTTCTGAGCCTGTTAGAGAGAAGGCATGGGGTAATATTACTCCCTGAATCTAACAGAACATGTAACCCTAATTTTGGAACCCTGTGAACTTGTTATAAGTTAATAAAGGAAACTTGTGTATTAGTAAACATGTTGGTTCGGAACCTATTAGTGAGAACTCGTTGTCTTGCAACTTAGTTGAGACACTTCAACTCAATTTTTTTATCCCATAATTTTCTAGCTAACCCGGGTTGTTTCTTTGGTCTCAAGTGGTTGTTTAAATGGGCACTACAATGAGTTATAACATGTGGGTATTTTTGAATTTGGATTTTATGACTCTCTGGGGATACCTTAAATCAATGGGGACAATCTGCAGTAGCAAAACAAACATAAAACAAACCGTTACTTTGAAAAGAACAATTTTAAAAAAAGGGGTAGTCCCATATTTTAGGATGAAATGTTGGGGACACCAATAGAACATATGACACAACCTACGATAATGGAAATTGTGCATGTTGCATATGTCAACGATATTATTTCTCAAGGAAATCACCGCCTCATTGGGAGGCAATTGAGTTCTTGCAAAGCACTATTATGAAGACATATTTTTAAACACTTTTAATCATGTTTTCTCAATCTTAGATTGTAGACATTATTGTGGTATTGATTTTTGTGGATGTTTTACATGAGGACCCAACTTAAATGAAAGATCCATGTAGAGTTTTACTTTTAAAGTAACACCATAGAATATGCACATGGCTTAATAATAGTTGATTAATTCTTGGATATTTTAAACATTACAATAAGGTTTGTGATGTGTTAAGGACATGTTAGGGTGTAATGTACACATAAAAATCATGAAGAAAATGTATAACAAGGAGTGCATATAAACACATCTCTTCATAACGAAGAATGAAAATCGTATTGATGTGTTACATTGTGCAATATATGAATCCATTTGTATACGAGGACATGTTTGTAATCTTCTAGTTGTTTTAATTGATATTGATTGCAAGTAAGTGCAACTAGGGATGGGAATTTTTGTGATGAGACAATGTATAGTGAACATTCTAATAAACACAATTTATTAAAGTAATGTTGGAGACAAACTTCAATTTCTATTTAGAATACAACCATTATTACGAATAGGAGTACCCAAGAGACAAGAAGTTTATTATCTTAACAGAGTGATAAGACAATTTATAGTGAACATTATACTAAACTTGGTTTAAAGTGGCGTTGGAGAAAAATCACACATTTTAGACTACAACCATTACTAGAGATAAGAGTACGATGGAGACAATAAGTTTAGCCTATTAATGAAATGGAAAATATTCTTAAATCTAAAGCATTATGGTTATCTTACTTGATGCAAGAGGGTCAAGGGTCAAATGATCAACAATCAACCCGTTGTTGATTAGAGTGCACGAAAAAGTAATACATAACATATTTATGGAAAAACAATGGAAGTCTTCTTTAACCTCATAAAATGCATTATAATGAGCTTATAATTTCAAATTAATCATGCCTATCATTTCAAAATTTATTGATTTGAACAACAATTTTAAATACTTGTAAAACAAATTAAAACTAACGGGTTTCAATGAAAACTTAGTAACGATAAAAACAATTAGTGATATTTTATTTTATGTTTGTATCTATTAATTGATGCGATACTAAAAAAATGACGGCTTATCAATATTGAGGTTGTAAACATTTACAGCTTGCTAAAATTTCTGACCATAATATACGATTTGAAACACTAAAAACAATCTACAACTTGTCAATTTCCAAGCCTCGATTACAACACACTTTCACAACTCGGACATTACAATCTTGATCGAAATGAATTCTTTGCTTTCATAATGCACTCTACTCTCAAACACACTCATTCAATTTATTCCTCAAGACACCTTAATCACTATCTCAACTTATGGCTTTTGACATTCACTCACCTCCTGTAAGCCCCTCTCTTTCCCAAATTACTCTAACCAATCCTTTCCTTTGAATTTTCTTCCTATCTCAACTTGTAGTTTGTGAAAATTCACTTGTAAGTTGCATTATATTCACATCTTTGTAAGACCATATCTTTGCCAATTCACTCTACCCAAACTAAGTCCAAAATCCCTTTCACTAATTTGGACCGAATATTTATCTTCATGGTTTTTTTTTTCTACTACAAGAGGAAAGAATAAAGCATGAGGAGATGAAATGATACATCTACCAATTAGAAGATCTTGGAGGTTGAGATGAAATGTCCCAACAAAACTATTGCAAATGGATGAAATGAGATACATATTTATTTTGACATCTTCACATGTCCAAGCATCAACATGTGACACGCGGTATACATTTATAACTTGAAATCAATTTGACGAAGTATTTATGATCCGAATCCTATGAAGGGTTAATTGGTGAATAAAAATGAAATGGTTATCTTTGACACATGTCAAATCTCTTACACATAGGCATTCAACATGGTCTTACTTGTTTCATTACCATAAAAATATCATTTTGTCAACCATATAATGTTTTACATGATGGATTGTTATTTACACCTTGTAAGTACAATTGTAGTTAGACAAAAAAATTACACACATGATCTCACCCTTTAAATATCATCCAACTTACTGCATAGAGGTTTCAATGGACTTGTAGACATGAAATTATTCACTTAGTACTATTACATCACGCCTCTAGTATGTTGTTATATGCATGATTCCTAAGCAAGAAAACTAGACATTAACAACACTTGTTTTATTTTACATTGACATTGCTTTATCTTTCCATGATTTCATCCTCTACTTTTCTAGAATTATCCCTTTGCTTTTGGAAAACACACAATGTGTTACCTAGCTCATTACTTCTTATTTTATCTTTGGAGCTCTCTGGACATTAGTGCCCGAAGAAGGGACAGAGCACCTAGTCGCATTATTGTCCCCTTTGGGCGATTTTGTTAATTTCCTTGCTTTCTTATGTTTAAAATGCCACATCAATTATTATCTTTTCTAAACTTATATTTATCACTTTGGGTCAACTTTTAGGGTTATTAATGATGAAATTCAAGCAAAGGAATCATATATATATACATGACCTACTAACTATTCTAAGGGGTAGTTGGGAAATTAGGCAATTGGGTTATTACTTTGTATTGACTACTAGGCAAAATGGACATTTGAGGATTGCATTTGGGCTGCATTATTCACTGCATAGGAAGGGAAAATTATGAATTCCATCACACACATTATCTTAGGGGAAAAGTAGTTGTAGCCCGCTATCTCAGTGCAACTGGTACAATGGAAAACTAGCTTCAAGCGACACAATTCTATCACACACACACACGGAACTACATTGAGTCTAAAATATAGTGCAACACTTAGTGAAAATCACATTAGGGTAACCACCGAGGCCAAGTCACGACTCAAACATATGCATCTTTTATTCCATTTAATGTGTGCTTGAGCCTTGTGTAGGTAGTTAGGGTTTATTTTTTAGGTACAAGTGCGATAAGAGAACCCTACAAAAATTCAGAGTGACACAAAGAGAAGTAAAGGTGATATCGACAAACCTTGAAAGAACCATATACCGTAGCCATCACCCAAACACCATTTCCCAAAGCCTTCCTAGTCGTTAGTTTCTTCTTATGGCTGGTACTATCCAACACATTTTTATATCACATTCTTCTAGATAGAGCATGCACAACTAATATTGATCCTGTTCCACTATCACTCTAGCCTAGGTTTGATATGGAAAGTAAGTTATCAAATAAGTCACTCTTATCCTCTCATTACTCGCACCTATTTGTCATTGCATGTTGCATGTTGTATTTTTTTGATATTATTTTATTTATCTTAGTCCTCTAATTAATATTCAATTTCAATTAAATCATTTGGTGAATCCTCTTTTTGATCGAACCCTAGATTGCCATAGGATCCCTCATTTTGTTTGCTTCATCATAGCCCTAACCCTAGTAGCCTTAGGGTTTCTTTCTTTGGTTGTGGATTTTAATATATTTCATTCATCATGCAGAATCTTAGGGATCATTATCAATATCTATCTAGCTTTCCCATATCTCCTAGCTATCATAGCTCCCACACATCTTCATCTAGCACACCGACTCTTGAGTCTATTGTTCATTCCCAAACAATTGTTGACATTGATCCCCATTGTATATTCAAGTTCACATTCATAATTTTCTTGTTGAGTGTGCTTTAGTTGATGATGGATCTGGTCTTAATATATGTAACATATCTTTCCTCCATCAAATAGGGATTTCTGTTGCTGATTTAACTCCCTCTACTCTATGTATTCATGGTTTTGATAATACACCTAAGCAAGTGTTGGGAGAAATCACTCTACCCATTACTATGGGGCCTTACACTCTTAATTTTCTATGTCATGTTATGCATAATAATTAGAATTATAATATCCTTTTAAGTTGTATTGGTTACATACTATGCATGAAATCCCTTCTGCACATGCCATAACATACAATCCCCTTTTAACACATTCTTCCATGGATAATGCTACAATAGATTCCACACCTCATGTTACTAATCTTTGTGATATCCCTCTCATACATGATCATGAAGACACTACTTACATTGCACATCATTCTCCTCTTGTGATGGACTATAATGCTACTAATTTACATGATGAAATTTATATTGACACTCATATCCCCCTTCAAAATGTCACCATGATCATGTCTTTCAAATCTGTTGCTTGGAAAAAATCTCGATGCAATTCTAATGATCATATGATTTTGATTCCAATGTTACATCACTTGCCATAACCTCCTCACCACAAGTAAGAACAAAATGTGATGATTTGATAATGATTCCTGATGCTTTTCCCTCACTCACTTTCCAAACTTCTATGCATGAATCATATACTATGGATACACCTCATCTTGTTGCATCCATGGGGAAATCAATTCCCCTCTTTCCAAATTTATGTCTATGATCATAGGGGCTAGTACATACAACTTTAATGCTTCCAATCTTCCCAAATTGCACATATTACTTACCAATGTTCCACCTATTCTAGTTTCTTCTAATGACCACACTCTTATTGTTTATGTCATTACACTTACTACTCATGTAGTTGGGATCTTGGACTCCATATGATTCTCCCCTCACTATGTTGACAATGTTTTTGGTAGCTCTTGTGTTATCCCCCTTGCTACTCGATGACACACTCTTGTTCTAGGTTCAAACACAATTGTTGAGGGCACACTTACCTACATGAACCTCACGTTGCACACATACAATGGGGGAATTTTTTTCTTACCTTCCCTAGTTATAATATTTCTTATTATAATAATACAAAAACATTAAGATATTTGCAAAAATCCAAAAAGATTAACTTAGATCTTGGTTACATGTATCTTTGTTTGCTTATACTATTCCATGTCACACTTAGCTTATAATGTTCGCTTGAGTCATAGTATGTCATATCCTTTTACATACACACATGCACATTTACATGATACTTTGAGGTGAATGCAAGGCATCCACATGTTATCACATGATGTATAATGCTTGACATTGTTCTCTACCAATCCCATCGAGGTTCCTAGGAGCATCTACCTTTCATACCTTTCTACATTCACGTGCTTTATCTTTGCAATATCTACTAATTTCATTCTTATTTTTAGATATATATACATTGTGATATACTATCAATTATCGTAATATCCTAATGGGAGTAGACACCCCAAAATTACTCACTTGTTCCTAGTGCTATCCTAATACACCCTATTATTCACCCATTTGTGATTAATTGATTAAATTGATTAATTCATACACATTGCACCCTTTGGATTAATTAAATTAATCCCATGTACCCCTAGTACCCCTTTAGCTAAGTTAATTATCATTTATTAATTAAATGATTAATTAATTAGTTAGTGTGTGCACATCCTAGTCAATTGCCACTCAGTCAACAACCACTTGGACTCCACATCCTCATCCTAGTTAACTACACTTCTAGAATCCTAGAAAGGTGGGGGTAATTGAATTGCACATACAACCACCTTTCGGATGTAACTTCTACAATTAATTCCATCATTTCCCCTAAATGCCCAGAACCGCTATTGTAACCTCCAATGCTATTTTTAGTATGTACGTTCACCCTCTTGTAACCAATTTTCAACTATTTCGCCTCTATAAAATGCAGGCCTACTCTCTAACAAATCCTCTTGGATTCATAACACACTTACTTTGTCAAATTGTATTCCAACTTTTACTATTTTGGAAGCAATAATCCTAACCACATCTCTGTGTTCATAGCCATTGCACCCATGTTTGGAGGCCATTCAAGAGCACCCAAAAATCAATCATTTTGCAAGGTTATACAACTTCAAAAGCTATCATACTAAGGTTTGCATTGAAATGTTACAGGAAGGTTTGCATTGTTGTTTGTTTATCTTTCATTACTGTAGTTTTCATAGCTTACATTTTGGCACGCCCTTGGGAGTCTCACCCCATATTCTTTTGTTTTTGTTTCTTATTCTTGTGTTTCACAATTAATCTCTTTTTTGTCCAGTTTCTAGGTGCAACTTTCACAAGTTGTGTGTTTACAGTGTGTTTTCGGGAAATCAACAATTGTTCTAACAAAAACAAAATAACTTGCTATATGGCTATTGTGTTTACATGTGTTTTGCATATTCTACAATTTTGTTGATTTGTAGGTTCTGGATTTTCCAGTTCTGATTTATACCAAGACTGTTTGTGATGGTCTTTGATTTTTGATCACTTTTTGAAAAACAATCTATTTTATGATTTCATATTTTTGCTCAATTTGCTAAAAACTCGCTACTCCCTGCTATGTTTTCTAAAAAAAAATATCTACACATAGAGAAAATATTAGATTTATTTAAAAAAAAGAGAAAATATTAAACATTTTTTTATTTAAAAAAATAGAAAACAAAATTAAAAAAATATAAACATTAAAACCCTAACCTAGACTACCCCACTTTTTCGTGTCCTAACATGCTTGAGTTTACTCCATTATGCGAATATACCCATAATAGTTTCGTGGTTTTGGTGAAAAATAGTTGGAAATGGTAAAAATATTAAAAATAGTTGGAAATCTGAATGGCGAATCTCTAACTTGTTTGGTGAATACCCTCTGTCGAATTTGACTGTAATGAGGCCCAAAAATTTTCATTTCTTTTGCATGCCTTACCTTTACGCTCAAGTTCCTAGAATGTGTGACACTTGGCCACTTAGAGGAACAAAAAAATGACACATGGTATCTTATGTTTTCTCACTACCATTCTAGTCTCTACCTCCTCACTCGACACCATGGACCCGAAACTTTATTGAATCGGTTCATTCCGGGCTTGGAGTCTAGGGAATGCCTTTGACTTGGGAGGCCTAGAATCCTACCACGTGTCTATTTGATGGGCAGGAAAGGATTGATAACTTTAATAATAAGGAAAAAATAACTTATATTTAATAATCAAGGATACGCCGTTGGTTGCTATTAATTTTTTTATGTCAGGTATGTGTAGCAAGTAAGAATGTGTTTTTTAACAAGGCCATGATATGGAAAATCTTGTCAAGCTAATGTATTTTGATAAATAATGAAAAATAGTATGGGGGCCTAATTACTATGTCTAAAATTAAAAATCACATGTATTTATAGGGTCTTGGCAATTCTCATCATTAATCACAACAACAACAACAAATCATTCAATAATCGATGATCAAATCGAATAAAGATGCCAAATGGTCATATTTGAATGCATAGTTAGCACCACATGCGTGGGAATAGGGATAAAGATGAGTGCCGAGTATGCCTTTGCATGCAACTATGGAAAGCAATAGAATTTAGAAATTCTAAAAACATGCCAAAAACACACGAACCGAAAATCATGCCACTAAAAGAGAAAAATTAGTTTCCAATAGAGAATAATCGTGCCTTAAATATAGAACTTTCCATTTTTTGGATGCTTGGATTTTAGAAGATAGACCATAATAGTAAAAATAAGAAAAGTTGCTACAAATCTGTAAGTTTTTTTAGGAAACAAATATGTAGTTGTCTTAAATCAGCCTGGGCTCAAAGGTGATGCCACCTGTTATAATAGATGCTAGTTGTGTTTATATATTCTGGAAGCCACGACCAAGACCCTTGCTTTAAATGAAAACAAAGGATGAGGATATTTCCGGAAAACACCTTTCTGAAACACAAGAACTCTCCCACCGTAGTGAAACTAAATAAGAATATCCTTTTCCTCGCAGAAAAACATTGCAACATTGCATGGGGCATCCTTGCAATTTATTTCCAAGACCAAACATTTCCTCTCCTCCTTCCAAACTCAAGCTCGAGCTCAAACAAAATTATGTCCTTCAAATGGTCCCCATCTACAATTGGTGTTGCAAGTAGCACCCTCTCTTTAGATACAACCAACCTTGGTCTGTAGTGAGGGAAATGGTCTCTACCATATCTTACAGGTAACAACACAAAATGCACAATAGCATAATCTTGAGTGTTATAAATTCTCACACCCAACACAGGTTCATATGACATTAAGAAGAAAAAAATTGTTGCTGAAGACAACGGGTCCATAGAAGAAACAATCTCTCAATCGTGCCACAATCCTCCAAGTCCCTAGTAGAAGAATCATAAATTTCTATAGTACCATTTTTGCATTAACTCTAAATCTATTAGCACCTGCTTGAACCACTTTGTACCCCTTGTTTTCATCCACAACCAGAATGCCCTGTGCATAAATATAAAAGTTCCATTCATTAGCTGATAACATTCGAGGAAGCTTGAAGGAGGTTCTAGCCTTCAATGGATTACATACCCTTGAAACATGACTCGATTCACTGAAAAAAATAATATTATCCCTCGATGTGAATCTTCAAACCATACCCCATCAAAGCATGATAACCATGAAAAGTTGAGAATTTTCCATGTTCTACTGTAAAAGTCGTATCTCAGCCAATGATGACCACGATCATGATTTACAAGTATCCATGGATGTTTGTTCCTTATTTCGCTGTAACGCCTAAAGAATCGGTGGAAGTCATGAGTGATTTCCATTCCTTAGAAACTATAGAGAACCTACATATGGATTCTAATGGAAGCCAAAGCAATACATTTTCCCAAAAATATGAGGCAAGTGAGTGATCCCATAGAACATGATTTCCATGTTGTTCCTCATTCTTTGACATTAAATCATCATCCATTTCAGGATTTCTCTTTTTCCTTTTCGGTGATAGATGAAAAGAAAAGGCAAAGAAAATTTAGTGGCGATTGATGATGTTAAAGGAAACACACAACAAAGCACATGATATGAGTAGTAGGGGTTGTAGGTTAAATGGCCAGGTAGGGTTTCAATGCCTACATTGGAAATAAACTAGAATGAAGAACAAATTCTGGTCTTTCAAGAAGGAGAAGACAAATCAAAAGGCACGACACTATAGCAATGTAAGAGTATCCACAAGAATAGGTGCTGCAAGGAAAAATATATTTGTTGAAACATAAACAAGAGTATCCACAAGAGTATCTCATATATTTGTTGAGTTCCAGAAACAAGAGCATCTAGTTCCACAAGAGTATGTCATATATTTGTTGAAACATAAACATTACATTACATAAACATTACATATCATAACATAGGCATACCAAAAAATCTATAAGCCCTTAGCCTATAACTATATTATAACATAAATATTACATATCATAATATATTTCTTAGTTCTTGTGCCACTTTCCTAACTACATCGATATCGAATATTCTCGCTAGAGTGTTGGCTAGGGTTAGTAGCAAGACACATTATTTATCAATGATAGCTCTGCAGGTGTCTGTTAAGTCTTGCCAGGTTTTAATCACCTCAAAAGATCGTTGCAGACTTGCAAGGATGGAAGACACCATTTTGACTTGATTGTCCATTTGAGGGGTCACCACCGGGATTGATTTCCATCAATTTCCATATCCACATCATTTATAGCAGCATGTGGAGAATCCATAGGTTTAGGTCTGGGGATTCTGGATAAAGAATAGAGAGTTCTAGTAATACTTGAGAATTGGTTGCTCAGACGGGAATCTAGTTAGAGCTCTGCAGAAGAAGTTCCAAGAGAATGAAGGGGAACAATGGTAGCAATGATCGACTAGAGAGAGGGGGGGTGGAAGCACCATCAGAAGGAGAACTAGAAGTAGAGAGGGCAAAGGATTTCCCAACAATAACCTCGTCTGAGTCCATATCAGAACTAGAAGAAACCACGATGTATTTATGGCTTGATATTGGTTCGATGCACTCAATTTGGTCCCCCATGATTTTGCAAAAGAAAGCAAGTGTCGGAAAATGACCATGGGCCTTGAATTTATAATTGTTGAGTGAGTTCTTCGACTGGACCTTTACACGTGTCAACCAAACCTAGGTATGAATTGATGGTTAATATTAAATGTAAATCATGGTAAAAATTCACATTTAAACAGCACCATGGCCCATGGTCCACTATCCCACATGCCTCCACCTGCCTTTTAAACATCCTTTTATCATGATGAATATGATATCATTAAGGATAGAAATTATACATCAAATCAATAATAACTTCCTTCAAAAAAACATATCTAGATAGTGACGTCGGTGAGCAATTATCGATAGCCTCACCGCCTCGGCCCTCGACCTGAATTTTAATTGAAATTAATTACCTATTCATGACACATGTAAAGTGTGCCACTGCTAGAGATTTAATCGACACCCTCATAGTTAATAAATGTCTTATCAATTTTAATTCTTGGTGATGTTATATTTTCTAGCATGAAGGTCAGGAAACGAGATATTTAATAAATATGGAAAAGACTTATTTCATAAAAGCGACATATTTAATAAATATGGAAAAGACTTATTTCATAAAAGTGACATATTTAATAAATATGTATATTCAAAAGTTACTAAGCTTTATGAAAAGGGCACTTTCCTGCAAAATATATTGAAATGACCATCATTGCATTAGAATGATCAAATTTGAAGGGCTCCCCATACTTTAATTTGACTGGCTAGGTTAAGCTTTACCCATGTCGTAAATGAGATATTAGAAAACACATTACCCTTCAACAGAAAAAAATGAAAATGTTAATTTTCTTTCAATATATATCTGATTAATTTGAATAAAATAAATATGAAAAAGGTCAAAATTATGAAATATATAACATCTAATAATAATTTTGAAAACACTATATAAATGTGAAAACACTATATTTCATCAGTAATGACATCAACAATTTTGAATTCTATTTAAAAACAACATTTTCGTTAGTTATTTCAATTCAAATAGTAAATAATATCAAGCAACATTTGATTTTATTCATATTCATTTTCTTTAGAAAGACTTTCTTTGATCTATTCTCATCTTAAATCTATGGATATTTGGTTTTGTATTTTGAAAATTGAACTTGTGTAAATTATATATATATGTATAATATATATATATATTTATATATATATATATATATATATATATATATATATATATATATATATATATATATATATATATTGGAATTTGGGATGGTCTCAAAATCATCTTAAATACGGAAGGGCCTTAAATATATGTTGTCGCCAATCTTTTTAAGTGTGTGAAGGGCCTTGTTTTTTCTTTTTTGCCTATTGGCTATTTATTGTGGGTCGGTTTTTTTCATTTTCATCCTTTTTTCGGTGAGCACCTATGGATTCCCCTCGAGTTCCCATGTTGTCTTTATTTTGCAATAAAAGGGAAATGGCTTTCAGGTCGTCTATATCGATAATCGTCTACGACGGATCTTCAAAATTGGTAATGGTAGCGATCTGGAGGCAATTAAATTGGTTTTGGGGGAAAAATATCTATTTGAGGATGGATGGTGTAGGGTTAATAGTAGTGTGGCCTCGATTTTTGTGGAAAATATTCTGATAATTGAGCCATCGAATCTTGATGTGGTCAACCTTGCTCTCCGTTGGGTTGGCCGTCTTTTGTAAAAATTTGGTTGCAGAAGTGCAAAAGTGTAATGTTGCTTTTTGGGTAGTGGGGAGGAGGTGAAGCTCTGGGGTGGCGTGGATTTGAGCATCTTTAGGGAACTGGAATGTTGCCATGGGGAGCTGATGGCCTTCACAGAGAAGCTGATGGTGTTCAACCGTGACAAGAATGCTGGAAGGACGCGCTTCAAACTCCCTAATTTGGCTGCCCTCAATTCTCCCATCGAGCCAGTGCCACTTTGGTGGATGGAAATCCATGTGAAACTGTAGGGGAAGCTTATAATCATCTTTGGCATGGTTGGGCCAATGAAATTGCTTCTCAGAATGTGAGGAGGGTGTGGTTGAGAGGCAGGGATCTCCAGTTGTAATTTTTTTGTGTCTTTTGATTCAAGGGGATTAATCCTTGATCTAAATATATGTTGTAATGTCTATAGTATAGTATAGCTATAGTCTTCCTTCCTTTTGGTTGGCTTTTGCTCGATATACCCTACAGTCATGATTGACGAAGTTTTTTGCATCTTCATGTTGTATATCGAGGTTCGACCTCTCTCTTTTGTAAAGGGAACAGGACCCTTCAACCCACTTTAACAATAAAAAAAATATAATATATATAATGTATTTAAATTATATTAATTCATCTGCGTGGCATGGGCGAAAGCGGGGTGATAGATTTTTAATTTATTGAAAACTTTAAATTAATTTAAGAAAGAAAGAATCTAATTTAAGAAATCAATAATGTAAACACTATATAAATGTGAAAACACTATATTTCATCAGTAATGACATCAACAATTCTGAATTCTATTTAAAAACAACATTTTCGTTAGTTATTTCAATTCAAATAATAAATAATATTAAACAACATTTGATTTTATTCATATTCATTTTCTTTAGAAAGACTTCCTTTGATCTATTCTCATCTATGGATATTTGGTTTTGTATTTTGAAAATTGAACTTGTGATAGCTTTTTAATTTATTGAAAACTTTAAATTAACATATATATAAATATATATATATATATATATTAATATATATATATATATATATATATATATATATATATATATAATATAGTAATACTCAAACAAAAACCGAATCTAAAATATATATATATATATATATATATATATATATATATATATATATATTGATGTTTAAACACTTTTTACGGAGCTATGAACTGGAGGGTTAAGGGACCCCACCCTTACAACTATACTCCGAACAAAAACTAAACATAAACCAACAACACAAGGCCCCATTGAATGGCCCGCACAGAGAAGAAGGAAACACCATTTGAACAAACATAAGTGGCTTCAAGACAACGAATACACATGGCCAAAAACCAAAAAAAACAAGCTAGAAAAGAGAATTAATCCTCATCCGAAATAACCACCACCCCTGAATTTTGAAACTAGAGACCCGCTTTCTGCCCCCTCCACAGTGCCAAGCGCCACATCCGTCGCATCTCCCTTACCTCCCGCCTCGCCCGACTACCACCACCGTGAAACGCCGCCTTCCAGCTACTTGGCCTTACCTAGCAGAAGAAGAAAGGCCTCCCTGACATTATCCCAAAACTCATTGAGGTGGTCAATGGCCGAGTCGATAGGTGAGTGAGCATTAGTGAGATCCAGAGGAGGTAGTCTACTAGGGTCCGGACCACCATGCAAGAAAAAACCATGAACGACCTGTGTGTAGTAGTAAACTCCCTATGATACCGCTTGCCAAGATAATCTTCCCTGCACCCAGTGTCATTTGGCTGAGTGTCCGCCTCCTCCACCCAGAGCAGAGGGTCTGGGACATGATAGCTATCCATTTCTTCATGCAAATTGACTTGATGGATAGGGTAAATAAAGAACTCCGTGACAACCATGACATCCTCCTTGAATGGATGGAGCAAGAGGCAATTAGAAATGAATGCCATAATGAGTTCAAAGTTGACTCTGGTGTTGTGAGAGTCTTACATATAGGAATCTCCTATCACATGCTCAATGGCCTCAACCTTGAGCATAGAATCATAGCAAAACACCTCTTGAAGCCGCCTATGCGGGAAATGGCCAAAGTAAAGGCCATTTCCCTTCTCTCCCCCGCAGAGAAATGAAAGGAAACCCCAAAAAAACAATTCTCTCGCCACCCAAAAAACCTAACAAACAAAGGTAGGGAGAGAGGAATGCGAGCGACCAACAATAATAAAGGCCCAAAGTGTGGCACATGCCACCATTAATTCTTCAAGCTTTATGTGTGTACCACCCATCATAAATGATAATATCTTCCAAGCCGTGCCATCAATTGCCTCGTTAGCTAGGTGATCGGCAAGATAGTTGGCCTCCCTATAAACATGATTAATACTCTAGCTATGCAATTTTCCAAGCCAAAAAAGGATATTGGAGATATAGAAATTAAGGTTCCAAGAAAGGGCAGAGCCCTTAGTAATCGTGTGAATGATTACTTGCGAATCAAAACTTTAAATTAATTTAAGAAAGAAAGAATCTTATTTAAGAAATCAATAATGTAAATACTATAAATATATATTTATATAATAATATATATAAATATATAATATGTTGGGGCCCATCATATATTCCAATTCCAATGTCCATGACCAACAATGAACAATTAATCTCGGAGTCTAGACTCGAAATTATAATTCATCTTGCCTAAATCGGAAGATTCACATCCGTGGGGGCACGACAAAAAGAAATCCATGGAATTCTTCCACGTGGCATGGGAAAAAGTGGGGGTATATTTTTAAAATGTTTCAACGACCCCCAAAAATTTCAATGGCCAAGTCATTAAATGCCCACACCTGTCACCTGCGGACCCAAAAATTTATTATTGAATCGGTTCATTCCGCGGGCTTGGAGTCCGGGGAATGCCTTTGCCTCGAGGAGGCCCGGAATCCTGCCACGTGGCCATCTGATAAATAATCTACATTGTTCGATATATTAAGATCAATGACACATGCTCTATTCTAGGACAAAGGCCTGACACACTCACATTTTGAATGGAAGTTCCCAAAATAGGCCTAGCTAAGTGACAACTATCATCCACTAAATGGAATTTGATTAAAGACTAAATTTGACGTCTACAAAGTACAGTGAAAGACCTAATCGTTTATAGTGATGTTGACATTTGAAATTCTGTTTCTGGAAGGCATACTGCAATAGAAGGCATAATAGATTCATAGAAGTTACGGACCGTGTAAGACTCAAATTTTTCATATTTCTAAGTAAGTGTCATCCTGCATTTGAGTCTTGATTCTTTAAATATTTTATTTTTATAAGTAGCACTTGTATAAGCCTTCACTTTCAAATATTTCAATATAAGGGTTGAGAAATTAGGGTTGAAACTTGAGGGTTTACAAAATCCAAAATTCCAAGCATGTCTACTTCCACAGGATCCCAAAGTGATAAAACCAAAATCCCTTAGTGTCGAGCCTTCTTTGATTGTTAATAATTGTTTATGCATAGATTCGTAATGTACCCAAAAAATCTGTATTGACAAGGTGGATTAACGTAATGGATATTATATACCATTTCCAGGAGGGTTTCATCCATTGTCTCATCGCTATCGAAGCCAAGGAAAAATACTAGCATAGAAATGGTATCCCTGACCCACGATTTAAATATGTGAATTGCATACGGAGCCTTCCCTTTTGGTACCTCTGCATCAAATGTTAATTTTTGTAAAAACTCATCTCTATCTTTTTTATTTGTGGCATGATAATTGCTAGCAATTTTTTCTAGGTTTATGTGGACGGTTCCTAAATATTTTCTTTCAAACCCCAACACATTGCCAAGATTTACCTCCATAATGTACAAAAGTTCTTGTCCGTTTCCCTTTGCAACAATTGCTTTTTTTTTTTTGCTCATTGTAATTTTGGGCACATATATTGACAAATTTAGGGTAGGGAAAACCTCGTGGAACATCATGCGTCCCAATCTAGACACCCATGTTATCCAACCTAAACCTTTAGGTCTACCTGATTTCTCCGAAAGTCTACTTTCCCTCATCTTTGTCTCAAATGTGTATCTAAGTTGTGAAGCTCTTGTGCCAATTATAGGATCATAAATATCATGATATTCATTAGTAAAACTAGGGGTTTTACTTTTAAGAAATTTGGTGTATGGGAACAATGGAATTTTCCCTCTAAGAATTTAGTGGTTAAAAAGATGTGGAACATCTCATTTCCCCATATCATGTGGACTATTTGGAAAACATGAAATGTTTCCATTTTTGAAGACAAGTACATTCTATCATGGGAATCACTAACGATCTTGTGAATGATATAAGACAAAATGTTATCAGTTTCAAGCCTCTTAAAAAGAATTGGCAATGCAACGAGGATATTAGACTTCTAGAAAATGGAATATTAATATATTTTCTATCACAAATCATCTGAATAAAATGGGCTCTAGAGAACATATCAAGTGGCATCCTCCAAATTCAGGTTGGTTGAAACTAAACTATGATGGTGCCTCCAAAGGAAACCCAAGTAAGTTTGGGGGGGGGTAGTATTAGAAATGATAATTTCCATGTGATCAAGTTTTACGGTGGTCCTATGGGTATTAATTAAAACCACTATGTTGAAGCCCTTGCTTCTCTTTGGGGGATTAGGATTGTGAGAGATATGAATGCTAGAGATATTATTATAGAAGGGGATAATTTAAACATCACCAATTTATTGAAGGATAACAACCATATAAGTTGGTCTATAAAAATCATTATTGATGAATCTAATCATATCCTCAGCACATTTCATAAATGTGAAATTCATCATACATATAGCGTAGGGAACTATTTAATTGATGTTATGGCTAATATAGGAGTCACTATTAATGATCTCAAAGTCTAGAGTGATGATGAGAATCCTCAGGAGAATGTAATCAATATAATAAATAATGAAAAGGTGGAACTTACTAGAGACTTGGGCTTGGAACACGAAGACAACTAATGCCTTCCCTTTTCATGAATCTCTCAAATAAGAACTATTACTTACGGATATTTTCTGGGGTTGAGATGGGTGGTGAACCTTGCAGAGTCGAGCTAATGAAAATTGATGAATGCAGGAACAATGAGGAAATTTGGATAATCTTAAGAAAGGGGAATTTACTCACTTCATGGAGATAATTAAAGGACATGATTTACATCTGTCCCAAGAATTGGTAAAAAATGGAATGATAGAAAGGTTACTTACAAGGGCAGGGTTTTTGATGTCAATGAAGAGATCATTGCTATGATAACTAGTTTCAACTAAAGGGATTGAATTTTTACAAGAATAAGATTGATATTGATGCAGAGGAGCGGAAATTTATCAATAAAGGTGAGTCTTTGGTGTGCAAGAATGGGGTTTTGTTCATGACTCCTTTCCTCCTCCCTACAACACGATGGCTCTGTTGGTTATGAAATTTATCATTGTGGAGGGTAGATATATGGTAATGCCTTCTTATCACATTATTTTTCTTAACCATTTACATAGAAGATACTCTATTAGCTTCCCATTTTTCATCCTTCACTCCCTTGATCACTTTATGAATTTAGTTAAATGGGGAAACCGTGTACATCCCCTACACCAAGTCGTGATTCTTCTACTCTATAAATTATTTGACTACTCCATTCTTGACCCTCCCCTTCGGGCCTTTTTACCCCTTCCATTTCCTTCCCTCCCACCACCTCCACATCTCTCTGCTACCACTTCTATCTTCCCCCACTTCATCTCTTTTTGTCCTCCTCATCTACCCTTCATGCATTCCCATTCATTCCCATGTCCTTTCATCCACCCATTTCTTTCCTACCTATTATCTTTCAATTCCACCTCCACCCCCTCCCTCTCTTCTTCCTATCATCACTCCCATCTCTATTCCTTCTTCCAAAGAAGCGCCAGTGACACCCCTTTCAATAGGCCTTTCGAAGCAAGAGGGAAAATTCAACGCCTAAGGATGTTCTATCCTACTCCCCATTCATGGGAGAAGGTGAAGCTATTTTAGGTCTTATTTCCATTGGAAAAAGGAAAATCCATTTCAGTTGAAGACCCTAAACACAATTTTGATAATGATGTAGAGTTGAATAAAATCAAAGCTCTTAAAGGAAAAATATATGCTAGTAGGCTAGAAAATGGTGATGAAATTGCTGACAAGCAAACAATGATGGACCTTCTCAACCATTTCAAAAAAATGGAGAAAGAGATGGAAGGTATCAAGACCAAACAATGTGACATCCTTAGCATGCAAAAAAGCACCTTGGATTTCTTCTCCCTCTTCATTTCTCAATTTGACATCCTCAGCAAGGATAAAATCAACAAGGGCACCACTTTTAAAGACATAAATAAGGGAATTGATAATGTAAAAAAGACCATTTAGAATCTCATGAAATAGTTTGGGAATTTCCCTTCCTTTTTGAGGGTGTTTTGGTAGGTTTTTGTATCTTAGCTGATTTGACGAGATTGTCTTTGTGCTGATTTTGTGTTGTCTTCACACTATTTTTGTGTTGTTTTGGATTTATTGTATCTCAGTTGTGAAGGTGCCGACTTTGTGCTGATTTCATGCTGATTTGGTAATGTTTTTCACTAGCATTTTCTCCAGTCTTGTTTTGGTTTTCTGGACACTCATCATATATCTAGGCTTTGGCCTTTTTGTATCTAGGTAGGATCCCAGTCAAAAAACCTTTACTCTTGATAAAAAACAACCAATGACTTATTCTAAATAACAAGATGACAATAGAGCCATACTTTCTTTAGTTTATCGGGTTAAACATAGTATTATGGATGAAACAAATGATAAAACATGACTTGGAAAATTGAAAAGAAGGGAGTTATCTTAGTGAGTGTCCTCATTAAATCCAATCTCATTGTTCTATAAGATTACGTGTCAAATAATGATCCTAGTTGATCTTAAAACTTGAATAACATCTTGAAAAAATATTCATTTGAGCCTAAAAGATTAAAAATTGTCCTCGAGTTTCGGAAGAAAGCTCAAAAAGTTGGCCCCAATTCTAACACAGTCATTGTTTAAAAAGGATCTGTAAGTGAATTCATAAGGGTCCTACTTGTAATACCAAGAAAATACTTGCAAATTCATGAGAGAGGGATGAGATTTTATAGGGGGATAGTCCATCAAGTGGCTTGTGTAAAACATTATGTCAAATTCAATTGTAGGTCTTATCTAAGTGCTCGACACCGAGGAAGAATATACTAGATCATTCTTTCCAAAAAGATGCTTCCTTAGCTCGATTGAAGGCTTCCATGAGGGAGTTTTCATTTCTAAGTAAATTACCATGGTCATCCACCATCCAAGGAATTTTTCTATAAGGTAAACATCAAATCAAATAGGATGAATCCATAAAGGGTGAAACTTTTTCATGACTAGGCACATGTGTGATAGTGACAGAATAGAAAAGACAAAAGAATACATTGGCACAAAAAAAATCCTGTGCACGCCCACATCTTCAATTGTAAGAATACATTGACACAAAAAAAGAAAAGAGTTTGCTTTTCTTACTCCACTCATTCAGCTCTCCATGCAAATTTTTTTCTTATCTATCTCTCTCTTTGAAAGTTTGACCTCTTATCCTTGAATGAGCTTGACTTACTTGTGTTAGTCCTTATCTAGATCTTAAATTCCTATTTTTGAGTGATATTCTCAATCATACATGCAAAACTATAGGATTTTTTTGGTCAACTATGATCTTTAATAGCTAAAGGTTTATAACACAATACCCTAAGCTATTTTAACTCTCCTCCCACATAGTTACGAAGATAAGACATCTCCTATTTACTTAAGACACCAATTTTATACTTTTACAACCTTTTACATCACCATTTAAAACTTTTCAAACTTAAAACTTGGAGGGAAGATATAAAACTCCTAGTACATTCTAAGAATGCCTTATGAAGGCTGATTAGGACTTGTTCACGCCCTTCCAAATATCTAGATGATGCTCTTGCTTTAGATTCTCTTCCATTTTTGGCAAGCCCAAGATCCTTTGTTGCACATATTTTCCTTTTCCGATAAGTTTTGGGGAATTTGGATGTTTTCCTTCATGGAATTTTTATATAAGTATGAGGTATTGTCCTCATACTAAGTGGTTTTTGTCATTGAGTTGAAAATTAATTATTGTAGCTCTAGGTTTTCATTTTCTAGAAAGTGTAAAATCTTTGAGTTTGAAGTTGTAATGCTAAGGTGGTTGCACTATACAACCATTAGTAGGCATTGAGGGCATCTAGTCTATGCCCCTTTTCAAAACTAAAATTCAATAGAACATATCTATTTTGATTCAATCATGAGTTTGGATTTGTATGTTGAATGTTTGATTAATGAATTATAAATTTTACTACAAGTCTTTTTTGTTTATTGCATCTATATCTAATACACTAGATCAATCTCTGGTTATTACATCTCTTTGGTTATTGAATTAATATTGTTTTGTAGTACTTACCTTACAATATTTGATATAGTTATAAAATCCTTGTTACAATATTCCTGTTGAATGAGTTTTTTCCCCTTTGAGTGTATCTTTGGTGTATGAAAATTAAAGCAATAAACACTTCATTGGAATTATTGCACAAGCATTTGTGTTGAGAGTTATGAGGGTTGTTTGGTAACATTTGCATGAATTGAGCATCAATGAATGCAAATTTCCCTTTAAAATTTATTTTTACTTAACTTCATGTTCTTTGCATTCTGAAGTAGCAGGATAACTTAGAAGTTGTTGGCACTTTGCTATTGCAAATCAACCATCATCTACTTCCCCTTCCTTATAACTAACATATCCTACCATCATACCCCTTACAAACACATTAGATTTGCATATCATACATGTGTTTTCCTACAAATTGCATTATCCTTTGCTCATTATAAATGCATTTTCCTTGATTTGTAAAGATTATCATTCTAGACATCATTGAGATTCTTTTCATTTAACAATTGTTCAGAAATGGTGTGTGTGAATCATATTCCACTATCTTTAGTAACTTGTGTATGATACACCAAGTATATGTGATCCCTTTGTTACAATCATGTGAGTAGTTATTGCATTCATCGCCATACTAACCTCAGATTGGCCCACCAATAATTTGAGGAAAATTGAATTACAACATCTTTTCCTCATTCAAGTTACCCCTTGGTCCTCTCACCCTAGTTTAGGAAAAACTAAAAGTAGCAGGATTAGGCCATTCCCCTTTTACATGCCTCCTAGTCATTTCCAAAGACATGGTGTGAAAGAGAATGTCGATGTATCCCAGGATACAAACAAAATACCCCCAATCTATCATTCTTTGAGCCATTTTTCCTTCAAAATTGTTTCTAGGTCCTAGGGTGTAAAGCTGGGAACAAACAATACCCCTTCTACGGATCCATTGGTTTCTTGGTATCCTAAGAGTGATGTTTCTCGGAGATGATCCTCACCTATTCGGTCATCTCAACATACTAAGATTAAGTGGGTTATTAAATATAAATTTTTTATTTTACAAGATAATAAAACAACAAGTAAATAACATATATGCATCTATACTATAAGAACAAGCTAATGTGGAACCAATAAATTAAAAAATCATCTAATAATAGAATTACATCTATGTTCCATGGAGTGATTAGACGTATATAATTTGGTTAGCTCATACATCACATCAACTATAATTTTTGAATCATGCTAATCTACTATCATTATATACAGTTCAATTATTATGATAACACAAGATGCAAGGTGGTAATAAAACATCCCATATATATATATATATATATATATATATATATATATGCAATTACAGGAATTCCCATTACAATCATGTATCACACATTTTCCTCATCAAACTTATCTATACTAGAAGTATCTACACTATCTCGAAGAGGTAGAAGATTCTTTCGGGTGTTTTTCATCCTTATGACCATGACCATAACCTATATCATTGCACCCACTCTCATACTACACCCACATTTATATAAATATTTACATAATCTGCTAGCACGATTGTCAATTTTCTCAAAAGATCATATCTTGACTCCATCACATGAAGGGTCATAGGTTTCCTATCAATCTCAACTTGACATTCATCACACTATCTAACCAAAATTGTAAAATTAGTAGTTGTTACTTCTATAGGAACATTTAAATGGGCATGCTCACCCACAATACCGTCAATGTACTCTAGTAATCTCATAGTGTGAACTAAGGCATCAACAATAATTATCCAATAAGAATTACCTCGTGATCACAAGTCCATATATAAAATTTTAGACATCATTATTATCCATAATGAATATACATTAATAATTTTTAATTCACAACACATCAATCAAAATCTACTTACTTTGAACCAAGGTTGTTGCTAATGCATCATCTAGAGGCACATATGTTAGTGACATCCCATCACCTCCTATTGGTGGGGGCATGTATGCCCAACTTCCTCCCATATGTAGTAGCACATCTCCTCCACATCCTCCTCCTATTCAACATGTACCCTACACTGGGTGTCCTATGAATAAGAAAAATAATAGCTGGTATACACCCATTCACCACTAAGTATATCTAGTTGTATAGTTGATGCCATCCTCTTCTTCCTTCACTGTGGGTGGATCTACCTCATCTACTAGTGGTAGAGATATATTGAGTGCTATCAACCTTTTCATGTCTCCCTCTTTATATGTTGCATGTAATGATCTCCTCAATTGGTAAGGCACCTATGTCAGCCAAAACTACCATGTGATCATCTTATATTAAAAATTCCCCATGTCAACGTAATCAATTATCTATCCATATGCTACCCTAACTCATTATAGATAAAGGTAATCCTATTCCCATCTTGAAAAATATCTATATGGTCTCTATATTATCCCTTAAGATTTAATATGTCAAACATTCCCAATACTCCATGATATGGATCCTTGATTACGTTGTATCACCCACTTCGCTAAAAATCTATGGATGGATGCAATGGGATTGTGGTTATCCCATCAAATGAATAATTACAAAATGTTCATAAGTAAAAACATGTAAAGTGTCATGGCTCACAATCCACCTCCATGGTTCTCCAATACAAACCTATACACATATTTGTAAAAAAATTCACCAATACAGATTGGACCCACATATAACTAACACCTTCATCCTCAATTGAATGGGAATCTCTTTCAAGTGGGATGGAATATAAAACCTACCTCTATTCATTGTTATAAAGGAATCCAACAATTAACATATACATTTTTGCACCCACAAAATATCAAATTTTCAAATGCATAAGTTAACGCATTCAGATTAGGGTTGATTGAGAGGGAAATCAACCACATAAGTAAAATATAAAAGGACATAAACACTAACTCATTACAGGATATTTCTTGAGATCTTGGATCATCAAGGGAACACACTCAAACACTTTATAAGAAGAAAATTTTGACCTTAGAATTGAAGTATCAATTCCTTAGAGCACACCAACAAGATATAAGGCTAAATACATCTCTATTGTTTCCCTAGATCACTCTTGTGTGGTATAATTTAATTCAAAGATCATTGCAAGTAATGGAGGCCTTTTTACGGTCTTTCTAAAAACCATTTTTTATGCACATTCACACACAACCACTAAGAAGGATAACTATATAGGTGTGAGTCATTTCTATAGTATTGCTATGTAGGCATCTCTATTGTGGCTCAACTCAAATTTAAATTAACCCCTTTTAAGTCACAAGAGGGAAGTGAGTATTTAAAGAAAAGAAGAATATATGTGCAGGTACAAAATTACAATCTCCATATTTGATCATGAATTCTATATCCATGGACATATGCACACTAGGTGTTAGAACTAAGTTGTAGATCATGACACTATAGGACAAAATCAACCAAAAAGGATACACATTCTTCGCTTTTTTCTTTCTTATGTGATCCTTTCCAAAAACCATCTCTATATCTCTAGATTTTATAGAAACACGATGAAACTTTGACAACTAATGTAGTCAATTTTCCCAACCATTTAATTCCGGTGTGCACCAACATATCACCCATCTAAACTGGACACTCACCCAAGGTGCGTGAAGGTGCCAAACCCCTATGCTATGTGAGATTTGTCAAGAATGTCATCATAAATGACAGGATAATGCGTAATGGCATATGCATACATTTTATAACAAAGATAAAGAAACTAAATCCATACATAGATGACCTATGCTATGGCTGTGAATATTAAAAAGAACCGATAAGATTCAAATTTTTTCCACAAATATAATAAAGAACATAGATGTTGAGATCCATCCACACAGATATTCAAAAAAACATCATTATATTAATTCATCAACATTACAGTAGCCAAATACATCAAGAAACCCATAAATGGACTAGATACATCAACAAAGTTTCAATATTATCCTATAATGGACCTCCTCATCTTATAAAAAAACTCCCTCTCTTCTGTCTTTCACCTCATTGGTTCCTAGTTTGAGGGGGGTTACCTTCACCCATGCTTGGGGCAACACCACCCTCACTTACACTTGACATAACCATTTCCTATTTTTGTCAGCGTCACTTACCAATACAAGCCATGTGACAAAAGGGGTAAAATGTAGACACCAAAATTGGGTCACACTCCCCTTGGCCCCCTTTCGAATAACCAACTTAAACACATTCACCTAACCATGACCCTTATACCCCACATTAATATTAATTTAATTATTTACAATTAAATTAATACCCATCCTCACCCCATTTATTAATTTAATTTAGTTACTTTAATTAAATGGATGCACACCTCACCTAGACACCTCACCATAGACCTATTCATAACATGTTTCCATAAATGAATAAGACTTAGTTCAACCCTAAAAATCAATGCCTATTATTCCTCTAACCACCTTCCTACTCATAAAAATATAACGTCCATTTTGATCCGTGAGAAAAAATGGACAGACCTGGCCCAAATGATTTGAAGATTTGTCATTTTTAGCAAACCTAGGGAATCCCACCTTAATCGACACGGTCATATCGAAACCGATGCCGGTCAACCCGAAACTATGAGCGGTTACCATTTATTCATTTTGGTAACCTTGTTTGAGAGGTTGGCCACATTTTCAAATTTGGGGAACAAAAGGAGATCTGCATGCAAGTAAGAACTAGAGCTCTTTTGCACATCTAAGTAGCCATAGCCAACATCAAGATAGATCTAGAGGTATCACTCTCATGGTAGCATTATAAGAAGCACCATTATGGCACCAAGCTCCATCCCACGATCAATCATCACCACCACATAGCCATTGGACTGTAATATCAGTAACTACATTTATCACTGTGTTATTTTATCCTTGTCCTATTTTAAAGGTTTTTGTCATCTCTGTTATCATTTTCTACTTGCATTCCCTTTTCCCCACTATTCCTCTTTCTATAAACTCAACCATTCCTCCACCACACCATAAAACCACATATACCCGACTTCTACATATCTCTGAGTGTTCCTAAGATCCCCATATACCTCGTCATTCCCTCTGTCATCTTTGCTTGATCTCAGCTCAAACCCCATAACCAAATCTAATTAAGTTTTATCATCCTACCTCTACCAATGCCGGTTACCCATAACTGTCATCGATTCTTCCTAACCATGATCGGTCATACTGTTGGTGCCGGTCTCTATGTTTCCAACCTTTGTGTAAACCAACAACAAACCTACCTACCAAAACAACCCAAACACCTTACCCAACCTTGCTAAGACCATGTTTGTGACCTGCAGACCACCTGAACAACCTGCAACCTGACCTGAAGACCTTGACCCACATAGTTTTTAGTATTTAATTGGATCGACACTGATAGTGATCTGAGGTACCTAAATCAAAATACTAGCACTAGATTCATTTATGTACGTATTTCAGTTATTTTATAATTTGTTTTATAAAAATAGTGGATTGACATAAATTTGGAAGTATCACAAGTTTCTCGGATATAGCACATGCTAGGTAGTCCTTTGTAATATATCATTTAACTCTTCTTTTGTGGTCTTGTTTTCTATCTCGGTAGGTGCTCCTAGCCAAAAGGAATCTCACAGATCAACATCGGATCGAGAAGTCGAACGTGTGCATAACCTCCAAATCAACCATCGCAATGTATTCCTCCTCACCCATAACATTATCTCTGTTTCTTCACATTCAAAACGTAAAGAAAAGGGTGAAACACTCACACGACTTAAATCTATAAAGATGGTGGTCATGAATTACACTTTCTGGTTTCACTACGACTAAAAAGTCAAATTCCTAAAATAACAAGACCCAATGACATATGTGCCCCTACAACATGAGCTTGTTTACCAAATACTTAAGTTCCATGTGATCCATGTAAAAGATAAATGGAGTAGCCAATAGGTACTACCTAAACTTATGCAACACATAAATCATAGACAATGCTTTGCACTCCATTGTGGTGTAATTCTGATCAGTTGGAGTTAACTTTTTGCTTGCAAAACATAAAGGGTGATCAACAATCCCTTCTCCAGGATGTGCTAGAACTACTCCAAATTTCCATACCGATGCATCCACATGCACATGAAAGGGCTTGTCCCAAGAGGGAAAGTGAAAAATGGGTGTAGTAGTAAGTTTCTCCTTCAATGTATCAAAAGCCATATGCCATGCCTCACCCCAATAGAATTTACTCTTATGTTTCAACAACTCCTCTAATGGCATAGAGATCCTAGCATAACCTTTGATGAATTTTCTGTAGTAACTTGTATGCCCTAAGAATCCACACACCACGCTTTGATTGGTAGGCTCCTCTAATCCCAAGATAATGACAACTTTGGCAAGATCTACCAATAAGCCTTCCTTGTAAATAATATGACCTAGCAATGTATCGAAAGGAGTAGAAAAAACACATTTCTTAATATTTAGAGAGATACTTAACTACCTGCATCTCTCAAATATAAACCACAAGTTGTCACAGTGGTCCTTGACCAATCCATACACTGTCCAATCATCCAAGTAAACTTGTAAAAACTTATGAATAAAGTCTTGAAATGCCTGTACCACAATGCGTGAGAATATAACAGGCACATTCTTAAGTCCAAAAGGCATAACCATATAAGCAAAACTTCCCCATTCAGTGGTGAAAGTAGTCTTTTCCTGGTCCTCCTTTACAATCCTTACCTAGTGATAACCTGAGAATCCATCTGTAAAAGAATAGATCTCCCATCCTGCTACACCTTCCAAGATCTCCTTAGTGAAAGGCGTTAGAAAAGGATCTATGACACATGCAACATTCAAATCTCTATAGTCTACACATATCCTTATCCTCCCATCTTTCTTGATACTAATCACCATTGGGCTAACCCATTTAGACTCTTCAATAGCTTCAATGATCCCAAATTCCAACATCTTATCAATTTCCTCTTTAACCTTTACACGCAGATTAGGATTCATCCGATATGGCCTCTTCCTAATTGGGTACACACCTTCCTTTAACTTAATCCACATTTCTCCCAATGAGTGATGTACTCCTTTCAATTTAAGGAACCGTGCGGGAACAAATCCTGGAAGTCATGTAGTAGTTCAATTATCTTTGAGACCTCCTGGTCTGTCCAATAATCACCAATGATAGCCTCTTTTGGTTCCGCCTCTATACCAATGTTGACCTTTTTCATTTTCAAGGGCTCATGGTAAGCACACACTTGGTCATCCACACTATCCAAAATATTGCGCATACCTTCTATATGATCAAAATATAGGTTCTCTATTTCTTCATCTTCTATTAGGTACACCATCTTTCCATTTTCTTTCTCTAGACGGGCATGCTAAAAATTTACTTCATCTGCTTCTTCCTCCACGAAGTGCCCCCAATTCATATTTACGGTAAGGCACTTGACTTCTGCAACACCTCATTCACTAATGGTTTAGGAATTAGGTACTAATTTTTTTGAATAATACCCTTTGTCACCTCCTGCCAATTCCCTATTTGATGACATAGCTCCAAATAAACATACCAGAACATGCACAACCCTGCAAGGTGGAATATAATTATACACCCAAAAGGAAGGGGGTAATGCATCGGGCCTACCATCAGAATCTCTCACATTCTTGGATGTGGAATGAGGCAAATTTCTTCCCATCATATTCATGTATCTTATAGGGTTCATTACACCGAGAGAAACCTAATAGAGAACACAATTCTTACTTCATGCCACTCTAGAAGATTGTCTTGATGAGTCATCCACTAAAGAGATGTTGTCCGTGTAGTGTATAAACAAACATATTTATGTGCTCTACTTCACAGTCCACTTTGGACTTCCATAGTGCGCAAGAAGACATCAAAGTTACCTTCTCCTATGTAAATGGGTAGCTTATTTCCTCTCAACCATCTAGCTGAATGTGATTTAACGATAGGAGTCACAATGCCTCTTAATTATCTTACAACCAAATCATAAGTTTCATGTTCCTAATTATCACATGTAATGCTAGTTGTGTCACTCATGGAATGAGCATCATCCCACTGAATGACTCCTCTTGATGGATCAATAACCTTGGGTCTCTGATGGTGCACACATAAATCCTATTTATGTCTTCTTCCCCCAAAGGCTCGACATAAGGTGCAGACCTCCCATATGCGAGTGTAATAATCATGCACTCCTTCTTGTTCACAAAGCTGATATACCCCTTGTTGAAGCGTAAATATTCATTATTCGCATAACACCAAGGGCACCCAAGTAATGGGGGAAGTATATCTTCCTCAAAGCAAGCACTAAGACTTCAAATTCCTTGGTGAATTTGGCTACTTGAATGGTTATGGAAATATCCTTCAAAACTCCCATGGGCATAGTTTTAGTCTTGTTTTCCATGTACAACACATTGGAGGATGGCTATAATGGTGTCCTTACCATATAATTCCACACATCTAGGGTAAGAACATTTACCTCTGCCCCTGTGTTAATAAGTATTTTGCTTAAGATCCATCCATCAACTACCACATTCAACATGGGGGATAACTGGCATTCAAGATCTACCTCTCACGCTTAGTCCTAAAGCATGCGGTACCTTTCCTCTCAACCATTCCCACAATAGAGAAATGATATTATTTTGGTGAAATATCTTACATACCTCTTTGACATCTTCTAAGGGATCTTAGCATCCCTTTTCTGTTCAAAATTTCTGCGACTTCTTTTTCAAGCACTTGATCTCTCCTTGAAAATTTCTAATCACCTCCATAGTCTCCTGGTAAACTTCCTTCTGATAAGTTGGATCAGGGTACTTCCCATGTAATACCTCTTCTCTTGTAATGAGAGGCCTCTACTTTGGTATTTATCGGCACGTGTAGCTTCACTCGTTCAACTACTAATATATGCTCCAACTACAGATTAAATGCTACCATGGAAATGACCATGGGTTCAACGTGCTTCACACTAACCATGCCTACGCCCTTGTCCTACTTCTTTTGATTCTAAACCATGTGATCATATTGATAAGGTAAAACCTCATGCTTATGTTTATTTCCAAACCACGAGAATTGCAGAAAATCTAGGAACTCACGCTTACATTGATCCATAGATCCACAATTAAAACAAGTTCCACAGGGAAACTCACTTCTCCCTCCACCGTGACCACCACAACCTTTGAATCCTCCTTGAAATATTCTTCCCCTACCTCCACCATCTTCACGGTCTTCATGATGATGCCCTCATTCTTAGAGCCGGTCACAATGATACTCTGGCACACACCAATATCAATTACATCATGGATCTGGTCTATCAACCGGAAATCCTTTGTATCATGGGTTGTAGATGTACATATCTTACAATAACAAGACACATTATTACAGAGTGTGCGTTACAATAAAGGGAATCTACTTGGATCATGGTCCCCATGATAGATCTCACAACTACGATGACATGGCGTGCACCAAATTTTGAGGGAAACTATCCTTGGTGTGTCCTTCTACTTCACAATCCATGCACCAAATCCCTCAGCGAGTTTCATGTGTTGAGTTTGCAGACAACTTCTCAAGTTGCTTAGCCATGGAAGCAATCTATGCTTCCAAAAAGGGACTTACCCCAATATCAATGCTCCTGATGGCCTTAGCATGTAAAGTAGAATTCAAGGTTTCACATGTATCCATGAAAATATTATGTGAAATATCTCACCGAAGGGTGTTATCAAGCCACCCAAAACCACTGAGCATGTTGAGATGGATGGATATCATAAGAAAGCTTCAATAAGAGAGTCTTAAAGTGTACATCATACTCTCGCACACTCTCTACCATACCTTGTTGAATCTCCTTGAGTGCGCTGATGATTTTTACTCAAACTTAGGAATATGAAATTCCACCAAGAAGGTATAAAAACGTAGTATAATCCACTACCGTCTGATGGGGGTCATACTTACGGTACCATCTATACATGTATCCTTGCAACGTAGTTGCAAACCGGCTTGCCTTTTGATCCAGGTAGTGATCCCCTTAGCATGCCATAGAAATTCACACTTGTGTACGTGCTCGTGGCATCCTCAACACCTTTATAATCAGACAAGTGAAGAGACATCTAATAAAATACCTGTTGATGGTGTTGTGGTCCTTGTCCACCAGACCCAGGACCTTGATTCCCTCCTGTGTTTCCTCCACCACCAGATCCACTAACTCTACTAACTCTTGACCCTCTAGATCCACCAAATTATCCTCTTGTAGTTGGAAAAGGGACTAAAGAAGTGTTACTCTGCATTCCCACCATTGTACTAAATTGATCCCCAACATTCTATGAAGTTAAAATACCTCCAGACGTGATACCCACGTTCTGTGAGCCCACACCTTGTCTGAATGATGTGCTTGACAAGATACCACCAAACATAGGAAATGTCTACATGGCCATAGATGGGTGTAATGTAAAATGATATCTACCTAATGTTTCTTGATTACCAACGCTAAACGAACTAGAAATACTTGTTTCAGAAACTAGAAAACTAAGCACCAAGGATTGGTTGCTAGGTGGGTTCAAATGTGCTCCTATGGTCCGTGTCCTCTCTCCATCCGAAGATATCTCATTGGAAGCCGAGGGATTTATCCTCATGTGTTTTCCAAGATGGGGTAGCATAGACTTCTCAGGTTCCATTTCCTCCGCGTGAACCTCAAATCCTTCCCATAAAGTCTGCCTCCATACATCCATCGCTCCAATAATCTCACTCTTTCTCGCTAGTTCCCTATCCTGAGATTTATTATACTTGAGTCATATTTCCTCTCTTTCCACTTCTATTGTAGGATCTTCCATTTCTCACCACCTCTACTTCAGCACCCCATGCCTAGTGGGAGTTAAGAGAGCCATAAGAAATGCTTCCAAACTCAAAGTGATGATTAGGATCTTAATGGATAACAATACAACACACAAGAAATATCCTCTTGGTTCTCGCAAGAACTTGAACTTAGCAACCTCTGGGCAAGAATAAGTAGAAACCATGTACTCTAACATATAGTTAGTCAACACACCACTCCACCAATGATCAACAACACGAGTCCAAATCAGATCAACATCATGAATCCACTGATAATCTTCTTGGGTCTAAACACAAGGTCAATAATACCAACTCTTCCTTGAAGCATATGCCAAAAACCATTCATACAGCTCTATTGGAAAATAGAAAAATAAAATCTCATAGATCTCATGATATAAATGCTCCTCTAACCATTTATGTGCATCAAACTCAGGTCCAGTGTTGAATTCTGTGTAAACTCATCCTTCGTGTTCTTAAGCCAAGTTCTTACACTATCCAAGGTAAAGCGTTCGCCATTACACACCATTCTTGCAATAGATTTAGAAGAGGCCCCAAAAATAGACCAATATGTAGTCACTTTCCCAACCCTTTAATTCCTAGGTGCACCAACATATCACCCAATCTAAACCGAGTGCTCACCCAAGGTTTGTGAAGGTGCCATGCCCCTCTACTATGTGAGCTTACTCAAGAATGCCATCATAAACATGAGGATAATGCGTAATGGAAAATGCATACATCTTATAACAAAGATAAAGAAACTGAATCCATACATAAATGACCTATGCTATGGCTATGAATATTAGAAAGAACCCATAAGATTCAGAACTGTCCCAAAAACATAATAAAGAACATAGATGTTGAGATCCATCCACACATATATTTAGAACAACATCATTGTATTAATTCATCAACATTACAGTAGCCAAATACATCAAGAAACCCATAAATGGACCAAATACATCAACAAAGTTTTAGTATTATCCTAAAATGGATTCATTATAGAAGTTACAGTAGTGATCACATACATCACTCTTAGCTCTCTTTTCACCCTACTCTCATTCTCTCTTTTGCACACACCACCTTCTCTTTCAAATTCTCTTCCTCTCTCTTTGCTACCATGTAAATCAATACATATTAAGGGGTTCTTGGGAATCCTCTCTCCACTACCTATCCATCATTCAGGTGTGAACCACATGCCAAATGTCATCATGCCCCACCATACTCAAGTATCCCCAACATTCAAACGCCAACTAATCCATAACTAACTCCACTTTACAACCCTTAATCTGTCATGATACCCATATTCCTCGGGATGCAAGTCTTCATGATTTAACCTTAGCCTCAAATAATCCTGGCCGTATCTCCACGTGCACCCTATTGCAACCCCAAATGTGGTACAAAATACAGCTAAGTCATGGGCTTGTTTTGCATGGGCATGAACCTCCGCTCTTTCCCTAAAGCTACTTCTGCACAAGACTTTACACCTTACTAGCGCACAATAATTTTTTTTTTGCCTTAGGTGTAAAGCCTTCTTAGGGGCTCAACATTACCCCACACTATTTTGATTTCTGATCACATAAATATTTTGTGCTTCTATGAAAAAAATTGCAAGGACCCAAAACTGGATAAGGAAAAAATGTTGCATGGTTCAACCACTAAGTGACTAACTGGAGAAGTTCAGGGAACTCCACATCTATCTCATCCTTCAACTTCTTCCATGCTTCTAATTCTACTAAGGCTTTCCCCAACACCTCTCCTACCATGCTAGGTACTTGGTCTAGTGTGATTTCTTCAACCTTCCCCTTGAGTTCATTTATGACCACCACCAGCTCCACGTAGACACCCTTGAACTCATCCATATGTTCTGTGATAGAGTCTCGGAGTTCACCAATGTGAAATTCTAGTTTTCATGCTTGGTCTTAATTTTTCCTTATACATTTTGGTGTCAATAATTAGTTAGGTGCACTCGGTCTTGTTTGTTGGGACCTTCTCCTGCAAGGCCTTGAGGATGACCTCCTCATCTGCTACCCATGCATTGACAATTGGATCGCACTTCCTATAACTGTTGAAGCCCCTGTCCACCAAAATATTTTCCTCCTTGAGTTGGGTGAGCAAGTCCTCCAACTTTGTAATATGGGCTTGACCTTTTTGTTTTCCTTTTCCTTGGTAAGATCCTCTGGTGTGGTCCTCACTGTTCACTATGTTGGTCAACAACATCTCCACCATATCTTTTAGGTACTCCATCTCATAATTGTAACATGTCCTCGCTTAGCTCGAAAAAATTGGACATTGTCCCAAGATCTTCTTCACTAAGGCACCATCTCTGTCATAAGCTTCCTTGGTCTGCGCCTGCTCACCTTTCAATCCTTGGTGCAATCTCTTTATCTCCTTATTCTTTCCCTTCGATCCATGAACAAGGTCCGACAGTCACCCCCACATCTAAACTCCACCTTATGACCTTCTAAGACATCTTCTACAATGCGTTACACACCTGCTCATCAGTTAGGTAACTTGGATCCACCACTTTGTAAGTTGCTCCTCCTTTCTTCTTTAAATGAATGGTCTTGACCACATGGTCGTTGACCTCAAATTTAAGCTCCTCTGCATGATAATGTAGATTCCAACTTATCATCTTCTTCATCATTGTCACACCCTCATCTTGGTCCAATAAATCCCAAGCATGTAGCCACTCTAGGGAAAGGGTACTGAACCTTGTGCACAATACCTTCATGATATTATCCATGAAGTCCATGTGAGGGGACAGAGGTGTCATACAATAGAAAAGTGATAGGTGAGCATGAAAATCATCAAGCAGCCTTTCTCCATACCCGACCTCCGAGGTCGTGCCAAGACAACCGGTGAAAATGAGATATATGTGGATATGGAAAAATTAGTGGGCAATCCTAAATCCTTGATACACAACAATGGGATCTGTGAATCTAAAGCAAAGAAGGCTCTTCTAACCTGAACTAGTGTTATGGATTGGTTCAACACTATAACCATTCGGAGGCTCCAATCAATGTCGAGCTCTGCCAAGATCCTATTTGTTGGTTGTTGGATTCGTGGAAAGTGACATGTAGGTGCTTTGTATATATTTCTAGATAAGGTCATGAAAGTGGTATTGATAGGTGTAATGGATTTACAAGAAACTATGGATGGTTTTCTGGTCTGACCCAGAAAGTATTGGCTTGATCGGTTTCTACGTTCAACACAGAAAGTTGTGTGATGATATCTAGCGGGAGTGGTGAGGATTTGAATACTAGTGTACGCAAACTAGTGTCTATGCTTAATTGGTTTGCAGGCCCGTTGGGTTGTGGGACACAGGGATCACTGGTTTGTGAACTCTTGGTTGTTGTGGACTGTTATGGTGATGTAAAGAATCAATCCCATATTTCGACTATCCAGTAGTCGTAAGATTTTTTAGCTTCTATATTTAGTATCAGGAGTTGTCCTATCTTCTTGGAATACCTCACGGGTGTCCTAGCAACTTGTATGTGTAGGCCTGTATCTATGTTAGTGAGAAGGTCTCTTGTGTCTGGCTACGGAATTAATGGATCATAACCAAATGTTTGTTCTCGTTCGGGTTCTTGTATGGTCATATGGGCATCCTATCAAGGTAGTCTATAGCTGGGTTGGTTTGACTAGAATTCATATGGTTTTTCATCTTCAATGTTTAACACTCTTAATTGCTCACTAATTGCTTGTGGGTTTGTTGTTATTTGGAAGATGTGAATTCTAAGACCTTGATCTATATCCGCTAATGCCATGCAGAGATTTGGTTGGGGTATCACTGGTTCAAATATGTAATCCATGGGCTCTCTTAGTCCCGTAATAGTCATGCAAGAAATAACCAAACTTAACTAAATGAATTAAACTAACTACGAAAATGAATCTACGCTATGCTTGTTATTTTTGTATTTTCGAAGATATAAACTTGAATAATTTTAAAGAGAAACTAATCTAGTAAATTTAGATAACAAGTAAGTAATCTAAGAATAAAACTAAAACAAGCAAGGTAGCAAGATGTAGCTATTTTCCTGTGCACTTGTGAGTCGATACAAATGTAAATATCTAGCTTATTTTGATTGAAAGACCTCCAATCTTACCTCAGAAGTGAGAAAAAAATCATAGCTTCTCAGAAGCTATCATTCCCACTGATTCCCGGCAATATTGAAAGCCACCTTTAACAAAAATGAAATGATTCACTACTCTATTTGATATATTATAACTGCAAATTTGACAAATCAAACATGGAGTTTATAGTAACAGAGGCAAATCCATTTTTAACGTAGCTTGTCCATTCAAAGTGTGATTTCTTCATTCCTTTGTGTTCTCATGAATCAGAAAGGTGAGAATGTGACAACGGCGGTAGAGGGAGAAGATATTTTAATAGTGGCGAGCTTGTATGTAAACCGAACAAAATGTAAGTAGGAGATAGATAATGGAAGATAACAGAGCTTGGTTATGTGATTCCTAACAAGATTGTTTTAGGGATACGACAAGACACACCTAAAATTCTAGGACCTATTCTTCTTGTGACAAAATAAAACTATAACTCTAAACAGAATCAAGATTGAAATGAATTAAATCTAGAACTAAATTGTATCATGCTAAGATGGTTGTTTGGAGAACAACAATGGAGTAAAATTAAACTAGAGAGATCAAGTGATCTCTAAACCAAAATGAGGAGCCTTAAACTGAGAGGCTGAGAACTGAGACTAAGTCTAGACCTATTGATACTTCTTAAGGAACTTCCAAATACACTGAATAATAAAACATAGAGAGAGAGGGGCCATTTGCTTGTAAACAAGCTTAGTATTTATAACATTTCTACTCACCAGAAGGCAAGTCCAAATTGCCATGCTTTATCATTAAAAATGGAGCACTACTATTACAAAGTGGCTGGAAACTCTAAACAAAGTAGAAGCGGTTGAGAGTTACAAGTGCAACTTGATTTTTCACATTCTTGAGTACACTTGGAAGGTTACGGAAAATGTGGATAGGACCGCCGCCCTATCCGGGACGGCGGTCATGGGACCTCCGCCTAGGTAGGGCGGCGGTCCTGTAACTTAAGGACCAAAATGCAAGGAAAAAGGGGACAAAGGTTAGAATGAAGCATGCAAAGGTTGGATAAGGAATTTTAGGATGCAAATGTATACTCGGTGAGCTTTCTGGATTCTGAACACCTTGCAAAGAGATCTGAATCATCATTGGGGTTTTCCGTAACCTCTTTCCGAAAGTACAAGTACATATAATTTTGGGTACATACATATTTCCCCCTTGGAGAAGTGTTTTAGCTATGAAGAGGCATAAAACGGCTGGGTCCGAGTATAATGATCCTGAAATTGGAACTTAGAAGTTATACGACACTGTGTGTCACAATGTCGCCATCCAAGTTCCCACTACCTGCAAAACGAAAGAGGGGACTCAAGTGTAGATAGATAAAAGAGATCGAAAGATAAATATTAAATTAAAACAAAATGAGGACTCACCATTTGCACGGGGGATAAGAAATTACCTCCGTCGGTGCTCCAACTCTATGTAAGAACACTCAAAACAAGATTAGAATACTACCTATATATATATATATATAATGAACTCATTTTACTATTCATTTGTGCGTATTGATTTGGTGATTTTTGAGCTCTGGGACCCATGGTAACAATTTTTGACGAGAGTATAGTCAAAACATTCATTGCGAGTTCGTGATCATGCCTCCGAGAGTAGGAGATCGACCCGCGAAGTCTCAGAGTTAGTTTTTCTCAATTTATTGTTTTTGAACCTAAAATGTAGAAATTTTGAAATCTTTGTCTTGGGGGGATCATTTTCAAAAATTATAGTGTTAAATGAGTCTCTAAGGGGGCGCCCATAGGGTAGGTTTTTATTTTGTCAAAAATGATGCTTTTTTCCCCTTTTAAAGTGTTTTTAGGGCTTTAGGGGCATTCGCTGATTTGGCACATGACCGCTGCCCTGCACATGGTGGCGGTCATGGGACCACCACCTTGGTAAGGAGGTGGTCATAGGACCACCGCCCTAAGGCGGCGGTCACGAAACCGCCACTTTGCACAGGGTGGTGGTTCTAAATAGAAAGCAAAAAAGGATGCATAATTTGAATGTTTTTGCATTTTTGATATTTTTATATGTTTTTGATGAGTTTGCCAGTTGGATTATGTTACTAACTTGCTCTTTTTCTCTGTTTTGGGTGGATGCAGAAGGAGGAGTATATACGGTGGAGCAAAGAGAGGGAGTGTGATTGGCTCCAGCAGTGTTAGACTTATTGACCCAGATAGAGCGAGACACTCTGTAGAGGGCTGGTATTTTGAGGATTTCACAGGTTCCTCATGTTACTCCTACCAGTCACATATTATGTGACTTATTCTCATATTGGGACGTAGACCGAAATACCTTCGATTACCAAGTGTTAGGGGTGAGTGGACTATCACCCTGGAGGATGTTTATCGTATCTTGGGGATCCGATTCTTGGGAGGCAATCTGACTCTTAAGACAACAAGATCTAGGTCCCAGATGGTGAAGTGGGCTACATATATGGGAGATGTTGTTGTCTCCATTGGTTTGAAGAAGGGGGTGAAGGTCCGATCTATTGCTGTTGCTCCTTTCCCCACCATCCGTAAGGCCATTATGGGTATCCTAGCCTCACAGTTGATTGGGGATAAAGGAGGGGATACTCTACTATACTGCTGGTCTCCCATGATTACACAGATTGAGGCTCATGGCTGTATTTACGCTTGGGGAGAAGACATTCTTGGGACCACCTACCATGACTTATACAGGGTGGTCAGACTATAGGGGCAGTCATTGAGTCACCCTACTCTAGTTATGAGTTGGGTGTATGAGCGCATCATTCCTTATGGGAGGGGTATACTAGCAGAGGATCTAGGGGTTGTCAAGGAAGTGAGGTGGATGGGGATGACAGTGCTCAAGATGCCACAACAACTAATGGCTTCACTGACTATTGTATACATGGAGGCCACTCCGTATCGTGCTATGAGCGGGATTATGAGGAGAGGAGACACATACATTGATTTCCTATTCTACTACAGGCTAGTTGGTAGACATGATAGGGAGGTTGGAGACCCACCCATTTGATCGAGTCCCTCAGTAGTTTGGCCTCCCTTACATTGATATGCTTCCTCCGAGAGGGGCCGGTGTACTGTGTCTACTCATGAGGCCCGGGGAGGTCCTAGAGGAGGCTGAGGTTGGATTGTGGTTACTCCTGGAGTTCCCATTACATTTATACGGGTGGTTCGTGCTCGAGGGTAGTTTGGTGCTCCTCGAGCACCCTTACTCTGATCAAGGCTACTCCACCCATTGATGTGGACTCAAATTATGAGGAGTTTACTAGAGAGGAGACCGAGGATGAGACGATAGGAGAGGGATTGGAGATGAGGTTGGTAGGAGTGATGAGGATAGCGATTCCGAGTGGCATGAAACTTAGGATATCTTGAGGGTGGAGAGGGCAGAGGTGAGCACGAGGAGCGGGAGACCTTGGTCTCGGAGAGCCCGTTGTCTCACTAGGGCACCGAGGAGATGATGAGTCCGTAGGGGTACGTCATTTCTTTCAAGATTTTGGGGAGGTGTTATAGTCGATAACAATGTCGAGTAGCAGTGTATATCCTAGATATCCCACCTGGATGCCTGGAGATCCAAGTGAGTTACTACTCTTCTCTCGACCCTGTTAGCTAGAGATTTTAGTTGATATTTTTGTTGTTTTGCTTTTTTTAATTTCATTTTTGGTAATTTTCTAACTTGTTATCTCCTTTTTATTTATAAGCATTTCGAGGGATGGCGGGATTTTATTTTCCAAGTGTGTGCAGATACCCTATTGCTCCCTCAGAGAACTCGAGCTAAGCTTACAGAGGACGTGGGAGAGTCTTCAAAGAATTGACAGACATATTGATGTGTTTTCCCTATTTGGAAGGTGGAAAATTTAGTGAAATCCCTTAAATCGAGCTAGCTAGATATAGGACTGCCGAGTTCCGATGAGGCGGAGTCATTCTCACAAAGTGAGACCATGGCTAGTGGCCGTGGTCATGAGCACTCCCATCATTCGGTACATTAGAGAGCATTGTCATAGTAGGAGTCCTAGACGCGGTCGTGCACCCTCCGAGGGATCCCACAGGGATTGAGAGGCCATTTGGTATTTTTGTAGTGATTTTGTTGGATGTTTATATGAGTTGTTTTTATATTTTTGGGCTCATTGAGTGTTTTGACCATGCCTAGTGCATGATGGCATTGTATATAAAACACGATATATATATATATATATCTTTGGATTTTGATCTTCTTTGTATCTAAAATTTTTTGTGGTTTGTCTTTCATGTGTACACTAGATGCTTTAGAATCTCTGTTTTATATGCTTTTCAAAATGTATGTAATGGATGACAAGTGATAACCGATGTTGAACATAATGTTTCTCTTTTGTTTGTTTTTGTAATACTGATATGAGATGATGTAAACATATTGTAGTCTTGAACTTTTAGCTTCTTTAGGAAATATTTGTTGCTTCTTCTTATTTTGGAAAAATGTGATGAATATTTAGTGATAATGAGATGAACTTACCCCATTCTTAACTCCACGCAACTAGTAAGATGTGAGGGATCAACACCAAGAGCTAGAAAGGGCGCAAATTGTGTGAGTTTGATTGAATGGAGATGATGAGAGAAAGAAATTTTTTTGATAGAAACCAAATTTGGACCTACACACTTACCTTACTTAAACCTGCTACATGGCTCATGATGGAACTTGCTTTTAGTTTATCTAGACTTAGATCCACAAATGGAAACTTGGTTGACAAAATCTGGTTTTGAGGATTTGATCTCTTTGGAACTTGGATGCTTAATTGCACTTTTCACAATACACTTTGTTTTGAATTTTAAAACACCAAGATTCATTAATTTGCATGAATGGACCCCCTATGCCCTGCCCCATGCTACTAGTAAGAAGTATGGGCTTATCACCAAAGTCAAGGCCATAGGCAAGTAAGGGAAATTCTTTCCTTTCCCAACCTCGCTTCCCAGAAGAGATGCGGCCTCATCACCGAAGATTGGTAGGACAAAGAAGTGTGTAAAATAAAATATTCTATATGTTAGTATTTTTTTTTTAATTATTTTTTGATTCAATTTGACTTTGACATTTGTGATCTATAATTTTGAAGTATCCTTATTTCAAAGAGACGTAAGAGGATAGATGTGACACAAAGAAGCTTCTAGAAACAGACAATAGGTAAGAACACCTTGAACTAGTAGAAGAAAATGAGTAAGACTAAGTATGCAGGCATTGGTATGATTTTTGTCAAGATTTTGTCTATCGAATTGATGAGAAGATTTGAAATCTTTTGATGATATCTTGAAAATTGAAGAGATATGATTTGAATACTTTTACCAATTTTTTAGAAGATTGTAAGCTTAAGAATAAGTTCCTTGACCACAACATTTACGAAATGAGTGAACAAAATGAACTAACTAAATGATTAATGCAATGTAGGATAACATAGTATACAATGGTGATTGATGACTTATGCGTAAAATTGTTTAAGATATAAGGAATTAACAATTTCATTGAATTCCTCACCTTCTAGTGTACATAAGAGATACACACTATTTCCATAGTCCTTCATGACTTGGTATGGGCGTAGCCTACTTAGGCCGGAATTTCCCTTCCTTCGCTGGTTTTCTTATCAATCCGGCTATCTAAACTTATAAATCACGAGAACCTAGTACGGTGGTGAGAGACATGGCCTCTACCCATTTTGTAAAATATTATGTGGTCGTGATTATGAAGTTATGACCATCTATTGATGAGGGAGAGAATTTCCCTATCAAGTCCAGGCTCCATGTGGAAAAGGGCCAAGGGTTTGTGATTGGTTGCGGGCAGAGCTCTTGGCCGATATGTGAATCTCATGGGAGAATTCATGACATTTGTGGAATTTTCTCACAAACTCTATTACATCATGTTCTAGGGTGGGCCAAAAATATCCCATTTGATGTATCTTATGAGTAGTGGCATGGCTACTAAAGTGGCCTCCACATACCTTGCTATGGGATTCATAAATAATCCTTACGGATTCTTCCATGTCAACACATCTTAACAACGTCCCGTCGAAGGATCTGCGATAGAGCACCTGTTCTAAGATGACGTATTTAGCAACGATGATGCGTAACTGCCTCCTTTGTTGGGATGTAGCCCCTTTTGGGTATGTGTGGTCCATGATGAAATTGATTATGTCGGTGTACCGATGAAATGCAAGTGATAGGAGGTTTAGTTTCGAAAAAATATACGCACTCATCAAGAAAGTCTAAATCTACCAGATCACCCCCATTTAATGGATTATTAGCCAACCAATCTGTAATGATTTTTCCCTTAAAAATTTTTGGTTTATAAATGTTAGCTCAAATTCACCCATTAAGGTTATGAAGCGTCTAGCCTTTTAAGATAAAGACCCTTGCGTGAGGAATGTCCGCAAGTGATCCGTTTTGACTATCACCCTTGTTTCTTGATTTACCATGTAATGTCTTAAGCATTTTGTCGCAAAGACTATGGTAAGACATTCTCTTTCTACCTATGTGTAACATGTCTCATAGTCGAGCAATGTCTGATTAATGAAGTAAACGACACGTTCTCGTTATCATCATCTTCTTGAGCCAACATGCAAGCTAGCGAGACATCAGTAGCCCGTGAGTACAAGATCAAAGGATGATCTGGTCTAGGGGGCATTAGCATGGGAGGAGACAATAAGAAGCGTTTAATTCCTTGAAGGCCTCGTTGCATTCATCAGTCCAATCAATGCTATAATCTTTTTTTAATAAATTGTTGATTGGATGAACAACAAAACTTAAGTCGAGATGAACCTTCAAATTACACCAAGTTTCCCAAGAAATGATCTAATACCAAACTCATCTGATGGTGGAAGCATTTCAAGAACAACCCAGATTTTGGCTGGGCCGACATCAATTCCTCGTGATGATATAATGTAACCTAGAAGCTTACCTCCTGTTACAATGAATACACATTTTTCTGGATTCAATGTGATGCCATATTTGATCAATCATGAGAGAATGATATGGAGCACTTTTGGGTGATCACAACACTTTTTGGCCTTGGCCAACAAGTCATCTACATAGGATTCCACGATCTTATGAATAAGATCATGGAATATGTATGTCATTTCTTATTGGTATGTAGTGCCAACATTCTTAAGACTGAATGGCATGACAACATAATAATAGGTTCCCTAGGGAGTTATAAACGTGGTCTTGGCTTGATCTTCTTCAGATATTTTAATCTGATCATATCCGGAGAACTCATCCATGAGGGATAATAGCTCAAATCCAGCTGTTGCATCAACAATAACGTTGATGGATGGTAATGGGAAGTCATATTTGGTACATGATTTGTTAATGTCCCGAAAGTCTATGCAAATTCATATCTTCCCATTATTTTTTAGAATGGGGATGATATTGGATACCCATTGTGAATAGTCAACTGGTTTGATGAACCCCACCTAGAGGAGTTTCATCACTTCCTCTTTCACCATGAGAGCCACTTTTGGCTTCATTGGTCTTGAATTTTGCTTGATTGGCTTTGCATCTGGTTTGGTGACAAGATTGTGTACTACGATATGTGGTGCAATTCCCGTAATTTATTTGTAACTAAATGAAAATATTTTGATGTTCTTTGAGGATATGAGTATGTATTTCTATCTCCTCTGGAGTTAAAGAGGATCCCAAATTCAAAATATTTGGTTCTTCCTCTATTCGATATTTATGTCTATGGTTCCTTCGATTAAGGAGGTGTTTCCCTCCTCAAATTTGGGAGGGGCTGGAGGTAATTCCAAATTACCTTCACTCTCCACCTCGTAGATTTCAAGATTCTCTTGCGGACGAGATTTTATCATGGGATTTCCAAAATAGGAAGAGGAGCATGGGATTAAAGAGAGATTCACTATGGAATGAGTTAGATGTAGCTCTGCAAAGGCATTTAGATATTCAAGGGTTACCTTTTCACTGTCAGAGTGACCTATAATGGTGGATTCACTCTCAACTTACATATGCGTTGATATCATGGTATTTTGTGAACCAAAGGTTCAACACGTATTGATACCATGAAATCTGTATCGGCCAATTCATCGCTTGGAGTGAATCAGGAAGCTGAGGTTGCCACAGAATCAGTGAGAAGATTTTGTTCTCATGGGATTGCTTCAATTGATATGAAGTCAAATCCCTTCGTTAGTTTTAGTACTGCCATTTTATAAAGTTGTAGGTGTTCAACCCTAGTCTCATATACCTCTGATAGTTGGTTTGTAACTAATTGGGAGTCTCTGAGTACTCTGATATTACTAATGTCCATCCTTTTGGCAATGATAAGGCCAAGAAGGAGGGCTTCGTATTCAGCCCCATTGTTTGTGCACTTGAAGTTTAATTTGAAAGTGAAAGGTAGAACCTTTCCCTCGGGTGAAGTAAGGATCACACCTGCCCCAACACCGAAATGACATTTTGCCCCATCAAAGTGGAGAGTCCAATAATAATTTGGAAAAATGGAAGTTGGGACACCCTTAGTCTCTACTTCTCTTGTCTCAATTACTTCCACCATACAAACTTCATCCACAAGTATGGAACCAATTCCTAGGGTATGTCCTATACCCATAGAATCAAATGGTAGGAGAATAGGTAGATCTTTCTCCAGTAATTTGATAATTTTTGTAGTGGTTCCTAGTGAAATTATTTCTATAGTGATGGGCTCATCTTTGATTGCTGGGATGCCTTTGATTAAGTTTGTGACTTCTAGTTCTGTCGTAGGCACTAGCTTCGTTTCTGGGTTTGTATTGACTAGTTTGTTGAGCTGATTTTTCGGGAGCTCAAATTTAGAATGGATGCCAGGTATTTTCTTTCAAATCTTCCAGGTGTATGTTGAAAGGTTTTGGGTTGCCTTGGGCTACAAAGACCTTTCCTAAGTGTAGAAATCTTACTTCTTGGAATAACGTGGAAGGGATTGCCTTCATGCGATGTATCCAAGGGTGACCAAGAATCATATTATAGTTGGTTTCGATCTATAATATAAAATTTGGTGAGGATTGTTTTGGGTCCTAAAGTGACTGGTAGCACTATTTTCCCGATTGAAGTTACCTTGAGGCTACCATATCCCTTTAATGTGTTTCACGTTGAAGAATAGTTCATTTCTCCATATCCTAGCTTTTGAAGAAAAGTGAAGGGGACTATGTTAACCACTGCCCCATCATTGATCATTACACGCTTAACATAGTTATTGTAAACCCAAACCTACAAATGTAAGGGTGGATTGCCTCTACATGATATTTTAGCATTCATTGGCATTTTACTTATGTCGAATATAAACTCAGTATCCCTATCTAGCTCCCATGGAGGGTAGACATCAAAGTCTACATGGTTTACTTGCGTTTTAGGGGGAGGGGTGATGTTGACGAGATGACCGAGACCTAATACTTCTAAGAGAGCAGCTCTATGAGTGGGAGAGTTCTTCAACAAATCCAAAAAGGAAATGTGAGAGAAGGTCTTTGTTAAGTCATTAATCAAATCATAGGTGCCTACTAGTTTTACTGGTGTTTGTTGAGTGTTGTCTGGTATTAGTGAATAAGTTGGGACTGGTTGAGAGGAGTATTCATGTGTTCTTGTTATAGTTTGTACTTGTAACTCAGTATCTAATTCTACTAATCCAACTATCTTGGCTTGTGGTCAAGTTCCTAATTGAGGTGCGACCGTTGGATTTGATGAAGTCGAAGCTTCATAATTGTTATTCCCTGTTATGACACCTTTTTTCACTCCGCTTGGATCTAACCCATTGTTAGAATGATTTGGGAGAGGATCATTGAAAATCTTGAGAGGTGCATTTTGAGGAGAAACCAACCCCTGGTAGGTATTTGATGTGGTTGGTATGGAATTTTCTAGAAACATATCTACAAAGAGTTGTCTTTGATCTTCTAGTAAACGCTCCAAGAATTTATTGTAATCATGGCAAGTTCTAGTATCATGACCTCATATTTTGTGAAAGCCATAATATAAATTGGGATTATAATTCCATGGTTGTTGGTTTAAATCTTGTTGTGGCCCAAAGTTTTGATTGGGCTGCTGATTGTTATAATTATAATTTTGAGGCTGTTGCCTTTGGTTTTGGTTTTGATATCCATCTGGGCTTCGGGTAGGGCCTTGTGATTGGATTTTCTGTTGTTGTTTTTATTGTTGCTATGGTTGTGGCGGATGATTAAAATCCATTGTATTGATTGTTAGACTAAAGTTGTTATTGCATTGATTGTAAGTAAGCGCCAAGGTGTTCACAACATTTGGTCTTTTGGCTTGATCAGTGACTCCATCTGTTGTAACCCCATGGTTTTTGTTAAGGACCTTGGGTCCTTGATTAGTATTTCCTATGTTGGGATAGGTTGTAGTGTTTTGATTAGGAGTAATTAATCTCCCGTTCATTCCATAAGTCTTACGATCGTTGTCTATTGTCGCTTAGATCTATTTGGAGAGCACTCTCAAGTACCTCATCATAAGTCCTTAGAGGGAACTTCTGGACTTCTTCTTTATCTCTCTGCTGAGAGAATGAAGGAATAAATCACATAGTTCCATTTGATCCATGTTTGGAGCACTTGCTGATGAGTATAGGACTATACGCCATCTTTGAATGAAATGGGTAGCAGATTCATTGTGCTCTTGCTTAATGTGTAAGAACTCCCGATCCACATTCTTAGTAGTTTTTCATTTCAAAAGCTTTGATGAATTCTCGACACAAGTTGTTTTTGAATGAATGTATCGAGGCTTCAGGTATTCTATAATACCAATCGAGGGCGATACCTTCCAAGGTTTTAGGGAATATTTTAGCAACAACCACATCCCAAGGGAGAAGTTCTCAAATGGCCGTGGCATAGGCCTTGATATGAGCATTTGGATCTCCCTCTCCCTTGAATTTAGGTAGATCGGGAAGAGTTCTTAGAAGAAGCATGACGCTTCGTATGGTGAAATCTAAAGGCTCTTTTAAATATTTTGAATAAGTCCCTACCACATAGGTTTCAACCATAGATGGTGTTTGTTGAGGGAGTGGAGGTGTTACGGGTTGTTGATATGACATAGCATATGTATTTACAGGGGCATAAGGAAACCCTTGTGGTTGAGAAAACATCCCAGAGAAGAGAACATATCTCCTTGTGGTGATTTTGAATAAATGTTTAAGTAGGGAGGAGCATTGCTTTGATATGGATTATTTGGTACTAAACCGGGAGGTATCATATTTTCAACTGGAGCAATGTTTGAAAACACGGTTCTAGTTGGTGTTTGTTGTGGATAGCTATACGATTGTTGAGGAGGCATGCCTAATGTGCATGTTCCCATAAGGAGGTCAACCTGGCTAGGATGATGTAGAGGGTTGGGAGTTCCTGCTTGCCCCGAGTGTGAAGCTTGATTTGCTTGAGCAAGTTCTAGCCCTCTAACCCTTTCAACTAGAGCTGAGATGAATTCAATTGGTGATGATAATCTGGTATTCTATCATGGTGGCTATTGTGGCACCCCTTGAGGTTACCGAGGGGTATGGTACCCTGCTATGAATTGATCGTTATTTTGCCAAGCTTCACCAAGAGTATTCTCCATAGGTGGAGGAATGGGGGTGTTTTCTTGGAGTAGGGTGTCGGGTTGTGTTTACAAACTTCCTATAGGTGGATACATGTTTTGGAAGTGTTGTTTGCTTCTAGCGTAGTGTGCTAAGTACTCCTCATCTAAAAATGGGAGTGGATCTGACTGCCTACTGATTTGTGGTCTAGATAAAACCCGAGGAGATGAAATGGATTCTCCAGTAAACGTCATATTGTTAGATCCTGAGGGCTCTGGTTGTTGTGTTTGTGTGAGTTGGTCTAGCTCCTTAATTTGAAACGAAGAACTAGAGCTAGTTATTTGAGGAGGAGTTTGTGATGACAAGTAGTTGCTTGAGTAGTTGTCAGCCCCACAGAAAGTGAGGGTGACTGTTGTCTACTCGTTTGACCAAAATATGTTTGAGACCTGAGAGAGGTCTACCATATGCATCGTATCCTGAAATATTCGTGGGGTATATGAATACCCATGAGAATAATGGGAAAGAGAGAAGGTGGATGAAAGAAATAGAAATGAAATAGGAGCTGCTATTCCTTTCACGTTGGGTTCACCAAATTTATACTATAGAAAAATGACAGGTGAGCATGAAAATCATCAAGCAACCTTTCTCCGTACCCGATCTCCTAAGGTCATGCCGAGACAGCCGGTGAAATGAGATATATGCGGATATGGACAAATTAGTCAAGAAATCCTAAATCCTCGATACACAACAATGGGATCTGTGAATCTAAAGCAAAGAAGGCTCTTCTAACCTGAATTGGTGTTATGGATTGGTTCAACACTATAACCGTTCGGAGGCTCCAATAAATGTTGAGCTCTATCGAGATCCTATCTGTTGGTTGTTGGATTCATGGAAAGTGACTTGTAGGCGCTTCGTATATATTTCTAGACAAGGTCATGAAAGTGGTATTGATAAGTGTAATGGATTTACAGGAAACTATGGATGGTTTTCTAGTCTGACCCATAAAGTATTGGCTTGATCGGTTTCTACGTTCAACACAAAAATTTGTGTGATGATATCCGGTGGGAGTGGTGAGGATCTGAATACTAGTGTACATAAACTAGTGTAATTTTAATTGTTTTGCAGGCTCGTTGGGTTGTGGGACCTGGGGATCACAACCGTGAACTCGTGGTTGTTGTGGACCTTTTATGGTCATGTAAAGAATCAATCCCATCTTCCGACTATCCAGTAGTCGTAAGATTTTTCAACTTCTATGTTTAGTATCAAGAGTTGTGTGATCTTCTCGGAATACCTCACGGGTGTCCTAGTAACTTGTATGCGTAGGCCTATATCTATGTCAGTGAGAAGGTCTCCTGTCTGGCTATGGAACTAATGGATCACAACCAAATGTTTTTTCTCATTCGGGTTCTTGTATGGTCATATGGACATCCTATCAAGGCAATCTATAGTTGGGTTGATTTGACCAGAATTCGTATGCTTTGTCATCTTCAATGTTTAACACTCTTAATTGCTCACTAATTACTTATGGGTTTGTTGTTGTTTGGAAGACGTGAATCCTAAGACCTTGATCTATATCTGCTAATGCCATGTAGAGATTCGGTTGGGGTATCACTGGTTCGAATATGTAATCCCTGGGCTCTCTTGGTCCCGTAATAGTCATGCAAGAAATAACCAAACTTAATTGAATGAAATAAACTAACTATGAAAATGAATCTATGCTATGCTTGTTCTTTTTGTATTTTCAGAGATATAAACTTGAATAATTTTAAAGAGAAACTAATCTAATAAATTCAGATAACAAGTAACTAATCTAAGAATAAAGCTAAAACAAGCAAGGTAGCCAGATGTAGCTATTTTCCTGTGCACTTGTGAGTCGATACAAATGTAAATATCTAGCTTATTTTGATTGAAAGACCTCCAATATTACCTCAGAAGTGAGAAAAAATCATAGCTTCTCAGAAGCTATCATTCCCCATAGCTTCCTTGGTAATATTGAAAGCAAGATTTAATGAAATGAAATGATTCACTACTCTATTTGATATATTGTAACTACAACTTTGAAAATCAAACTTGGAGGTTACAGAATAGAGGAAAATCTAGTTGTAACGTAGCTTGTCCCCTTAATGTGATTTCTTCATTCCTTTGTGTTCTTGTGAATCCAAAAAGGTGAGAATGTGATAGCGGCAACATGAGAATATATTTGAATAGTGGCAGGTTTAGGTAAACCGAACGGAATGCAAGTAGGAGAGAGATAACACAAGAGAACAAAGCTATATATGTGATTCCTACAGGATTGTTGCAGGGATACGACAAGACACACCTAAAATTCTAGGACCTATTCTTCCTGTGACGAAATAAAACTATAAATCTAGACAAAATCAAGATTGAAATGGATTAAATCTAGAACTAACATGTATCATTCTAAGCTGGTTGTTTGGAGAACAACAATGGAGTAAAATTAAACTAGAGAGATCAAGTGATCTCTAAACCAGAATGAGGAGCCTTGAATTGAGAGGCTGAGAACTGAGACTAAGTCTAGACCTTTTGAGACTTCTTAAGGAACTTCCAAATACATTGAATAATAAAACATAGAGAGAGAGAGGGGCCATTTGCTTATAAACAAGCTCAGTATTTATAGCATTTATACTCACCAGAAGGAAAGTCCAAATTTCCATGCTTTATCATTAAAAATGGAGCATGATTATTATAAAATGGCTGGAAACTCTAAACAAAGTAGAAGCAACTAAGAGTTACAAGTGTAACTTGATTTTTGCATTCTTGAGTGCACTAGAAGGTTCTGGAAAATGTGGACAGGACCACCGCCCTATACAGGGTGGTGGTTATAGGACCACCGCCCAGTATTGGGTGGCGGTCCTATAACTTAAGGACCAAAATGCAAGGAAAAAGGGGCAGAGGTTAGAATGAAGCACACAAAGGTTGGATAAGGCATTTTAGGATGCAAATGTATACTCGGCGAGCTTTCTAGATTTTGAACACCTTGCGAAGATAACGAATCATCATTGGGGACCGTAAAATGCATACAAGACATATAATTTTGGGTACGTACAATGTCCACTTATTTTTATTTTCCTTATGCTTTAAGCGTTTCTTCCTCGGGGTACTTGTTCTCGAATGAACCCTTTCTCCTCCTTGATAACAAAGGAGTATCCTTTACTTTTATCTTCTAGGCTAGTGGGTTGGATAAGTGAAGTTCTTCCCACTAGACTCTTCATAGGCCCCTCCGCAACATATGTCTCTATCGTAGAACCGGAGACATCATGTATGTTGGTGAGAAAATTTGTCGAGTGGAAAACTTGTGGATTTCTTACCAATGCTCTGGGAATCTAAGTCCCTCTACTTAACCGGTGCAAAGCTATCATATATGCATGCATGAGTAAAGGTGGATTTTCCTAGTGGCCTTGTGGTCGGGATCCAATAGGGGCACTTCTCGACCCTATGGAAAAGCTAGTAATCTCTTGCTAGGGGAGAATTTGTCTAAAGAGTGGGAAAGGGGAGTGAGAAAAGAGGTAGGGGAACTAATGTTATAGGTAGAAAATCGATTCCGCACATACTAGTTAGAATTTCATCACATGCAGTAAAGTTAGGAAGAAAAATACGCAAACAACAACAAAACCAATTAGAATTCAATGAACACAAAGTATAAGTAAACCCCTTAGTCAAAAAGGCTTGAAACTCCTTCTTGTATTAATACTCAAGCAGAAATTGTACATAGTTTGAGAATGGAAGACATTAAGAATAAGGAATAAGTGGCTAACTCTTTTCACTCACAAGGGAGAAAAATATCTCTCATGAACTTACAAGAATAAAACCAGCTAGAAGAATTTCAGAATTAGAAGAACCCTTTGGAATGAAGAGCTCATTACAATTTATAGCAATCTGAATTGACCTTTCACCTCCCTCACATGACTCTTTGTTTCCATATTCCACTCGTGACCTTTCATTTTCCATGAATTAAGTATTTCTCTTATAATTTTGAGAAGATACTTTTACAATTAAAATGGGTCACTTAAGTGAATAGGACAAAATACAATGATGACGCATAATGAAGAATTAGAATGGAGAGAGAAAGTAGAGAGGGAAAGAGAGGGAGAGGGAAGGGATGGAGGGGAAAACACTCCTCATGATGAAATGCTTTGAATGCCTTGATGCAACCATGAACTTTGAGCAAGGATTTCTTCCACTAGTGATCTTCTACACTGATGAATATTTCTCCCTTGAATAGCTTTGAATCATTTTCCCAATCTAGTGATGACCGGAAACTCTAAGATGCATGGACATCCTGGACCATAAAATGAGTGTCTAGAAACATTGTTATGATGTTTACCACTGCAAACTTGAGATGAACACATATGATGCCCATGATGACCCTCCTTAAAACATGGTTGATGAACCATTTGACTTGTTGAAATCGTTCTGACCAATTCACTTTGGATCACTCGGTTCCTTAAGTGATGAAGATGAATTCGGATGATGTGCCTTGCGATGCTTTTCTTTGCTTCTGTAAACCATCACTCTCAAGATGATGCTTCTAGGACCTTTGTGAAGTTCTCATTCCTCCTTTTAAACTCATGAAACCATATCATTATCCAAAAGGGAGTCCAAAAATTAGTAAGGTGAGTGAAAATAAATTCATATGCAACTTTCCACTCGAAATGAAAACTTTCTATTTTTAGAATATGAGCATGTGCTTTGCTATTCTGAGACATATCACTGTCTTGTTCCAGTTTCACCTTTTGAACTATATACCATATTCCAACCTCTTATGTTACTGAGATATTGCTATTTTTAGCACATTTCTATTTTTAGCAGGTTGTTATTTGGGGACTTGCTATTTTGGGAAGAAGTCATTTTCTGTCTTACTTTTCATTTTACCCCTTTTTGATTGTCCTGAGTGATATGAAATTGCAATTCAGTGGGACTCATAATTTATAGCATGTGAGGAAATATAACATATGCTATTTTTAGTAAGTGGTGAAAATGACCTCTATTTGTGACGGGAACAACTTTTTTGGATTCGAATCTTTGTCATGAACTCGTGCTCTAATTTTCATCATGATTCACTTTCCAAAAAGCTCATAAATGAAAAATGGAAATTTATGTCTTGTAAGAGCTTTAAGTATGGAGATACTAGGGAAGAATAATGATAAAAATTTAGTCCTTCATATCTCAAGAAATTGGCAACTTTGTCATGCAAAAACTAGTTTGAGAGAAACTAGATTTTTTGGAGACCCTTCCCTCTGAATTTTGGATGATTTCGCCCACTGGATATTTGGGAATTTGAAAATTTCTTCAAAGAGGGTAGAATTATGATAAAAAACACAGCCCTCCATATCCCTAAAAAATAGGGACTTCATGGCGCGAAAACTAGTTCACGTGAAACTAGATTTTTCAACGATCATTTCCTCCAATTTTCGGGTGATTTCGCCCATTGGAACCCTGAGAAGCGGAGAGGTAGCTCACTAATTTTTTCCATTACTGTGTCATGGTGGCCATTAATGGAGATTGAAATTTTCAGGTCTGGTTTTTTCCGTTTGTGATGAAATAAATTCCATTATGATAGGTTTTTGCTTCTGGTGCTTCATGCGAAATTTTACTTCCATTCGACAACCGGTTTGATGGGAAATTGAAATTTGTTCTTCATGGAGCCGGAAGTGAAATTTATTCATTGTGAGAATTCCTTGCTGAAAATTGGAGGTTTGAATATGATTTTTTAATTTCCTTTAAGAGATAATAACTCAACAACAAACGGTTTGTCAATCCGTGCAACGGTTTGCAAGATATGTTTGATTCTTGGTTTTATGGCAATGGAGTTTTTAGACTTCTTTTCCTCTGTTCTTTGTTCTTTCTTCTTGGTTTGATCAATATTCCTTCGTGACATATGTGCCATCATGGAGTGAAGGATAATGTGCTGTGATGGAGTTGGTTTGAGCTTTGGTAATGGTGGAGTGGTGGACTGGTGTTCTTTGTAACTTTTCTTAGCGCAAAGTGAGAAACAAAAAGAATCACCTAAAGCTTAGAAAAAATTTCAAATTTTTGAGTTTTAGTTGGGCACATTTTTTCATGTCTTGATGTCCCTGACCTTAGGGACTTGAGGGAAATCAAATTCCATGGTGGTCTTGGAGCTGACACATGGCTGCGATCGGACGACAGGAATGGAGGTGAAAAAAGTGGCTTTAAAGCAGGGGCTAAAAGCCGTCTTGTGGATGACCAAAGGACTCCCCATAGGGGATAGGAGCATTTTTACATGTCTTCTATCCCTGACCTTAGGGACTTGAGGGACATCAAATTCCATGGTGAGCAAGAGGATGACACATGTCCTCGATCAACGGTAGGGAATTTGAGCTCCAAAAATGCACTTGGGGCTAAACTGTCAAATCTGAAGGTCACATGAGGGTCCCAGAGGTCACCGTACGTACTCAAAATTGTAAGGTATCAGTCGCTGCCGGAACAACGTGACACGTGCCCCAATGATGATACAGGTCTCCTCGCAAGGTGTTCGGGATCCGGAAAAGCTCTCCAAGTGTGCGTTAACATCCTGCATGCCCCGCTTAGCCCCCGTGTGCTTTGTTTTTCCCTTTTCCCCTCTTTTCTTGGCCTTTTTCTCTTCAGTGATGAAACCGCGCCCCGCCTAAAGGCGGTGGTCTCGTGACCGCTGCCCCGAACAGGCGGAGGTCCGTGAATCGCCACCCGCTCAGAGCGGCGGTCCTTTACGCATTTTCTAGAAAGCTCTTTTAACACGACTCACGTAAATTCAACGTTTTACCAGCTTTCTTTCACCACCATAGGCTTGCATTTATGATTTTGGTTCCTTGGAATAGTGTTTTGCCATTGTTTATAGTTTAAGAGTTCAAATTGGTTTTTACCTTGGGTAAATCCAAATGCTATAAATAGATGGCTTGTGCTCAAGCAAATGGCCCCTCATTCATTTCTCATTTTCTCATTTCAGTAGTTCAATCTTTTATTTTGCTTAGGATTCATAGTTTCTTTCATTGCATGCTTAGTTAGCATTATTTTAGTGTTGGTAAGCCACATATCCATCTTGTGCAAGCACTGTTGTTATTTCATCCAATCCATTGGAGTAGAATAGCTTAGGAAGCCATTAAAGTTGCAGGTTTTGCTCCTCAATTAGGATAGTTTCAGGTTCTGGATGCTTTATGTTGCATGACTCGCAATAAATCCCGCTAGGAATTACATAAGCCAAGCTTTGTACTCTTGCGCTATCCCTCTCCTACTCGCATTGTATTCAGTCAGTGTTTTGAGCTGCCTTTATCCCAATATCTACTTCTGTTGATGCTAGCATCACATGCTTTTCTGGATCCACGTGAACATGAAGGAATGAGGAGATCACACTGAGGGGACAAGATCACACACACCATCGGATTCACCACCTCGCAGAATCCGTGTTCTAGATTTCAAAGTTCTAGTTATAATCATATCAAATAGAGTAGTTAATTACTTTATTTCAGTTAATTCTACTCTCGATATTGCCAGGGAAGCTGTGGGGATTGATAGTTTCTGAGAAACTATGATTCACTCCTCACTTCTGAGGTAGGATCGAGAGTCTTGCAAATAGATTAGATAAGCTATTTTATTGTTTAGAATAGATCTACAAATTGCACAGAAAAATAGCTACACTCGGTTATTTTGTTTGTTTTAAATTGATTATTTTAGTTGTCATTTCTAGATATTTTAAATAGTTGCTTTCTTAAATTCGTAAAGCTCATCAGAAAACACAAAAAAAAAATAAAGAAGTCATATATACTATAGATATACTTCACATAGTTAAATTTTATTTTACTGTAGTTCTCTTTACTTTGTTGCTTTTGTATGACAATCACGGGACCTAGAGAGCCCAGGGAATACGTATTCGAGCCAATCATGCCTCAGCCCAATCTCATCACAAAGCGATAACTGATATAGATCAAAATCTTAGGATTCAAGTCTTCCAAACAACGGTAAGCTTGCAACAAATCAATTCCCAGTTGAATGGACTAAACATAGAAGACGACCAAGCACACACGTTTTGGTCGAATCAACCGAAACTATCCCAGTCATTTTCCACGTATTCCACAACCTATAGATTCAATCACGCCGAGCTTGATATTGATTGGAGCCTTCGAGCATCATCCTGCGACCGATCTATCACACCAGCCTCAAGTTAGGAGGGCCTTCTTTGCCTTAGACTCACAAATTCCGCTAATATGTATTGAAGAAATTAGATTACCTAACTAGTTTGTATGTATCTCACACATATTCCATACCCACCATTGTCTGGCACGACCTCGGGAGATCGGGTGCGAGGAAGAGTTGCTTGTAGATTCTCATGTTCACATGTCACTTTTCCGTCGATACCACATGGGGGTTGGGTGATTTTTTCCAAGGTTAATGTACCTAACCTTAGGGAAATTGGTGACATAAAATCCCGCTAGGTTCTTGGGGGTGACACGTGTCCTCCCAAAATTGACTAACTCCGGATTATCTCCAAGAGGGTAACTTGGAATGATGATAACTTGAGCTCCTGGTGGAATTTATTGGTGAAATTTTATATGATCCTAAATTTAAATGGAATTTTGAATCCAATGGTTGGGGTCTCATGTCTTTATTCTTCCATATGATCCCCTGAAAAATAGATTTTTGATTTAGTACTCTACCTGTGCATGAGAAAACTGCCGCAAACCCTATGCGCCAAGGTGTTGTGAAAATATGATTTCATAATCTTGTAGGGATTGGAATTATATTTATGGAAATGTTGTTTTACTCCTAACTCCATCTGAAGCTCCTGGAACCTTCTTAGAAGGTCGGAGTGGTTTTAGGCATGTGTACTGCCTAGGCTTGTGAACCCTGTTTTTTATTCAGATTGCTCCAAGTCTTTCAAAACTTCCCCAAACCTTCCAAAATAATTTCCATGATGTTCTAAGGTCTTAAATTCACCTCCATGTTGAATTTGGACCTTCCATTCCACTCCAAGGGTTGATCCAGTCTTGGGAAGGCCAACGATAGCCCTTCCTGTGACTGCCCAAAATTTGCATTTTTAAAGAACTCCTAAAATCACCTAGGGGGAATGAATGGAATTTCCTAAATCACATAGGGGACAAATTTTACATCAAATAGGGGTGACAAGATTGATGATTTGACTGGGGTGCCTAGGAATGATAAAACATGAAAATTTTGGCATGGGGTATAGTTGTCGTGCTTGGAAACTTCAAATTTCCCTGTTGCACATTTGCACGAAAACAATGTAATTTGTGATTTTTATGTCCTTTCTCTTTCCCTTCGATCGTTTATCTTCCTTGTAGTCTAGATATGAAGCCTTGATGCCACCTTGCTATGATGTACCTACACCCCCACTACTACTCTTACACGTATAATACTTCCTTTTCGGGAAGTGTCCAGTTTCTCCTCACTTCCTTCTTCCTATTATTCTTCTTCTTCTCCCCGGACTACTCTCAGGTGGGATTGGTGCCTCCCATGCCTTTAGAAAGGTGGAGTCTCAGTAACCTCCACTTCAAAATGGTTCAAGCTTTCTAACCATATCCCTAGTTTATTTTATATAGATTTCAAAAGCATTTTTTGAGCAAATGTTATCAACACATAGTTAAATTTTTTCATATTTACTATCTTTTACTACGTTTACAATTAATTGAATCATCATTTACAAATTAATAATTATTGATTTAATAAAATTAAAATATAAGATAAGGGAAATATTAACTATATAAATATCACAATATTCAAGCAAGATCTAACTATATAAATGCAAGATAAAGTAATAGATATGGTTTTAATAATGAATCAACTTCAGAACTATAGGTCTGGATTGATTATGTACTAATGAATAAGATGGAAAGGTATATTCTAGACTGTTCAATCTCTAATTCGAAACTAGATTGTGATGATATTAGGGACAAAAGCACCGGGAGAGGACATGATCACCTAGGCACTAGTGTCTACAAGATAGTTGCAATCCTAGTTCTTCATATGTAACTTCTTGAAACTTCATGTTCACCGTAGGTCACATTAGGTTTGTTATAATTTTTCTCTATCACACTTGTACATGTAAAAGAAACCCTAGCTACCTACACAATAATCAAGTACACATTGGATGAATAAAAATATGTATATGCTTGATTCATACAGACCTCAAAGATCACTCCAATGTGATTGTCACCGAGAATTTTTCTATATTTAATACTCAATGTAGTTATTGTGTGTGTGTGTGTGTGTGTGTGTGTGTGTGTGTGTGTGTGTGTGTGTGTGTGTGTGTGTGTGTGTGTGTGATTGGAATAATGTCCATTAAGCTAGGTTTCCCTTGTGCCAGTGGCAAAAAGAATAACAAGCTATAACTAATTTTTCCCAATGAAAAATATGTGGTATGGAATTTAGAATAGACCCTCCTATGCATTGAAGTATGCAGTCCCAAAATGCAGTCCTTGATGTAGTAGATATAAAATATTATCTCCTTGTAGATGTATATGCCTCTTGAATGATTTTCCTTAATGACATTAAATAAGACATACATACATATATATGATTCCTTCACTTAACAAGTGAAAGGTTGACCCAAGGTAGTAAACAAAGACATAAAATATGTAACATTCAAAAATTTAGAAAAAGGAGGATAAAATCACCCAGAGGGGACAATAACACCTAGGTGCTCCTATCCCTAATGGGTGGTTCTATACATGGTACTAGAAAGATAAAATAGTGGAATAAAGATTGAGAAATATGTCATCTAGTGTGAAAAAATATAAGTTGTAAGTCCGAAGCAATCAAATAACAAAGATAAGAAAGATAAAATAAATGTCAAAGAAAAATAAATGTTGTTAATGACTAATTCTTGTGCTTAGGAATCATGCATATAAATGAATTATTTAGAGGATAGATATACATAGTAAGTGTGTGATTTAGTGACTAAATTTTCCCCATTTATGCTGGTGAATAAGGATTTGGTAGCATAAAGTAGAAAAGAAAAGTGTACCTTGGAGAGTCAAAAGAAGATTGTGCCCAATAGCGTGTCAAATGAGTGTTGTAGCATGTTGAATGGAATAGTGCAAGATATGTACTATGGAAATATAAGGGAAGGGAAGGATAAGGATCCTAGGGTGACCTTTGCATGTGTGGAGTGATAATGATGTGTGCGTGTAGTTCTTTGGAATATCATCTTTTTGGAGTGTGCTTGATATTTTATTCATGGTTGTTTGTGTGCTTTTCCTTCGTTGGGATAGGATACAAATTGCAAAATAAAATAAGTGTAGTAAATTCTCTAGGTAAATTTAATTAAACTTTAACTTGAAAAATATGTAAATTGGAAAATGCGTATTGGAAAAATATAAACCAAGGGGTTAGAGTAAACCTGAAATGATGAAAGAGAAAGGGGTAGAAATTTGTTCCTTCTTGTAGACTTGTTTCTTAGGAGCTAGTTGGAATAATATGAATGATTTGGGCATCTTGTCACCAAACTAGGGATTTGAGCATCCCAAATCTAGTCTTTAGATTTAGACATCCTTTCGATACTAAGGGAAAGTGTATTGGGAGAGCTCATAGGATTTGTCTTCCAGTCATTAATGCTTCCCCATAGATAAGTGCCATCTTTGTAGATGATCACAAACCCGATTTGTAACTTTCCTCGGGTGACACATTGTTCTAGGCATATCATTGTCCTGCATATGCCCTAGGTGCCACTTCCTTATTTGTTCCTATTTTAGTTACTACTTTGACACCTGAGTAAGTAGTTAGTTCATTATTTACTTTATGTTAGTAGCTGATTGCAATCTGAAATTGATTGTGTAACTATTGAAACTGGAGAAAACTATAACTATGTAACTACTAAAAAATGCTTTGTAACTATTTTCCCCTAGAAAAGGAGTGACCATGTAGGAAACTAGCTCCCATTTCTCCTATCTGTCATTTAGGTAGTTCTATCAAGGATAATTTTTATGGCCAAGTCTATTTTTGTCCATCTTCTATAACTAATTTTTGTTATGTTCTTGTTGACTATGATTTTGTAACTACTTTCTATAACTAATGGGAGGATTAAAAGCTTCACCCAATGTTTTCCCCCACTCCGGGGTACGTGAGATGAAAAAAGGTGAATGGAGCCAAAAGGAGGATGGTTGAAACTTCTATGCATATCCGATATAAGGATTTCTGTAGGGGGAATAGGGATTACACATGGTAGTGAGCATGGTGCAAACAAAACAATTCTCAAGACATGCTAGTATACAAGTGTTAATGGGAAATAAACAATACACACAAAAATAGAAACTATTAAAAGTATATAGGAAAAAAAAAACAAAAAGGACATAGAAACAAGTTGGATTGCATACATGGGACACCGCTTAGGATTTGGAAATACAATCAAAGTTTTCATGGCTTGTGCAAAGAAGGAAACAAGAAAACATATGACATAGCCCACAAACAATGTCAAACAAGATACAAGAAAATTAGACAACCATGATTGGAAAGAGTTGTGCAAGTAAAATGCTACACATGAAACATCCATTAACATGTTAGGAAAGATAAATAGTATTCCACAATATGAGATCTACATATAGGAATGAAAATGTAAAATATTGTACTGACAAAACATAATAGTAAGTGGGTAAAGAGGAGTTATCCCTAGGAGCCTCAATGGGACTAGTAATGGATATGACCAAACATCATACATCATGTAACAACTGTAAGTGGCCTACATTCCACTTAATATACAATGTGAACGCGCATGTGTGTATGGAAAATGATAAATCATACTAGGAACCATAGTAACATGATAAGAAAAGGTGCAACATATGGTAGTATAAGGAAGCAAGAGTACATCCCACTAAGATCTAAGCAATCATGTTTTTAGATTTTTATGTGCAAATATGTGAAAGAGAGTAGGTAGAATGGAGGAATAAGGATGCCCCCCGGTGTGTGTGTGTGTGTGTGTGTGTGTGTGTGTGTGTGTGTGTGTGTGTGTGTGTGTGTGTGAAAAGTGAGGTCCATATAGGTAAGGATTCCCTCAATAGTCAAGTATGAATCAGGAACAAGAGTGTGTCATCATGTGTGTGGGGAATTAGGATGCCCCCAATTTTGAACGCTATAAATATCTATGCAATAAGAGTACTAGGAAAGGGCCCAATATATGCTAACTAATATTAACATATGTGAACATGAGGCAAGGAACTAGAGTCATGTGAAAGTGCATGTATCATAACATGTAGAGTAGGATTGTGTCATACATGTGTAGAAACTAGAATAGGTAGAATATAGATAAACAAAAAGAGTTACCCAAGAATAATGTCAACATGGTGAGGGGAAAACCCTATAGAGTCCAAAACCCAACTAGATGAGTAGGAAGTGTATAAACAATAATAATGTACCCATTAGGAGAAAATATAATAGGTGTAACATTAGGCATGTTGGAAATAGTGGAAAAATTAAGTGCAAACATAAAGATCAATATGTGAGTCAAATGATGTGTAAAATTTGTAATGCTAGGAGGCTCATTAGTATCAA